>CM021107.1:532767997-533367997 GCA_007115665.2 Sequoiadendron giganteum | reverse complement strand
TTGACCACACATTGTAAAAGTGTTTTTACACTTATGGGACAATTATAACCCATCATATGCTGCTTTGTTTTATGTTTTAGGACCACTAAATTTCCATCAAGCTTAAAATTCACAAATACTTTAAGTCCTTTCAAAGTTGGTTAAAATTGAACCCATACAACCTCATTTTCTGATATTGGTTAAAATTGGACAAAACAAACAAACACTTCCATTGGTGCTTAAAATGAAGTAATTTTTCTATATTGGGTTAAAATGAATGAGTGTTTGATGTGCTTTCTTTTCTTGTATACACCTGTAGTGTGTATCCATTCCCTTTACGCTTCGTGCGATCTTGGGTGAAGAGAAACACTCAAGTGTACTTTCTTGTTATGAGTCACCCTAAGAACTTGTTATGTATCCTCTTCCCTTGTGCTTCGTGTGATCTTGGGTGAAGAGAAATAACATTTTCTTATTATGAGAGGGCCTACTAATGAGATACATCCCATAATGGAGAACTCATCTAAGTGACTCTTGATCAATGCACGTTTACCGACAGGCTATATAAAGGTTACAAACTTGAAAAATAGTAGATTCAATCTCCAATGATAACATACCACGCCTAATCCATTTTTAGGGGTCTTATCGGACCGAAAGGGAACAACTGAAGCACCTTAAGTGGCCAATGGATGGTAGTATCCGTCACAGTGTTCTCGATTTTTTGTCATTAAAAACCTTTGTGTAGTAGAAAACCAAGCCCTTTTCTGAAGCATTCTTTAAAGTGGTGCACTGGAATTTACTTCCAAGAAGTTACTTACCAAATTCGATTTGTGGTTGGGTCATAGAGCTTAAGATTTCATTCTTAAAATACCTCTATTTGACTCCTCCATAAGTTACATGTAAAATAATCCCTTCGGGGCATGAGGTAAGCCTACCAAGAAGAACATACCCACTTGAGCTAGGATTGCTATTGATTGTGAGTCAATTTGACACATTACCTGGTTTCAACACAAATTAAACAAACATCATCATGTTCATCAAATTTCAAACCCTTTGGACTTAGTGTGAATACCTTTGAAAATTCCTATATTGTTGATTCTCCCTAAGGATTTTAGCTTTAGAGGCTTCTAAATATTTGGACTTATATCTTAATTCAACATAGGGAACTATGGCCTTAGTCTCTTGATTTTCACATAATGGATTTTATGGAATTAAGGTTGCTTAGATATGGATATTTTTAGTTTGAAATTAATTAAAGACTTTCTTGATGTGGTAATGAAGCAATCTCACTAAATCAAAGATTAAAACCAAAATGAACACAACACACATTGGTCTCATTTTTGAAACACATTGACTCCCAAGCAACAAAAAAACATTGCATCAAAGTGCCATTATCCAACAAACATTGGTCACAAGTTCTATTTTCCAAAAACATTGAGTTCTTAAAGTTTTATCACTTTAGTGGTAAAGCATGTTTCTCACCATATTGGTCTTGTAAAACAAATGTCCCTTTTAGGTTAACACATTTTGGGTCAAAACATTCCATCCATCTTCATCAAATTTGGCATTCCACTTCACAAACAAATTTAGAAACTTTTGGACACATCAACACTTTAGACTTAAAAAAATATCAAACCAATCCCCTAACTTATCCACTTTGTGTGTGAAATGAATCCTTTTCCATACACTTAGTTGAGTTAGTCATCACATTTTTGAACTAGTCTATCTTAGTCACAAGTCTACCTTAAATATTTACAAGTTCATTGAACACCTTTTATCCAAGACATCAAAACATCAAACCATTAAGTCTAAAAGTGTTGTCCAAAATTTTATAAATTTCACCCCCCATATCATTCACCCTTTTCATCATCCAATCACACCATTGGTCCAAAAAAACTTAGAGGGTCCCTTTTATCTAAATTTGAGCCAGCTAGAGAGTTTCAAGACTATAAATCTCAACACACCTCTCCCATAGTTGACCCACAATTTATGGTTACAATGAGATCATAACACAAGATAAACATGGAGAAAACCAAAATGACATCCACCACAAGTGATCTAAACCCACAAGAATTCAATCCAAGGAGCCATTCTACCCCCTCATAAAAACCAAAAAATCCATTAGACAAAGGGTATGAGATAGAAGACGTCACAAACAACCCCCTTGAACTCACTGAGGAATAACTCCTTGAATATCAACAAGATCCTAAGACAAATTACATTGTTAACACTTTTATGAAAAATAACCCTACCCAATACATGCTAGCTTTAGAAAAATAAGGGGCTAAACTCCCTTCTACATTTGAATTTGACACAATTAGGGAACAAACCTTAGAAAACGTGGCTTCAAACCCCCAAATTTTATTGCACAAACCTTGACACATGGCTTGAATCCATCTACGATTCAACCAACTCCATCCCTTGTACCAAGTCAAACATCAACTCCTAGTTTTGTAACTAGAATTTCCACCAACCTTGGTCACACTCTCTCTTTAGGATGTAACACATTTTTGGGTACTCAAAAAACCAACCTTCCTTGGATGTGCCAAATTTGGTGTCCCATCACATTCTTCCACCACCATTTTGGAACACCCTCTACATCCACACAAATCACTTACATTCCATAACACCATGAGAACCTCGACATTTCAAGCACAACCATCTTCATCCATCACCACAAGAACCCAAGGTGTGCCCAACGTTATACAAGGTAATGTGAACCAAGTGCCTCAAATAGAACAACAAGGGAAAGTTAACACCCTCACACAAAATCGACCCTTAACACAACAAGGGACATCTTCATCCAACCACCCAATTGGATCATCAATCCCATTCATTCCACAAAACACATCAACCCCATCTATCATCAATCCAAATCAAAGCAACACATTGATCATGAATCCCATCAACCAAGATAATACCTTGGTCCCACAAACACAACAAGGGAACCCCAACATATCGGTCAAGGGAAAAATTCTAATCAATTGACCCAAGGTCCTAATGTGCCATTGACATCGCAACAAAAAATGGTATCATCATCTTTACCATTGGTCCCCCAAGCTATGTAAAATCAAATGGGGCCCCGAACTTACATTCCTCCATCCCAACCGACAATTTTACAAGGAATGATAGCACAAAAAAACCCACAACCCACTCATACCATGATCACTCAAAATCCATCTCACTTATCTCAACATCAAAACACTTCCACTTTGCAAGCACAAAAATCTCACGCTCAGCTTTGCAACAAGCACAATAAGCTTATCAACGAGTGTTGCAAGCACAACAAGCTCAAGATCAATCTTTACAACAACAACAAGCCCAACAATAATATTTTCAACAACAACAAGCTTATCAACAAGTGTTGCAACAACAACAAGCCTAAGAACAATCCTTGCAATAACAACAAGCTCAACAACAACAATCCCAACAACAAGCCTTGATCTCACAACAATAACAAAAATCCCAACAATAAGCATTGCTAGCACAACAATACACCCAACAACATGTGCTTGCACAACAACAACAATAGGGTTAATACTATAATCCTCAACAAAATGTTGTAAATCCAATTGCACAAGGAGTGTATACACCACCACCTCTATCACCCTCAGCTTCAAAGTATCATAATCCATCCTACACACCATATAATACCCCATCATATCAAAACCCCACTTACAACTCATCCACCATCCACCATCCCACAATACACAACATGTGCTCCTCCAAAAAATTCGCAAGATGATGTGTCATCACAACTTAAGGTGCTCACACAATAGATTCAAGACATTAAAAATGGGAAAAATGAAGAAGCCACATACCCAAAAAATTTTGTCTCCATACCCCTTCGATAGGAACATTGCAATGGTACCTTTCCCACTTGATTTTGAGGTTCCAAAGTTTGGTAAATATAAAGGGAAGGGAAATCCTATGGATCACATCAAATAATTCCATGTCATGTCTATGGAGGTTTCCTACAATGATTCCTACTTGATGCGCCTCTTCCCATGCAGTTTGGTTGGTCCAACAATCGATTAGTTCTCATAGTTTCCTTCGAGAATTACAAACTTCCAAGAGATAATTGATAGGTTCATAGACCATTTCTCCTTTAACCTAGACATGGATGTAAGCTTAGAAGATTTTTATACTCTAAATAAAAATAAAGGAGAATATTTAGCATATTTCCTACAAAGGCGGAGACAAAGATCTAGTAAGAGCAAGTGGCCCATTCCTGAAGAAAAACAAGTAGGGATCATCATAGAAAATGTTGACACAAACTTATCCTTCCAATTAAAAATGTAATGTGTCACCACTTATGATGAGCTTATCTCTAGGGTCCTCAATATTGAGAGAGCCCTAATCTCACAAGGAACCACACAAGCGTATAATGACAACCACCCATCTACCAACTCTAATGATAAGCCCCACATGTGGGCTAAGAAAATAATGTAACAAATGATGACATCATTGATGCTAAAGTGGTCATAAGTGCTCCTAGAAAAAACAACAATCAACCAACCAACACATAGCATAACATACAATAAACCACCACACTACCACAAAATAACCAAATCAATAACACTGACACCCAACAAAGAGGACCCCCAATAGGAACAACTGCCCAAAACAAAAATACACACCATTGGGGGAACCCATCGAATCCATCATGTAGAAATTGGTATAGTCAAACCTGATTACACTCCCCAATTTTCAAAACTATCAAGAACCTCAAGTTAAACCACCTTGGTATAACAAAAAAGGATCTTTACGACTTTCACAAGATCAAAGGACATAAAACATCAAGCTGTATGAAGCTAAAGAACATTATCCAAGATCTTATAAAAAATGGAGACGTAACTATCCATGCACCAATAGTTAACCAAGACTTAAAGATATACAAGAACCCAATGCTAGATCACAAAAAATGGAATGACAATGGAATAGGGAAAAGTTACACTAACATAGGGCATGCATATTCCAATGTGGTCACTTCTTGTGACAATGTTGTAACAGTCATCACCGTCAAAGGACCTAGTGCGGAGTGTGAAGTCATCACACGATGTGGAAAGGTCACAATCCAAGGAGCTTCATCACAATCTAGGGCAAAACCTAAAATTCCAACATCAAACCCCAATAACTACAATCTCCTAGAACAGCTAAAGAAAACCCTTGCATAAATCTCCATCCTTGAATTATTGAAGCTATCCCCCACACATAGGGATGTATTAGAAAATACCTTATTGGCTTCTTCCATACCTTAGAATATTGATACAAAATAGTTTCAAGCTATGATAGGGCATATCACCACCCTCCATCTTCTCACTTCTTAGAACAAGACCTCCCAACGTAGGCATCACACAATCACACTTTACACCTTGAGGTCATTGTTCATAAGAATAAAGTTAAAAGAGTCTTAGTAGATGGAGGTTCTAGTCTAAACATTTGTAACCTTTAGTTAGTCAAGAACTTGGGTTATTTAGAGGATGCTATTGAAAAGACAAAGGGTGTGACCATAAGGGAATATGATGATCAAGAACGGGTGTCTTAAGGCATCATCAAGTTACCTATCCAAGTGGGACCCATCATTGTTGAAACCACATGCCAAGTACTAAATCTTGACCTTCCCTACAACATTCTACTTTGTTGACCATGGATTCATGCCATGTAATCAATAGCTTCCACATACCACCAATGTGTCAAGTTTCCCTTGAGGATAAAGAAGTTACCATCCATGGAGATCCTAAGCCCTTTTACTATTATAATAACCTTGAGGTTAAATTCTACAAGATCCCCCAAATACCTAAGAATGATGAAGGGCCTACATCCTCCTCCTCATTTGTTGACCCATATTCCCTCGCATCTACCTCAAAATCCAAAACACCCATTATGCAAACTATACCTAACATCAAGGAAATAATCAAGGATAATGGTTGTGAAGATTATAATATAAATAAGGATTTATTTTTCTTGGAGAGTTACCTCTTTCTCCCAAATCTCATGGTAAACCCCAACTTGTCAACAAAGTGGTTGAAATATTAAAGATGGCATCTACCACTTTCACCAAGTGAGGGAACTTGAATAAAGAGGATATCAATGAGGAAGATGTATCTAAATTGCTCTATCAGGATAACCTACCCATGCCCATTTTTCCAATGGAAGATGAAAATAAAGGCTTATAGCTAATGACGGGATGGGGGTATAACAAGAATGAAAAGTTGGGACAAAATGACAACAGTTTGCTAGAACCCATCATTCCTGAGAGACTTCCAAATAATCTTGGCTTAGGATGTACTACTAGCAAGGTGATCCTTATTGGAAAGGGTACTTCTAACAAACAGACTGAGGATTTCTCTTGGTTACCAACATCATGTGAGACTACCCTATATGAATTTCCCCTTGAAATTGCTGATTTATTTGAGGATACCTCTATCTTTATGATAACCACAACATATTTTAACCCAAATGGCCAAACCACTGAATTAAACCTAGTATACCCCAATTGATTGATTGGGACCAACAATGACCACCAATTCTAGATATATTCAAAAATGATGAATCGATCTTAGAATTTATGGGACTCCACAACAACTTACCATGTGGGGATCATAAGATAGGATTTGACATAGATTTAGAAACATAGGAATACTATGGGAAACAAATGAATCTCTTAGTCACAAAATTGATGACATGAGAATAACATGTAGGTCTTTAAGTGAAAACCACACTATGATGCTTTTAGATCACAAAATAGTAAAAAGAAAGGACATATCCGAAGGTGAAAACCTCTCTAAGGTGCCAAATAATGAGGGATTCAATCTCCCCCTTAGTGCAATACATCTAGAGAAATCAATAGTATTGGCAGAGAAAGCAACTCTAGTGAATGTGGGAACATAGGAGGCACCTAAGATAATGTTCTATGTAGAATCATTGTTAGATGAAGAACATAAAAAATTAGCAGCATTCCTAAAAGAGAGAAGGGAAAAATTTGCATGGTCCTACACATATATGCGACCCTAAAGTTTTTGTACATCACTTAGCAGTCTATCCTGAAGCAAAACAAGTAAAACATAAATTGAGAAAGATGCACCCTCAAATAACACTCCTGGTTAAACTAGAGCTACAAAATCTTCTTGACGTCGGATTCATTCGACCAATTGACTATCCTGAGTGGGTTTCCAACCTAGTACCAATCTCCAAACCCACTGGGGGCATCAAAATATGCACAAATTTTAGGTACTTGAAAAAAGAATGTCTGAAAGATGACTTCCCTCTTCCCAACATCGTCATCATTGTCGATCTAACCACAAGACATGAAATGTTATCACTCATAGATGGATTTTTAGGCTATAACTAAATCATGATCGCTAAGGAGGACCAACATAAAACTGCATTCACTTGTCCATGGGGAACATACTGTTGGAATATGATGTCATTTGCGCTAAAGAATGCTAGAGCAACCTATTAAAGTGTGATGACCCTAATATTTCATGATATGATCCATAAGATAGTCGAAGAATATGTGGATGATATTTTTTCCAAATCAAAGGCAAGGAAAGAGCACATAGAGGTATTGGGACCAATCTTCGACAGGCTCAAAGAGTATAAGGTATGACTAAATCCGAAAAAGTGTCTTTGGGGTAACATCATGCAAGCTTCTTGGGTACATAGTGTCATAAAGAGGGATTGAGATATATCCAACAAAGGTGAAAGAAATTTTAGATATGGATCCATCACAAACATTGAAACATATGCGAGGGCTACAAGGAAGGTTACAATCCATTAGGAGATTTATCGCGCAACTATCAAATAAGATCCATCCCTTCTCTCACCTTCTTCATAAAGGAATAAAATATAAGTGGGATGATAAATGTGATAAATCCTTTCAACAAATAAAGGATTAACTATTATCACCTCCAGTTCTCATGCCACTAATACCAAACAAGTCATTGATCTTATACATCTCAACTACGTCAATAGCACTAGGTTCTCTTCTAGCCCAACATGATGAAACGAGAAAGGACAGATCCATCTATTATATCAACAAGACCTTGGTAGGATATGAAATGAATTACTCATCCATTGAGAAGGCATGCCTTGTATAAGTTTTTTCTTCACAAAAAATTAGACACTATATATGTTGGCCCATCAAATCAAGCTTATTGCTAAGATCGACCCATTAAAATATATGTTGTCCAAAGCAACTCTCACGGGGAGAATGGCTAAGTGGGTGATGATCTTGATAGAGTTTGACATAGAATATGTAGAGCATAAGGATTTAAAGGGACAGGTAATTTTAGACCAATTAGCAAAAGCACCCATTTATGCAGAGAATCCTTTGGTATCCGAGTTTCCTGATGAGTCATTTTTTCTCCTAAATACAACAAATCAATGGAAAATTTACTTCAATGGATCATATACCCAACATGGATCAAGGGCAATTATTCTCTTTATCACCCTTCAAGGTGATTGTATTCCAAAGTCATACCGGTTATCCTTTCCATGTACAAATAATATTGCTGAGTATGAAGCTCTAAATTAATGGTGTTAAGAATAGCAGTCCAATGGTAGATACATGAGTTAAAAGTCTACGAGGACTCACAAGTGATTGTTAATCGAGCCAATGATGACTACCAAACCAAGGATGATAAAATAACTTCTTATAAGAAGATGGTAGAAATTCTCAAGGACTTATTCATTAATATAACCTTTGAGCAGATACCTCGTGTAAACAATTGAGCAACAAATACCATGGTGACAACTGGGTCTTTGTTAGACATGCCACATAATGTCCTTCAAAGTGAATTCTTGGTAGAACAACTTCTCGTACCATCTTTCAAAATCCTAGAATCTAAATTTGTGCATGTAATCGTTGGCCCTGGTTCCCCATGGTATCACAATATATTCACCTATCTTAGCAAAGGTACCCTCCCATATGATATCGCCTCTAACCTTCAGAAAAAATTCATCAAAAAGGGATTATGATTCATCATTTTAGGTGAAACCCTATACCATAGAAGCATCGAGGGGACATTACTATGATGTCTCAACCAAGAGGAAGCCTTGACTGCCTTAACATAAGTATATGAAGGCATTTCTGGTTCCCATTCTAGTGGTATGACCTTATCCAAGAAACTATTGAGGACGAGGTATTACCGGCTAACCATGGAAAGAGAGGCTCATCAGCATGTGCATAAATGTATCTAGTTTCAATAGAATGGAGACCTTATCCATGCTTCGGCTCAGGAGCTACAACCAATTGTCACACCTTGGCCTTTCTCATAGTGGAGGCTTTATCTCATAGGAAAGATTACGCCCACCTCGTCTAATGGCTAAAAATTCATCATCACAACCACTAAATACTTTACAAAGTGGGTGGAAGCTATTCCCATGACTTATATAATAGGGAAGAAAATATTCAAGTTTATCTTGAATTACCTTATTTTCCACTAAGGTGTTCCGCAAGCCCTTATCTCAGATAACATGACACCTTTCAAAAACTAGGATGTAAGAGATCTATACCAAAAATTCAACATCCAACATCGGTTCTCCACCCCCTATTACCCCTATGATAACGGTCAAGCTGAGGACACAAACAAGACCATACTGAAAATACTAAAAAAGACGGTTAATGAAGTTGTCCATGACTAAAATTTGCAGTTAAATCGCATCCTATGGGCTTATAGAACTAGTATTCACATGCCTACAGGTGAAACCCCCTTCTCCTTAGTCTATGGATCTGATGCCATCCTACCTATTAAGATAGATCTTCCCTCGTTGTGAGTGTCACTATAGAATTTGATCACTGATGAAGAATATAGGGTATCTCGGCTAAATGAGTTAGAATTCATAGATGAGCATCACCTTGATGCCTTAAATCATTTACAAGCTTACCAAAATTAACTGAAACAAAGCTACAACAAGAAGATCAAGAGTCGGTCTTTCTAGGTAGGGGATCTTGTCCTCAAGCAAAATCAGAAGAATGCTCCAGATCAAGATATTAAAGGAAAGTTTGAGCCTAATTGGTTGGGCCCATTTGTTGCCACAACAAGCTATGGATCAGGAGCTTACCAATTATCAATTCCTAAAGGAAAACCCTTGTAGGAACTAGTCAAAATTCTACATCTCAAAAAATTTTATGCCTAGGCTTGAGGGGTGTAAATCCAAAAAATACAAAAAAATTGAATATAACAAAAACTTAAAAAAATAAGAAAAAGGATTGAAAATAGTAAAGACAAAATCATCCTCTATTGAAAACCACTTTGGTGGCGCTTTGGACAAGTACCTTGGTGAAAACTTGGAAAATAGGCGCCTTGCATAAATAAGCACCTCCATCCATCTTTGGTTCTTTAGCTTATCATGCTTCACATTGCATCCATCCATCACATCACTAATCCTATTTATTCCATCAGCCATCCGCATCCATATCATAGCTTGATATTGCATAAGTATCATGTTCCCCTTTACTACTATCTGGCACATTCCTAAGGCCATTTTTTCCTTCCTATATTGAGGTAGGCTATCACATAACATTGGGGGAAATTTGTTATGCTTGCATTGGATTGGGTTCTTGTATATCTTAAGGTCACTGGAAATCTCATCGAAAATCCAAAAACATTTGAAAACTTCATGAAAAATCCAAAAACACTTGATAATCATAAAAATCCAAAAAACATCAAAATCTTGTACAACCAAAATAAAATAAAAATCAAAAAGTTGTAAAGTCGAAATCCAAAACATCCAATAGTACACATCAAAACCCCTAAACAAGTCAAAACATCAAAAGATAAAAAATAGAACCATGTTGAACTACAAGACTCTGAGCTTGAACGTAGGCAAGGCCATCACTTATGTGCCCCCAAGAAACTTTAGGTTAGTCCTTTAGGAGTCCATCATAATAAACTGACAATCCATCAAGTGTTCATATCTCATCAATAATAGGTCAAATTCAATCGAACTACATGGTATTTGTGTGTATAACGTAGGCAAGGCTAATCTTTGATAAGCCCCCAAGGCCCTAGGTCAGTCCCTCTTAGGTCTTGGTCAAAATTGAAAACCCAAAACATTGGAAAACATTCAAAAGCCCTAAAAAGCCTCAAATACCGAAAAACCTAAACATTCACAAAAGACCAAAAATAGCCTCAAAACATTGAAATATTCCAGAAAATCCCAAAACCATCCATCCCATTTTTCTTTCACAAACCTTCATCCATATTAAATCAATCCTCATCTTCAAAATTTGGTAAAACAAGTAGAAAATAAGTGTGGCAAGTTGTAAAGTTTGAACCTAAATGCCAAAATCTAAGGTCTAGATCATAGGCAAATGAGTCAGTAACATTTATATCAACGACCTATCAAACACTTAGTCTTAGTCAAAATATTTGATAAACATTTCCTAGGATGTATCCTTCCTACAATGGACATCACCACCAAAAATCACCTTAGCTATGTTACTTTGGTCAGAGATATAGATAACATTGACTATTTGTTTTTGATCTTTTCTTATGATTTCTCTTGTTGACCCATTTTGAGGACCCCTCGATGATGTCTAAATGATTTAGAGAGAAAGGAATGGGGCATTTATCATTATCTTTTATTTTCTATACTTGTGGGATAATCTTGGTGCATACTTTCCTAGTTGTGCATAGGGAGGTCGTTTGGAGTAGATTGTTGACGATTGCGTATGCTTTAGTCTGAAATATTCTAAACTTCTAAACTACATTCCAATGAGGTTTTCGTATGTCAAGGTGTGAGCAAGAACTATCTTGTATATTTGCAGAGTCAAATTCCATCACACTCGATACAATGTCATCCTAGTTATTAATACCTTGATGCATTGTGTCTATGTGTTATATCAAAAATAAGGAATGATGAAGTGTCTCAATCCCAGAAATGAGTGTATCATCACTCTCATCACCATATCTACTAAAGTCTTGATGACTCATGGAATTTTTGGACTTCTGAATCAATCTCGAAATCAATGGTCAAATCCATTTGTTTTATTCTTCTATCTTCTTTCCACGCTAACATGGTATCATGAAAGTCAACAAAAATAATAAATGCATCCATCCTACATCTACAAACCATTAGAATATGTACAACATACTCATATCATATCATAAATAATGACATCATCATATGGGAAATATGAAAACAAGTACATCCATCTCATAACATGTCATAGAAAGATACTTAAAAAAGAGAATGAAACATCCATTGTATTGCATCCATAACATATATCATACATCACATTTCATATACAAACATCACATCATCACTCATATCATCTCATAAAGCATAAATAAGGAAATGCATCCATCACATCAACATCTAAATTCATCCATATACATGTGCATCAATACATAATGCATGAAATAAATACATCACATCATAAATCAAATCAGGCCATCTTGTATATATATCTGAAAAATGAATGTCATGGTGCAAATATCAGAGTCAATGTGTAACTATCAAAAGTACATATACAAGAGGCTATCAAAAATGAGCCGATGAATGTGTATACATGTACAAATCATGCTATATATCAAAAATATGTCTATAAAATGACAATGAGTTATCTCCTACTCTGTCAATTGTCATGCCTCAACTAATCTGGATGACCACCTGACTATCTTTGGATACCCTCTCCCAAATTTTTGACTAAACATCTTAACCCCAAGGCACCACACCACTCCTCTATGAGTATTCTGGCTTCCACATCTCTCGTGGGACATCCCTATGGTAAAGCGTCCTATAATAAGTCACCTTAGAGATAACATCTCTATACATCTATGAAGACACAACCTATCCATGTGCTACTATTGTGACAACCTCTAACTGCTATCGTCATCTGGTCTCCTATGCCAAATGTAAATCCACGTACTATTACAATTGTTACCCATAGTCCCTCTCGGCTATCACAACTTGCAGCTACTACCGTAACTGATCTCTCTTGGCCGTGAGGGCCTAGATCTATATATCTCGGGGATCCTTCCCTGACTGTTGTTGTGGTTTCTATTGCTATGGATGCTGCTAATCTTGCCACCATGATGGTGAGGGTGGTGGTGGCCTTGGAATCTATCCCACTATCTACTCCTGGCGACCATGGTCCAGACAACCATGATCTTGGGGATGTTGTTGCTCAGCCTACTGTTTTCCTCTACCTGCACCCCAACCTTTGCCTCAAGGATATCCTCTCACTGGATCTTTCAAGCATGTGGGACACACCTACCATGCATCATAAGTTGGGGTCATCCACACATCAAACGGTCCTTGATCATACACCCAAGGTCAAGCAACCAGTTGTCTGAAATCATCTATGGCTACCTGAGGAAGAATCTGAGGGCCCTAGGTGACCTCTCTCTGCGCCCAGATGAAAACTACTATATAATAATTTGGGGGTACATCCTATATCTCCCCAAATTACTGAGCAACGTTGTCTGGAATATATCACTCAATCATAGTATGCTCCCGACCCTGGATGTATCAGGTCTACTTGTAATAAAACAACTATTGTTGATCATCATACCATGCTGGAAACTGAAGCCATGGAATCCACCTAAAGATGGTCATATCATCTATGATCCTCCTCCAATATGGGATCCCTATAGGCCTCATGTGATGTAAGCTCATTTTTACTCAATATCTGAAAACGATGGGCTCATCCTGATCAATTTCTATTAAGACCACAATGGGTCTCAACACCATAGTGTGCTCATATGCCCAGATGTGTAGTAAAGTGACATCGAATCCAAGGCTCCTCCCCTAGCAGTATATCGCTTGATGAATATCATAATACAATGATGCAAGAATAACTGAATCCCATGTATACTGAGTCATCCCATGAAGCATGCCATGCCATGCTAGTCCCCAACCTAGACTAAAACCTCTACCCCATTGGTCTAGGGAAATCACACTAGAAATTGGGGTAGCTAGAACCAATCTAAAAACTAGCACGCATCCGTGATACAACTCCAAGTCAATTTGGGAGCTCACTAGAATGATATCATCTAATCATAGGATCTCATTACATGCATCCATCCCATAATTAGTGTCATAAATGACTCACTCCCCATGGATTGGAAGCCAAAAAATTCATCAGATGTCCTCCAAAGTGACGGTTGCCTTGTTGGTGGGAAAGTGGAATGACAATGTCTCACTATGCTGACGCTCCACCAATACCGTCACCATCACCAAGTGAGTCTGGATCTTAGGCATATACGTGATGAATCTTAACCTGAGGACTCCCAAGAACTTATACTGCTCCACATAGAAATACCATACCTCTAAAAGAAGGTCAAGCCGATGCTCCTGAGACATGAGAGGCTGAATGTCCTCCGACACGCATGAAGCAAACAATGTCAATTTAGGTAAAACTAATTAAAATTTGAGTTCCCAAGTCCTAAAACTGCAATAACGTCACTATATTTTCACGCATTGCTATATCCTTTTTGAGGGTGTGTCACTATAAATTCAAAAGTGAAACGACATTTGGGCATGTCACTCTAGCAAAATTTACCACGCGTCACCCCAGAGAAAGTGCGTCACCATTTTCAAATTGTGTCACTAGACCTAAAATCCTTGGTGCATCGCTATAACCTAAATACATCATTATACCTAAATTACCTGACATGTCACTAAAAGGAAAGTGCATTGCTATAAGATCAATAGCGATGAAAATCGCTTTAAATGCATCGTGATATAGCGATGCCCTAAATGACCTAATTCAAACCCTTAAAAATGTAGGAAAATCATATAAATCGAGAAAAGTTTCAAAGCACATACCGGGGTCCTGCATTTGCTTGACATTGGTACTCTTGAGCTCTATCAAAAAGGTGTGTTGGGAGCTCACGCTGCGCCATATTGCCAAGGTATCAGAGCACAAGAGTAAAAATTCACTATAATTCATGAGTGCAATTGAATTGAAAGTGACCCTTTAACCTCTATTTATGCCTAAAAATCAGGGGTTTTTACTCTACTTTGAGGGGGAAACTAGGGTTTTTATCATGTTTTGCCAATTTTTGAGCTATGGGGCATATTTTGAGACATTTTTTACATTTTTGAGCTTATTTTCACATCCCAGAGCCTTTTTGGCACCTGAATCAATATTAAACCTTTCTCGCGACATTGACCCAAAATTCAAAATTTTTGCCCGATCTCTCGAGGGCCCAGGGTACTAGCTTAATTCCTTTCACTGGGGCAACAGTGGGGCATCCAAAAAATTAAGAATTTTTAAATTTTTGATTTGAGTGGCAACATTAATTTGAAAAGCATCAATCTTTGAACCAATGTAACAGGTATGTCGCTTCAAAGAGAGGCAAAATGTAGACACTTAAAATTGTCATGAATGATATTACACACTTAAATCTGGTCACTAAGATTGTTTCATCCTAAAATTCATCTTCTTTTCACCTATTTAATTAAATAAGCCTAGTTATTTAATTAAATGCATCATTTTCATCTATTAATATAATTAATGTTATTAGGTTAATTCATCACCTTTCACATCAACCTTTCATCCTATTTAAATTGAATAATACAAATTATTTAATCTAAACCCCCTTAAGTCCTCTCATTTAATAAAATAATCCTAAATTATTGAATTAAATGTCACTTGCATCCCCTTTTTATTAAATAAATTATTTATTTAATGAGTACCCTAATATTCCTCAACTTGTACAATTAAAACCTTCTTTTAATTAACTGATTACTAATTTTCCTCATCCATCCACTTGCATGGGGAATATTCCAAAGGAATATTCTTTTATTTGGCTCCAAAAAATGGAATATTCTTTCTTAACAAACTCTCTAACAAACTTTATAACTCTGAAAGTGTGTTTGAATCATTGTGAGCCCTTGATTTTTTATTTGATCCACACGATCTTTGATTCTCATCCATTGATGAGAATCCATGATCCATGTCTTCACCCTTGATTCCATTTGATCTTGACCCTTGATTCTTCATTTTATCTCCTATAAATACCTCACATTTTGGAGAGAAATGGACCCACTTCCATCAAAGCAAAGTTATGTTGCTCATTTGAATACTATCTTTATTCATCTTTGCATCCATTATCAAGCTTTTTCATCCTTTTCATCCATCGTCACCATAGTTTCATCCATTTTATTTTAAGCTTTCATCAATGGAGTTCGATTAGATGCTCATATCCAAGGGATTGGGAAAGGGTCATCATTCCATATCAATATGATGCCAATCCCCCAATGGGATAAGGTTTGGAGTTTTAGATTAGGTTTCTTTATGCTTTCATGGTTTATTTTGTGCTTAGTTTAATGGTTACTTGTTTTTGAAGCTTTCAAACATCTCATTGGGATTGTAGCTTAATGGGTTAAATATGGCTTAAATTCATTAGGGTTTGGGATATTTAGCTATTACTATGATTACAATCATAGTAATTACATTTTTGACACCAAAATCCATAGTCCAGAGTGCTCTTCAAATATCTAAAAATCTGCTTGATAGCCTTTATACGATTTTCTTTTGGATCAACTTGAAACCTTGCAACCAAGAAAACAACTTGCATAATATCTGGCCTTGATGCAATTAAGTACAATAGGCCCCCAATCATAGACCTATACAAATTTTGATCAACCTTAGATGACACATCATCCAAGTACTTAAACAATATTTGGTTACCATTGGAGTATTCACTGGTTCACAGTCTTCCATACCAAACTTCTTTAGAAATTACTTGACATAATTTTCTTGAGAGATAAAGACCATTATCTGATTGTGCAATTTGGAGTCCAAGAAAGAATGATAACTCACAAAACATAGAAATTTCTAATTATTTTTGCATCTCTTCAACAAACCTCTTACACATTTCATCATTGTCATCAAAGATTATATCATCAACACACAACAAAAATTAGAATATTTTCTTCCTCTATTTTGATATACACATTGCTATTTGTGCTACCTTTCTTGAAGCCCTGCTGGAATAGGTATTTTTCCAACCTTTCATACCAATCCCTAGGGTCTTGTTTGAGACTATACAATGCCTTCTTAAGTCTGCATACCATTTTTGGGTCTTGTAATAGCTAAAATCCAACAAGTTTCTCTATGTAAGCTTCTTCAAAATAACCATTCAAGAAAGCAAATTTCACATCCATTTGATATACTTTTAAGTTCTTGTGAACAAGAAATGCAAGAAACATCTTGATAGACTCCATTCTTGCCACCAGAGAAAATGTTTTTCAATGTCAATTCCTTTTGCTTGTGAATATCCTTTGCACATGAACCATGCTTTATTTCTCACAACATCTCCATCTTCATTCAATTTGTTTCTGAACACCCATTTTGTTCTTGTTACATTCTTTCTATGGGCCTTGGAACCAATTCCCAAGTCTAGTTTTTCTCAATTTGATTTAGCTCTTCTTTCATTTCTTGTATCCATCCTTCATATTTTCTAGCATCAACAAAAGTTTTTGGTTCTATTCTTGACAACATAAAAAATTTCACCTGTTCATTTATCTTTGCAAATATTCTTCTAGTCTACACTCCTTCATTCTTATCTCCAATGATTGATCTTCTGAATGGTTTTTCTCAACATACTTGGTAGGAGTCTTGGGGATCTTTGACGATTCTTCCTTCTCTTCAACTTCTTCTTCTTCTGAGTAGGTAGGTACATTTGACCAAGGGTCTTCTTGCTCATGAATGTTTAGATGTGAGTCTTCATCAAATTTGACATTTTCACTCTCACCAATCTTCCTCAACCTTTTATTATATAACATTTATAGGATTTTCTTCTAGTAGAATACCCAAATATTTCCTCCATCAAATCTTGAATCAAACTTTCCTAGACCTTCTTCAACTCTTTTGATAAAGCATCTGCTTCCAATTTTTTTGAAATACTTGACAATTCCTAGTCTCCCATACCAAAGATCATAAGGAGTTTTGGTGTTATCTTCCCTTAGTTGACCTTTTTTAAGAATATAAACAACAATATGAACTACTTCTTTCTATTACACATAAGGCAATATTCAACATTGTTCTTTCCATCTCTTGAACACTTCTATTATTTCTTTCCACTACTCCATTTTGGTGAGGAGTTCTAGCAATAGAATAATGATCTTTATCTCATGCTCTTCAAAAAATTCTTCAAACTCATTTGATGTGAACTCACCACATCTATCAAACCTTTAAAACTTGATTCTAGCATTCATTTCATTCTCAACCATCGACTTGAAAATCTTAAATCTACTGAAAACTTCTAATTTTTCTTTTAAGAATGTAACCCATGTCATCCTAGAGAAATCATCAATGAGTAACATGAAATAAATTTCACCTTGAAGACTCTTTGTCCTGGTAGATCCACAAAAATTAGTATGAATTAGTTCCAAAGTTCTTGTGGAAGAATACTCCTTGGTCTTGAACCGTATCCTTCTCTTCTTCCCAATTTGACATTCCCTACACATGGTACTTGTAGGCTTGTCAATATTTGGCATGTCTCTCACTGCTTACATGGAGCTGATCTTTACTAGGTTATCAAAGTTGATATGTCCCATCCTCTTGTGCCACAACTAGCACTCATTTTTCTATCCCAAAAGACAACTTCTTCCATTATCCCCATTTAGGTTGTACAAGTTGCTTTCTATCCTAGCTCCTTTTGCTACCAATTTTCTAGATTTTTCTTTTATGATTTCACACCCCTGATCATGAAATATAAGATTATATCCTTTGTTGCACATTTGGCTTACACTAAGAAGGTTATGCTTGAGACCTTCAACATAGAGAAAATCTCTAGTCTTGGATTTCCCATCAATGCTTATGGTGACCTTTTCGTAGATTTTTGTTGATGAATTATCTCCAAACTTTACTAATCCACCATTCCATTTAACCAACTTGATGAATTTTATTTTGTCACTAGGCATGTGACTTGAACAACCACAGTCTATTACCTAGATATTTGTTTGTCCTTGAGAATGAAATATTGTTTGGACAACCATTAAATTTTCAACCCCATTGCTTGCTTCCTTGACATGGATAGTATCATCTTCCTTTTGAATTTATGATCTTGCTAAATCACTTATGAATATTTTTCTTTATTTCCAACATTGTTGTTTTTAAAAAGTCTTCTTGCATGGTGAGATCTTTCTTTAGGTATGATATCAACTTCCTGATTTTTGGACATAGCTTTCTCCAATTTATTTTTGAGTAAAAGGATCTCCTTCTCAAGATTTTTACATTCACTTATTTTGGATTCAATCAGATCCTTTTTCCTTTTGTTTTGTTTCCTTTCACATTCCAAATCTTACAGAGTAGAGACAAGTTCACCTTCAAAATCAACTTCACCTTCTTCTTCATTCACAATTTTACTTGAACTTCCAGAGATCATAGTAGCCATAAATAGGGATTCTTTGGAGAGGAGGTTCCTCTTAAAACAGTTTCTCTTGAAACCCTTGCTGCTACTTTCATTTTCTCCAAAGGGACATTTCAAATCATAATGACCAATTCTTCCACAATTAAAACATTTGAAGGGTAATTTATCTTTGTACTTTCTTGATCCTCAACTTTCTCACAAAGTTTGCTTATTATTCCTCATAATGACTATGTGAACTAGATGCTTCTTCTTTCTTCAAAAAATTGAATGCAA
Organism: Sequoiadendron giganteum; assembly: GCA_007115665.2. NCBI lineage: Eukaryota > Viridiplantae > Streptophyta > Pinopsida > Cupressales > Cupressaceae > Sequoiadendron > Sequoiadendron giganteum. The sequence goes on along the minus strand of CM021107.1, from coordinate 533,348,411 downwards.
CTTCTCTTTTGTGTATACTTTGAACTTCATTCCTCATCTCATAGGCTGTGAGGGATCCAAACAACCCTTCCATGGTAAGTTTTTTTTATATCCTTGGCTTCTTCAATTGTAGAAACTTTTGAGTCAAATCGGTGATGGAGAGTTCTCAAAACTTTCTTCACCACCACAGAGTCAGTTATTTCTTCTCCAAGACCTTTGATTCCATTGAAAACTTCACCTAGTCAAAGCAGATAGTTGGCTATGTTCTCCTCTTCTTTCATCTTCATATTCTCAAACAATGTTCTATAGGACTATAACTTTTCTTACTTCACATTGTAAATTCCTTCATAAAGATTCTTGAGCTTATCCCATATCTTTGGAAGCCTTACATTGCACTACCTTAACAAATTCAAAATTTTCTACCCCGCTTAGGATGGCATTATTTGCTTGAGCATTGTTCTCAAGAGCCTTGTTTGGATTAGGATTAGTAATAGGATGAGCAGGTTCAGTATAATCATCCTTGGTAGCTCTCCAAACATCATAACCTAGTGAGGAGAGATAGGCATCCATCCTCACAATCAAAAAGACATAGTTGTTCCCATTAAATTGCAGTGCCTTAGAAGAGGACTCCTACTAAGCCATGTGTAGAGATTGAAAATGTCCCGAGCTTGCAACCAACATTTTCTCACTAATTTGAGTCTTTTCTACATAATTAAATAATTATAATTATTTAATTTTTTGCTAATACCATATTCTTCTATTAATTAAATAATTTAAATTATTTAATTAATTCATTTATCTTTATTCTTCTTTTGGATTAATTCAATAAATTATTTATTTAATTATATCACTAATTACCTTCTTTTCATCTACAATTAAATAAATTGTTATTTATTTAATTATTCACTATCATTTTATTCCATAATTAAATAATTTTTTCTAGTTATTTAATATTTACTACCTCTTCTCATTTATCATTAAATAATTGTTCTTAACTATTTAATTATTTATCTTCATCTCTTCTTCTATAATTAAATAATTATTTTTAATTATTTAATTATTCCTCCACCACCTCCTAAATTAAATATTTTTTATAATTATTTAATTCATCTATCCCTATCCATCATTCAATTCATTTTCCTATGCCACAATAATTAATAAATCTTATTAATTATTGTTCCCTCAATCAATATTCACCATTGATCATGTTATATCATCACTCAATCCTCACCATCCATCTAATTTGGATCTCTATAAATGCAAGCTATCAATCTCATTTATAGGTTAACCATAATCTTTAATTTTTTGCTTTCAATCATTCATCTTGAGAAACCATAGTCTTTGATATTTTTCCATCTTACATCTACATTTCAACCTTATTGTGAATTATGCACACTACATATCTGAGAGCAAACAATCAAAATTGAGAAGAGAAATGGAGGAGAATCAACATTGGTGTAGGAATTGAGGTATTATTGTTTATTATGTGATTTCCATTTTCATCTTGTGCTTCATTGTTATATTAGGGTCTCTATGGCTTGAATTTAGGTAGTTTTGTGGTTTCTATCTATGATTCATGCTTTTCCCTTGATTTTCCTAGTCGACAAATTGATGAACATGGTGTGAACTAATCAAAATCTATGAAAATTTTGAGAAATTTTGGGTTTCAAGAAGTGCAACACATCTCTTTTGTAAAACATTGCAATTGTTTAGCCAAACACTACAATGATCAAGCCCTACAACATATTTGTCAAATCAGGAACTTTATTCGTCTGTTGTAAAGCCACATTTGTGCTTCCATGCACCACATCTATTGTCCGATGCATGCAAGGTTTTCTGCAGTGCATTCATCATCTCTCGCGCTGCATCTAACTATGATTTTGCAAATTTTTTAAATTGCTCAATTATTGTGTTTTTCATCATTTTACAAGGTTTTGATTAATTTTTTGACATCCTAATATTGAGCTTATATTTTTTGGGTTGTTATATTTGGTGTATTTTATCAAATTCCGTGTGTTTTAGGGTTGGATCTATCATGTCACATCTACTTATTTCTACACCGCATTCATGATCGTGTGACACATTCGTCCACTATAATCATAAGTTTCTATGACGTATTAGTGCATCACAATCATTGGCTCCTGCACTGTATTTGATCAATCTGACACCATATTTGATTGTTAAGCAAAAAGAGGATATAAAACTGTGTTTTTTCCATTTTTCTACTTTTTGCATTCATTAGGGAAGAGATTTTTGGTTACTGATATCTAATTTCAAGCTATGTGATAATCGTTGCGAGAAGACTTTGAACAAAACTACTAATCCAATTTCTTGCAAGTTCCCTTGTGTGTTTATGATTTTTAATTTAAGAACATTTGGAATTGGTGCTTAAAAGGAACAAGTGTTTTTCATGTTTTGTGCACTTGCATGCATGCGAGTCAATTACCGAAAGTGTGTTTGTCTAAATTATCCTCTCCTCTTATGCTATGTGTGATTCTTGGGTGATGAGAAATAACGACACTATTGTCTAAAGTATCCTCTCCCCTTGCGCTATGTGTGATTCCTAGGTGATGAGAAATAACAATACAAGATTTCTCTTTTTATTTTATAGTGGGTCTTCCTAAGAGTTCACCCCAGGGTTTGACCTCAAGCATGTATCCCCAACGGGCTATATAAAGGGAAAAAAACTGAAAGGTGAGTTCAATCCACTTGTGCCATAGGGGGTGGGCCTTTTTGGTCTCAGGTGATTCTGGACATGGGTTAGAGACTTCAGTCTCCAATTGCTACTATGTCGTGGTGTTCTTAGGAGTACCTCCACTATGAACCACTTGTTTTTAGAAGCCTACAACCTTTTGGCTATCTACTATTTGTGGTGCATTTTGATAGCATTGTCACAAGAAGTTACTCACCATGTATAGTACTTGGTTGAGGTGAAAGGGTTCCTTGCTTGGATTTCATCCTTTCAAGGTGAGGGGTGTTAAGGTGGTACATGAACTTGGCATACCCTAGTTACCCACTTCTTGAATTCATATTAACACACTAGAGCGGTGAGACCATGATAGTATGTTGGTGTGAAGGGGTACTTTATCTAATTAGTTTATTTCCTATCTAGTTCTACACTTAGGTCCTCTTCACACTACCTTAAATTTACATAGGGATTAGGTTGTTGAGCTTTAATGACCTGAGTTGTCACACCTCATATGATGAAAACACTTTTCATAATCTAGTTACATCCTATCTCTCCCCTTGGCCTATATAACCAAGGCATTTCCTTTGTAATCTCAATTCTCAAGCTCATAGAAGTTTTGCATTATCTTGAGAGGAATACAATTTATTCTTTCTCATCTCTTATTTTTGTATTTTCTTTCCTTCAATCATTTGTATCTTGGGTAGTCTATTTAGAAAATCTTATATGGTATCAGAGCAAGAATGAGTTGTGGGTTAGCAATCTTTTAAGAAATCTAAGAGTACAGAGCTATTTTTTTAAAGCACTGAGTATGCTCTTCTCTTGCATCCTTGGATGATTTGGAGAATAAGAAAAGTGTGGAGAAAATATCAGTTTTTTGGGGGGTTCATACATTGAATTTCTAGTTGCAGGTTATCTGAAGCTCCATGGAGAAATTTTGAGCTCACTATTGAGCCTAAAGCAGTTGAGAAAGTTAGATTTTCCCTTTATTTTGTCTGAATCGGACATTAGAGGCCAAATCTGCAATAATTTGAAGTGGGGGGGTTCACTACTATATCTAGCAAGGAACCATCATTTTAGAGAATTTTGGGTCAAATCTGACCTTGCCATCGTGCTTAGAAGGCCCAAAAACCATAAAATTGACTTTCAAAACGTCAATTTTGGACAAAGTTGCTGGGTGAGGCAAAAGATATTTGTCCAGGTAGCCATACGACCCCCATGAATGAACTAATTTAAACAAATATCTTTTCTTTTTGCTTTTAAATTTAAAATATTTTGTATTTTGAAAAAAAAAAAATTGCTTTTTAATTTGAAAATTATTATTATTATTATTATTTGCTTTTTAATTTAAAAAGATTTTTTTTTTTTAAAAGATAAAAAATTGAAAATAAAAATTCCAATTTAAAATTTTTAAAAAATGATTAAAAAAAATCTTAAGAGGTACTTGCACATGCAGGCCCTGGTACCCCTTTTGGGCAATGCGCCAAATAAAAGGAGGTAACTCCTTAAAAATCCGTACCCTCCTTTACAAGAGCTTACAACTCTTTAAAATATGTGCATGCCTCATAAAACTTAGCGCTTAAAACAATTCGTTGCTTTTTTATTGAATTCTATGCATACTTCCACGATGCCACTCTATGCTCTTTGACACTGTCTATGCAAAATACAATTTGCACCTACATAAACAGTGCCATCCAATGCCATGGTTGCACCCGTGCAAGCCCCTGCAATAACTGTTTTCGTGCTATGCGGTCCACCGTTGTCCAGTTGTCACATCACCTCCACGTCCCGAAAAGTACTGAGTAATTTTCAAAAGGAATAATAAAAAGCTAAGTTTCTGATGGTTTTTTAAAATGATGAAATTTAAAATCGGTATTTCAATATTTCAAATATTAAAATATATCAATGTTTATAAATGAATTATTGAATTTATTAAAAGTAAAAAATGTATATATATAAATAACTTAAAATAAATAAACTATTAATTAAATAAAATGATTTGAAATTGATATTTTTTAATTTTACAACTATATATTTAAGATATCAATATTAGTCATAAATTTTTTAAGTTATAATTTGAATATTTTAAAAATAACATAGAGCATCAACATTGCATCATTAGCTTACATCAACATCTTTGACATTTACTGCATGTTTGCTTGTTGTTTTCAACTATTTTAATTAAAATATTAAACCAACAAGAAGATTTTAACCAAAGGAGAGTATCCCTTGCATAATAAACTCATAAATGATGTCTATTGACACTATCCCTTTCAAAGGTAGGTACCAAACATTAAGGTGAATAAATTCCAATGGTAACGTCTGTCAAAATTATTTTTGCGTGTAGAGTTCAAATCTATGTATAGGATACGTATGTACAAATTATATATCTAATTCAATTCATTATCGCATACATTGATTTACTCCTAGAAAAAATATGAAATGACCTAATTTAAATTTTGTTCCAACACATTCAAAAATAAATAACTATTCAAATATATTTAAATGATTGAATTGAATCTATATAAAATTACAATTTTACCATATATTTTAATTTTATAAAATTTATATAGAAATTTGATAAAAATCCAATAAAAAAATATAGTTCAATGATTGAATTTAATCTATATTTAGAAGTATGATATCAAGAGAATAAAGCATAGCACAATATATAATATATATATTGTATACCAACAAATATATGTTAAATGATTGTTCATTCTATAATTACATATATGTCAATTTTACAAAACCAAATAAAAAACATCTATATTAATATATGTTGATTGTTGATAAATAGCATAATTTAGTATTCAATTCAATCATTTAAATATTATAAAAAGTAATTAAATAAATATATTTAAATGATTGAATTGAATCTATATAAAATTACAATTACCATATATTTTAATTTTATAAAATTTATATAGAAATTCGATAAAAAGTCAATAAATAAATATCTTTCAATGATTGAATTTAATCTATATTTAGAAGTATGATATCAAGAGAATAAAGCATAGCATAATATATAATATATATTTTGTATACCAACAAATATATTTTAAATGATTGTTCATTCTATAATTACATATATGTCAATTTTACAAAACCAAATAAAAAACATCTATATTAATATATGTTGATTGTTGATAAATAGCATAATTTAGTATCATATAATATATAACATATATTATAATAACTAATATTTAAATAATATTGTATAATATGTTATATATAAATCATAATATAATATGTTAGGTTTTTAATAAAGATTTCAGTTATGGACAGAGAAATCATTTAGTTGTTTTTTAACAAAAATCTCCACATTCACGTAAATGGGAAAGTGGATGAACAATCTGAGAAATTTAATTTGGGAAAAACAATCATCCTCATTGGTGGACTCGATTTAATCTCATTTTGGGAGATCATGTTTCCAATAACTACCTGGCAGCTGTAAGTTTTAGAAAGTTTGTTTCCAGGGAGTGAAGAGGAAGGAGGTAGAGAGATCCGGGGAGTTAGAGAAGTGAGAGTGACAGTTGTAGAAGAGAGAAAATCTTGGAGGAAAGCCATGGAAAATGCTGGAGGAGCAGTTAGAAATATGAGGAGATGAGTAAAATTTGGGAATAGAGAAATGCCCTGTGGGAGCTCTGTATAAAGACAAGAGTTTGGCATCAATAGCTGCAAAGTGAAGTTGAAGGATTGCCATTGTTTGCCAATCTAAGTGTAAGGCCATTCTCTTAGAAGTCAAGAATTGTGAGTTGTGAGTTGTGTGCTTCCTTATTCATTTGTTAGCCCTGTGTTTTTTGCAACATTGTTTGAGCCTTGCTTTCTGCATATTTGAAGATAGCCATTAATTATTTGTATGCACACAGGAAAAAAACATAAAAAGAGATAATTATACTTGATTTCTTCTTTTTGCAGAGCTCCAAAAAAAGAAGATACTCCATTTGCATAAGGTTCAAGTTGAAATACTATTCAGTGTGTGGAAATAGATAGGTCGACACTCAGTAACAAGTAAGTTTGCATTATCTGGCTCTGTTTCTGTAAAATGAAAAATGTATAGTAGGATTGCAATGTCAACGTCTCAGAAAGATACAGTATTCAAATCTAGAAATAGTTTTGAAATTTGTTTCATATATGCATCAATATGAAAAATTTCCTCTTGCAAAGGTATTTTTTACTTTTAATGTTTACCTTTGCCATAGTTCAGATTCTCCACTCTCTCCTTGATCCATGCTTTAGCGCTCTCCTCTTCCCATTCAAATTTTCTCTCCAGACCTCTGAAAAATAGCAGTTCTTCCTCAGAAAGTAAGCCATCAGATGGCTCTTTTCCAGCAATATTGTTAGTGTGGACCTTGGAAACAATTTTTCTAAAAACCTCATCCCGCATCCACTTAAACTCTTCTTCCTGCTGCAAAAAAACATAATCTCCCTATAGAACACCATTTTCTGGTTCAATTTGCAATCTCTTATCCACAATATTTAACAAATCCAATTTTTCCTTGCTTTTAGCAGTTCCTAGACAACTTGCCGATACATTCTCCAATACTTTCTTACCTCTAATCTTATTTCCAAACACGTGTGCTCCTTTTCTAAAAAGAGGCTTGGGCTTTCTATATTTTTTTTTCTTAAACCTACCATTCAATTTTTTTTGTTCTTTAATTGTTGCACGCTTTTGTTTAGTACACTCTGGATCCACTTGAAAAGTACTCTTGTTACTTAGATTTGAAGCATCAGTGAATTTATTACTGTGCTTTCCATGTTTTGATATTGCTAATTCCCTGGCTTGTTTTACACCTGTCATCACCTGTGGCATGATTTCTTGTGAGCCATTTACGTAAAATCTCTTCCCTTTCTCTTTATGTAGTGCACTCACAATTTCTTTCATTGGATTGCAAGCAACCCTTTCTACAAAACTTTGCTTATATTGTAATAAATATGCTTTTGGCTGTATAATTCTTTTTGATTTTTGATTTCTATTCCTATCTTCTCTGAAATCAATAGAACCACTTCCCTCACTTCCTTGCTGAAATGAAAGGTTATTCTTCACATGCATATTTGCTTCCTTTGGCAATGTCGATGTGTCATTGCTACCTAAAACACTTAAATCTGATGTATCTAGTTCCTTATCCTCATGATTGTTTTTCCTCACCGCCTTAGCATTTAATTGATATAATGCAGATTACAATTAAAATAATGTAGTAAAAAACTGTAGAATACGACAATACACAAAAACATACCTAGAACTGGGTTAGTGCTTTTTTCTCATTGATCCTGTTGAAATAGAAACATGTTTCAATTTTTAGATTTGATTTTCAAAAAAATTGTAATTTTAAAATTTGAAATTTGTATTGTTGATTTCTGACATGTATTGTGCCTCCAATTTGTCTTTCATCTACACTATACCTTGATGCAGCATCAACTTCACATCCAACTATGGGAGATAACTTTATTGAATTATAACTAAGAGCTACTATATTTGTCTTTTGCAAAGGGTGGGGCATTGTGTATTTGCATAAAATTTATAAATAAGAGCTACTATATTTTGGATAAAATTTAGGCTTTTCTAACAAACTTAATTATTTTTCAAGTTGCCAAGTTGAAGGCATAGTACTTTCTTTCTTTGAGCTCCTCCTAGGCCAATCAAATATATAATAGCAACTAGAATGAAAAGAAAAACATGAAACATGATTATTATTCCCTCCAATTTGTCTTTCATCTACACTATACGTTGACATAACATAGAAAATATAGTAGCTCTCAATTATAATTCAATAAAAAACTTATTTTATTGAATTATAACTAAGAGCTACTATATTTTCTTCTACAAGGGTAGGGCATTCTATATTTTTGTAAAATTGATGTATTTTTTAACACACTTTAGTATTTTTAAAGTTGTTAATTTATTGAGTTTTTTCCAAGTTGCAAATTCTTGGTCTATCAAGTCCAATAATGTAGAAAATAATAATAATTAACCTTAGATTAAGGATAAGATTAAAACTCGATGAGGGTCAATTCAAATTAGGGTTCAATTAGGGTTCTAAGATGAATCTTGGGGTCAATAGGAGTTTCAAGATTGGTGTTAGGGTTAGGGTTACAATTGGGTTACAATTTAACTTTTCAATTGTTTCCATGTGACAAGCACATTATATAAGATCTAACCACATGGTATAATGTGGTTGTCACATGTGCTATATAACACACACATCGCATGTTGCATGCTAGGGCCTATGAGTCAAGTATGCAAATATAGATTCATGCTTATGCAACTGACATGAACCTTTCTATGCCAAACATGGTGCGCTTGAAGTAGACCGCACGTAAGTCCATAGCTGGAAATGCTCGATACTTACAATGTAAAAAGGAGCGAGCCGCATTGACGAGAACAATAGAAGGAAAAAATGTAGAAGGTGAAGGTTGGCTCAAGGATGATGAAACCTTCACTCATGCAATGGAGAGAATTCAGAATGTTAGGGCAGAAATTAAATGGTCGAAGAAAGCAACGACTTTTATCCAAGCAAATTTGAACAAGAATTTACCCCCTAACCATTTTGTACCAAGTGAAAATAGTTCTAATAATCCTCCTAAGAAACAAAAACATGGTGAGGAGCACCTACCAGTGCAACCTCCCTCTGAAATAATTGTGATAAGTTCCTATGAGTCCGAGAACGATACTCCTCTTGCACCGTGAATAAGTGAAACACAAATTCTCTATGAAATGTATGTCTTGATGTGTCAAATAAATTTAAAATGAGTAGTTTTGACTAAATGGAATTCATCTTGCATTGGGAAATACTCATAGATTTTAATTGAAGTGCTAAAACTATGTTCACATTGCAATCCTTCGCAAAACTTCTATGAATATTAATTAGCTTATAAAGCTTTCATAATGAGTACCACTACTACCATCTTTATCCCAAACTCACCAAACCCCTACATTTATTGAAATTTGATAACAAAAACTTTCTTACACTTCTCTTTGTAGTCTTGTTAGCTTTGAAAATTCTATTGGAAATCATATATGTAAGATTCTGTAACTGACACAGATACCGATCTTTATAACCTATTACTTATTTTTTGAGTTTCATTTATTGTTTAGATAATGGCCACCCACAACGAATCTCCTTCCAATGAACCATCAGTCCACCAGATAGAAGCCCATGAAGAGTTAAAAAATTCAAACACACGTGTGCCAAGTCCAATAGACAAGTTGTACATGTCAATTGAAAACCACTCAAAACAATTCATTACCGAAATCCACGATGCTGCACTGCTTGTAGGTGCAATAGAACGACAAGAGATTGACGGCATGGAAGACATTGCTCGTAAATTACATGCAACATGCAAGAAAGTTATAGGGTTCTATGGTTTTTTAAGAGAACTTTTTTATGTGGAGCAATACGAGGAACCAAGAGTTGCAAAAAATGTGATTGAAAAATTTATTTCATACTTGTATCATAATTAGGTTAGGCACATATGAAGCATATAGAATGGTTTTCAATGCTTGGGTCACTCTTATGAATAATTTTTTTACATAATGGACATGTAGTCCACTCACACGAAAGTTTACTATTTATTTGATATTGCTAGCAAAATTTTAAACATTGTAGTTATCTTTTGAAGTTTTTTTACTATTACTACCACTACTATGATCTCTATTTATAACTCACCAACCTCCTATAGTAAAAGAAAAACTGATACAGAAAATTTGCTTGCACTTCTATTTGTAGCCTTCTAAGTTTTGAAAATTCAATTGAAATTCATACCAAAAAAACATACATATTTTGATAACCTATTACTTATTTATGATTTGCATTTATTGTTTAGATAATGGCTAGCCACAATGAATCTCCTTTTAGCGAACCAATAGTTGAACAAATAGAAGCCCATGAGGAGTCAAAAAATTCAAGCACACATGTGCCAAGTCCGATAGAGAAGTTGTACACGTCAATTGGAAACCACTTGAAACAAATCATTAGAGAACTCCATGATGCTGCATTGCTTGCATGTGGAATAGAACGACAAGAGATTGATGACATGGAAGACATTTCCCACAAATTACATGCAACATGCAAGAAAGTTGCAGAATTCTCCAATTTTTTAGGGGAACTTTATTATGTTGAGCAATACAAGGAACTAAGAGTTGCAAAAAGTGCTATTGATGAATTTATTTGGTACTTGTATCATAATTAGGGTAGGCAAATGTCAATCATCTAGACGATTGTTCAATGGTTGGGTCACTTTTATGAACAACATTTTGCAGTAGACTTTCATGTCTAGGTTCTACAAAAATCGTTCAGATATTTTGTATGTAGATGGCAAGCATGAATCACTTGATCTAATGAACAATATTTTAATATTGAATTAAATATCGACTTTTGCAAAAGACTATTCAGTTATTTTGGATGTACATGACCTACATGATATATAAATATTCACAAAATCACAAGAATGAGCCCATTTATTCAAGGACCAATTTCCAAAACACATCAAATCTTTCATTATATCTTCTTTGTCATGGAATCTATTCATTAAGTATGCTTCACGTAAACTTCTTATGTAATATTCATGTCAATGTGTATTCTATGTAAAAACTTGCGATTGCAATGTTCTTTGATATTAAATAAAATTCATTTAAAACAAAAATTAGACTAACCTTAGAAAAACATCAATCTAACAAATCCAACTTCAATGATTTTCTAGATATGGTGCGACCAAGATTGAATTTTGAAACAGAGGAGCAAAGAAAACAATATCAAAGATAATATAGAAAATGATGATGGGAACAAATGACAAATGTCACCGTACAAGATGAAAGACATGAAGGTGTACAAGGAAACATACAAAACCCAAACGAAATCCTTCACGATGATTTAAAAAAAAATCAAACATATGGAAAACATGCCACAATCCCATCTAGCTGATAGGTGGTACACAATCATACTGGACACAATGTTGTGCATAATTGATTGACATGCTTCATCAAATAGGCTCTCCTACAATTTTTTTCACTCTGAGTGCAACAGATCTGTATTGGCCAAATTTGCATGCACTAATGCTAGGAACATCACCAACTACACCACGAGAGGCTCAAATATGGAGAAAACAAAATGTTATTGACTATCCTCATATAGTCACGCAGTACATGCATTTACGACATTCCATCTTCAAAACAAAAATACTAGAAAAAGGAATAAAAATTCAAGATTTTTGGTCTAGATATGAGTGGCAACATAGGGGCTCACCACATGTGCATGGATTCATTTGGATACACAATGCACCAAATATGGAAAAATTGAATTGGTCAAATCAAGACCAATGAAAAAGGGCAGAAAGATACTTCCATTCAATTGTTCAAGCATGGAATCCTAGACAAGATCAACATCAGCAAAACATCCAGGCATGCACAAAATTTCAAAAAATATGCATATCATATATGTCGTAAATGATTTGTACTTTAACACATAACTAATCAATTTATTTGTCTATAAAATTGTAGGCATTCCAAAAAAATTCTCAACATCCATGTTTAAAAAATACAAGACAACTTGCAGAGATCAATACTGACCATGAATATGAAGAGCTACTAAATTCAGTAGAAAGACACACGGTCTGTAGGGAGGGTGCATGCCTACGAAAAAAAAGAGGAATAATGGTTTGCAAGTAACAATTTCCATAAGTTAAAATACTTGAATTCAAATCAACAATCATATGTTCCTAAACTAAGAAAAAAATTTATGTATTCCTATTCATAATAGGTATAAAGCACCTTGGCCATTAAATATGGAGGAATCCAAATTATTTGAAGACACATAAACATGTGACAAAAAAATTGAAGCATCAAGGAATGATGACAGATTAAACTTACACAATTGTTACATATTGCAATTGTGGAGAGAAAATATAGATTGGTAACCTGTTCTTTCCAAACATGCTGTAATCAAATATATTGCAAAATATGCAGCAAAAGTAGAAAAAAGTTCAGAAACATATGAACAGATGTTAATGTGACTTGCAAACATTGAAAATCCAGATGATTTGGCTGCAAAAGCATATAGAAAACTTGTGACTGAGACTGTCATAGAAAGAGACATTGGAGCTCAAGAGGCATGCCACATGCTACTTGAACTTCCATTGGTAGAGAGTAGTAGGAGATTTATCAATCTAAATGTCTCACATTAGGTCTTCAAACCTGTAAGTCTAAATGATGAACAAAATAATGAAGAATAGACAACAACTTTCATCCAAGGATATAAACTAAGGCCTCTATCTATGGAAGATGTTACACTAATTGATGTAGCCAAAATGTGGATATATAATCCTAAGAGAAGGAGAGATAACAAATGGGAGGCAAGAAAAAAAGCAACCATTGTTAGAGTACGTCCTAAGTTTTTATCCATTCCTCCACATGAGTCAAATAAATGGATTGATTTTTGTTATTCATAATTATTGTTGTACAAACCTTTTCATGATGTCAATAGAGATATTGGTCATGATGATGATTCAATCAGACAAATTTGGGATTCATTCCATTATAACCCTTGGCGCATGCAATGAATAAAAATTGATCAACATGATGAAAACATAACTGATACTGAAATGGAAGACAATGACACTCTTCAAAGAAATACTACTGAGCATGAATGGGAAATACTATCAAGACTAAATCATGGTCAAACTATACAAGTTTCAAAAATAGATATGTTGGGAAGGAGAGATTTTGATAGACAAATAGATTGGTGTAATGAATATCGAGGTGAAATCTATATGAATCAAGCAGTGAAATTCATTAGTGACATGAGAGAACATGGATGCCTCATACAAAAAGAAATACCACAACTGATGGAATACACAAGCCCCGGTGACAAACAAAATAAGGCACTCAACATAATAATGAAACACTACCATAATAATCAAAATGCAAAACCCTTGTTGATGATAATTCAAGGAACAACAGGGATAGGAAAGTCATATCTAATCGGTGCTATTAGTCAAGCTATTAAAAATGTAGCATATCCTCGACCTTCTCCTCTTCTATTACTCACACCAACTAGAGTTGCAACATTCAACATAGGAGCATCCACCATTCATTCAAAACTTTGAATCCCAATCAAAGATTTTGCTCAATTGGAAGGACCAAGACTCGCAAGTTTTCAAGAAGAAATAGAAAACATCAAGTACATTCTAATTGATGAAATGAGCTTCATTGGTCAAAACTTGCTAAAAAACATTGATTCTCACCTCCGACAAGTGTTCCCACAAAATACAAATCAAAAATTTGGAGGTAAATATAAATTTGATTATTCAAATTAATTATTTAATATGGGTATACAAAAATAAAATAAAATATGGTATTGGCAATAATTGTTATCAATGTTCTACCAGGAATATCTATCATTTTTGTTGGAGATTTAGGTCAGTTACCTCCTGTTAATGATAGACCGGCATATGACAGCAATGCACGAGCTAAGTTGCTATGGGAAGAATTCAAAACTGTGATTACTCTCGATAAAATATTCAGACAAGATGGAAAAAACATCAATCAACAAAGATTTTGTCAACTTTTAACAAATCTGAGAGAAGAAAACCCCACAATAGATGATTGGAAATTGCTTATGACAAGAACAACTAATACATTAGATGCAACAAGCAATCATGACTTCGACAATCAAATGCATTTATTTTCCACAAATGAAAATGTTAATAAGCATAACAAGAAAATGTTATACTCATTGCAACACCCTATTGCACGTAGTGTTGCAATAAAATCAGGAAGTAGCAATGCACGAGAAGAATTCTCAAATGATGAGCTAGATCTAGAATTATTGATATGTAAAAATGCGAGGGTTATGTTAACCTCAAATCTACTAATACATGCAGGCCTTATCAATGGATCTTTAGGATATATACAAAACATTGTATACAAACCTGGAACTAGTCCACCAGAACCACCAACATATGTAATGGTTGCATTGGACAACTACTCAGGGATCGCATTTGATAATCATAACCCAAAAAAAATTCCAATCACAACAATACAAAGGGGCAGAACAAGCCAAATCCCATTAAGATTGGCTTAGGCATTGACAATTCACAAATCACAGGGCTTGACTCCATCAAAAGCTACTATTGATATAGGACCAAGAGAAAGAACAAGATTGACATTTGTAGCTATATCCTGCGTAAAATGCATCGAAGGCTTAAGGATTATGACACCATTCACATATGACTGTTATGAAAAAATGAAAAATGGTAGACAACTTGCCAAAAGAAAGGCCGAGGAAAACAGATTGAAAATATTAGAAGATACTTGATGTAACATGCTTACTTCAATGTTAATGCCATGAGTCTCAAATTCAAAAAAATAATATGTGTATGTTAATGCCATTGTTTTGGCCCATTTAAAAATCTATTAAATATGTTTTTTATTATATGATGATGATGCAAGCATGGATCCAACCTACAATCCACATAAGCACCAAATTGTTTCAAAAAATGAACCTGAATACTTGATGTAACATGCTTAATTTCTTCAATGTTTATGCCATGAGTCTCAAATTCAAAAAAGTAATATTTGTGTATCATCATAAGTTTTCTACTATATGCAGTTCGTCTGCTATATGAAAAAATAACAAATTATCAATGTTTCCAATTACCATTCCATTAATTTTGCCCTATTTGAAATCTATTGAATACAATTTCTCTTATATGATGATGATGCAAGCATGGATCCTACAAAATATCAACATATGCACCCAATTGCTGCAAAAAATGAACTGCATACAATTCCAATTCTAATTGCAGTACTCAATCCATACCGGAATAGATGGCCAATAAAAGAAAGAGATACTAGAAAGGGTCAACTTCGTCATTTTAACAATGCAAAAGGAGATGGCCAAGTGTTTACTTTTGACTTGGTTGATTCAGATGGTAGTGAAATAAGAGTAACATGTTTTAATGTAGTTGCAGAAAAGTTTTATGAACGCATTCAAATTGGGAAAGTGTTTCTCATCTCAAAAGGGAGACTCAAACCCGTACAAAAGAATTTCAACCAATTACACAATGCATGGGAACCATTCCTAGAAATGAATTCAACTGTTGAGTTGTGTTTGGAGGAGGATAGTTGTATACCAAAACAACAATTCCATTTTACATCAATAAGAGAAATTGAAAACATGAGAACCAATTCTTTGGTTGATATCATTGGTGTTGTTCTCTCAATTGACACACCAAACACAATATTAAAAAAAAATGCCACACAAGTTCAAAAAAGAACCCTTCGACTAAAAGACATGTCAGGCTCTATGGTGGAATTAACAATGTGGGGTGATATTTGCAATAAGGAAGGTCTAGTACTCCAAGAAATGTGCAATGTAGGAACTTCTCCCATTATTGCTATAAAAGCTGCAAGAATTAGTGATTTAGGTGGAAAATCACTAGGAACAATAATGACAACACAACTCCAGATAAATCCAGATCTTCTTGACTCACACAAACTGAGATTGTGGTCTGATACAGAAGGGAAGAATCTCCAACCTCATTCGATTACAAAGGAAATCTCATCTGCAATAGAAGAAAAAATGTTAATAAATATCTCACATACAGGATCACGAAATTGGAAACTCTGGTAAACCTTAATGGATACTAATAAAAGCTACCTTATCTTTTATTAAGCTAGAAAATTTTTGTTATACAGCTTGCCCCTTGAAAATTGGAGATAGGCACTACAAAAAAAAGGTCAACACGAACGAAAATGGTCAGTGGTATTGTGGAAGATGTGAACAAGTGTTCCCTGAATGTGATTATAAATATATAGTTCAATGAAAAGTACAAGACCATACATCATTCACTTGGATAACACCTTTTGAAGAAGTGACAAAAGAAATTATGGGTGTTACAGAAAAATAATTGAACATTTTGAAGCATGAAGAACAAGATGGTGTGAAGTTTGCACAAACTATACAAAAGGCCTTATTCAACAAATACTTATTTAAAATTCAAGTCAAAAGAGAGACTTATAATGATGAACTGAGGATGAAATGCACAATAATTAAAACAAAAAAGTTTGATTATTCATCTGAGAGCAAAGCTTTAATAGATAAAATTGCAAAGCTATAGGTTTCATGACATTCAATTGCTTTAATGCATATAATTTTGACAATTTATTCAAACATTTCAAAAAAAACAAAAAATAGTCGATATATCTAAGTTAGTGAATGTCATTTTGAAATGATATTGTTCTTTGATGTTGTCAATACTAAATCAAATGAATGATGAAAATTCCTAATTGTACATTTATTCTTCTTAGTTGATTGTTGTAATATACAACTTGGGAAAATTTCAAATTTGAATGTATACTCTCATATATAGGGATTGAAATCAACAATGACAAAAAAAATTCAAAAAAAAAAATGGATTGCTTTTCAAATTCATATTCATGAAAATGTAACCATTATTCCTCTATACAAAAAGGATCTCAATAAAGATAACTCTCGACGTTTTTTACATATACTAATAATAAATATAGGTATGCTAGTTTATATATAATTGAGATACCAATTTTAAATTTCATTATTTAAAAAACCATCAGAGACTTAGTTTTTTATTACTCCTTTTGAAAATTACTCAGTACTTGCCGGGACGTGGAGGTGATGTGACAACCGGGCAACGGTGGACCGCACAACACAAAAAATGTTATTGCAGGGGCTTGCACGGTTGCTGCCATGGCATCAGATGGCACTGTTTATGTAGGTGCAAATTGTCACCTGAATAGACAGTGCCATGCTCTTCGAATCTCATGCCATAGCTAGTCCATATATTTGCTTGACCTTCAAGCCTTTAAAACATTTATTATTATTTTTTAAATATTTTTTTCAAAAAAAAATAAAAATTATTTCTTGAATTCCGCCAACACTTTTTTAAAAAAATTTAATGCTAAAAAAATATATTATTTCTTGAATTCCACAACCAAAATATCTGCCAACATTTTAAATATTTTTTTAATTATTCAAATCTGCCCACATTTTTAGCACAGTCATCAACTTTGGTGATAAATTTAGCTGACGTTCTGTTAAATTTGGCAGAATATTTAAAAAAAAAAAATCATATCCCCTCTCTATTGATAGGTTGGTTTTTGAAGACCAACTTTGAAAGCTGATAACTCAAGTTCTCGACCTCCAAATTCAATGCAATTCTTTTGATTTGGGCTAATTTTTCGCCCTCTACGCATTGGTGAAGATGATTTCAGATTTTGGTGCACAATTTTTCAGAAATTGTTGATTCTCAGATAAGACACTTCATTGTTCTAATTGTGAGAAATTCAAAGCTGCATAAATTTTTCATATGACCTCGAATCGAGCTAATTCTTTTTTGAAAGTGCATAATTTTTTGGGTACTTCATATTGATGCAATTTATTTCATGTGAAATTGTACGTAAAATTTACTTTCATCATATGCTCATTTCTTGAGGATTTGTAAAAGCATTGAAATCCAAAAAGTTGTAACTGTACTAAATATAAAGTGTCAAATCATTTTTCTTTGGGGGTTCTTTGATTGAGTGAAGAAGGGGGTCTCTTTTTGTCTTTGTGCTTAAGCATCTCTTCTACTTTGTGCTCTATTTTTCCTTCACAATGGGTACATTTAAGTTTCCATTGCTAACACCATACAACTACAAATGGCATCAAAATGTATGGAATGCCTTAATACAATTAGGATATACACCTTATGTTGAAAATAAGGTAATTGAACCCACAAATGATAAGGAAAAACTACTCTAGATGTTTGAACATACAAAAGCTCTTGGTTGTCTAAGGAATTTCGTTTCTCTTGATATAATGTTTCAAATTGAATAATGTAAAGATTCACACGATGCATGGGAAAAATTTAAAAATCTCTATGGTACAACTAATGAAGTTCATGGTTATCAAATTGACAATGAACTAATGAGTCTTGATCCAAATTCTTTTGACATCCAAGATTATGCAACAAAGGTAAATGACCTTAGAGCACAATTTAAATCATGTGGCTTAAAGAAGAAAGACATTCAACTTGCCTATAGAAATCTCAACAAACTTGGACTTGAATATGCAACTTTTATTTCTAGCTTTCACACTCATAGACAATGAGATCTACATTCAGTACACCTTCTTTTGCTTCATTTTCTGAAATATTGATGCAAGAACAAGAAAAGTTTCTTTCCATGGGTCTTCTTAAGCCTTCACACTCACAAGCTTGAATGGTTGGTCAACCAAAGGGTTAGAAAGAATTAGAGAAACCTGACAAGAAACAAAAGTAGTTCAAGGAGAAGTCACAAAGAGATCAAGAAAAATCATCTTATACAACAAAATTTTACTCCAACTCCTCTTCAAAGGGGAATTTTCAACAGAAGGAAAGGCCAACTTGTAGCTACTACAAGAAACCTGGTCACGAGGAACATTCTTGTCATAAGAAGTAGATAGATGAGTTAAAAATTCTTGAAAAGAACAACATTAATCTACCTTCGATTGTTGCTAAAAAATCCTCTACTCCTTCCAAATCAAGTAAAGGGAAAGCAACTGCACTTGTTGTTATTGTTGATTCTTCACAACATTGGATTCTTGACTCAAGTGCATCACATCACATAGGTTCTATTAAAGAATAGTTTTCTTTGTTGGAGCCTTGTCTTGTGCCCCACATTCTCATCGGGGATGGTTCTCTAGTAGATATAATTGGGAAGGGTTCAATTAATGTTGGAAATGGTGCATTTGGGGATGTCCTCTACATGCCTAATCTGTCAGGAACCTTCTCTTTTCCTACCAAATCACTCAAAATGGTAGAAAAGTTGAATTCACTCCAAATTTTGTCAGTATCAAGAATCTTGAAGATAATGCACTCCTTATAGTTGGTAAGGCCAATCATGAGTATTTCTTGTATGCTTTCTCTCATTTTGCACCTGATCCACATTCCATTGCATTGTTCATCCATTCAAATTCAGTGAGCAAGCTATGGCATGAGCGGTTTGGCCATCTCAACTGCCACTATCTTCAACAAATCAACAAATAGAATATGGTCATGTGTCTTTCTCAAATACATTTTTCTAATGGTGTATGTTTGGGTTGTTCCTTGGGAAGACATCTTGAGGACAAGTTCAACAAAGGGAAGGCTTGGAGGGTTTCAAAGGTCCTTGAATTGGTTCATAGTGACTTGGTGGGTCCTTTTCCATTGTTATCTTTCAGTGAGGCTTGTTATTTGCTCACCTTCATTGATGACTATTCCGAATATACATGGGCCTATTTTCTTCAACACAAAGCACAAGTCTTTGATAGATTTCAAGAGTTTAAGGCTCGTGCTGAGAAGCAATCTAGAAAGTGTGTCAAAATTCTTTAGACCAATAATGGTAGAAAATATGTGAGCCATCAATTTGAACAATTTTTTACTCTTGAAGAGATTGATCTTCAACATACTATTGTGTATAGACCACAACAAAATGGTGTAGCTGAGAGGAAAAATAGGTCCCTAAAATAGATGGTTGGTTGGATGATCCACTTGTGTTCCCTTGCACCTGCATATTGCCCAAAGAAGCTATTAACTATGCTACTCGCATCCAAAACATAGTTCCACATAAGGCATTAAAGGGAATCACTCCCTTCGAAGCCTAGTGTGGTAGGAAACCTTTTGTGGGGCATTTTAGAGTTTTTGGATCCCCAACATGGGCACATATTCTTTCAGAGAAGCGCAAGGCCTTGGAATCTCAGATTTGGCCTTGCATATTTGTTGGTTACCCTGATGTTGTCAAAGGATTTCAACTAATAGATCCTGAAACACATGAGATCTTCATTGTGTGCAGTGTGTATTTTGAGGAAAGCTCTTCTAGCTCATCCTCTACTCTTCTTTCCTTAATAATAGATTTAAAATATTCCAACATCGAGGATTTTCCTCAAGCTTCCTCTAGTTGTTGAGTTGATCATACGATTTCATATTCCTCTTCAGAGAGTTCAAAATCTCCTCCTCCATCCCCTACCATGCCTCATTGGGCTCACCAAACACTTGAGTCTGCAAGAACTCTTGTTGGGGATCCTTCAAATATAAAGAGAACTTGATCAAAAAATCACAATATTCCACATTCCTACTGTAGACATCCAAATTCGGTCGCTTCCATATGATCAAAATCATCTACTCTATTCATCTAATTCATTAAATAGTGATTAAATAATTTATTTAATCATTATTTCATTTTCTGCCTAAGGTTCCTAAAGTATGTAATTAAATAAATTAAATATTTTACCTTACCCCTTTTCTTCTCTAAATTAAATAAATATGACAAATTATTTAATTTAGTCTTTTAACCCGTTTGAATTAAAACCAATTGTTAATTCCTCTTTTTCTCTCTCGTTGTCACATTCTCCATAACCCTCTTTTAATCCAGATTAAATTAATTAATTTGTGATTAGGATGTGCACCACTTAATCAAGATTAAGTGTCACATCCTCCATAATCTCCCACTTGCCTCTAATCCCTCATTAATTATCTTAATCCTGTGTTTGCACAACCTTAATTAGAATCATTGACCATATTTAGTTTACCTTTTCTGGTCAACCTTCCCACTTACCATTTTTGGTATAGACTCTCTTCCCCATGTGAATTTTTAATTCACATTTATTCAACCAAAGTTCCCCTCTTCCCCATGTGAATTTTTAATTCACTTTTATCTTCCCAAGGTCTTCTTCATCCCCATGCAAATGTGACATGCCATTTTACATGAACCTTGGACTTGTCACATCTCCCACATGTGACAAATCTCCAGCTTTTTGGAGACCTCCTTTTATCCAATGAATCCTCCATTAAATGTAAATTTTTAATTTACATTTATTCTTTCCACACACTTCTCTTTTTCCCATGGAGATTTTTGAGGAATTCTAAAATTCCTCAAAAGTCTCTTTCATCCTCATTTGGGGACAAGAAGTTCCTTTTTGAAGAAATCTTCTCATCCCCCAAGGTACCTCAAAGGTACTTGTCCTTCATCCATCTCATGTACTTCCCTTCCACCTCATTTTCACATCACTCCACCCTAAGACATCTCACCTTCCACATGTTAAGATGTGAGGGCTTGTGAGTCCTCAACTCACCATAGCCCTTCATCTTGATCTTTGTTGGATCAATCCCAACTATTGAATTCTCTAGAGAATTCAATTTAGCCTATAAATACCCCTTCAATTCTCTCATTTTTCACAATCAAGTCTTTTGCAACAAAACTATTGCAAAATTTCCATTCAAGGTTTCATCCATTATAGCACTCACATCATCAATCCATATTGCATCAATTCATCTTGTATTCATTCAATCCTATTGCCATCCAAGGAGCACATAATTCTTGAAGCATCAAAGGGCCAACCAAGGAAACAACAACATGAAAGCATAACAACAATCAATTTGTTTATCTTACTTCTATGTTGTCCACTTTCTTAGGCTAATCTTATTGAGGTGCCCTTTTATTTTATTACTTCTCTTCACATTGCATTAATAGTTTTCATCTAACATCTCACATTAGGAAGTAGCATTTTATTAGGATCACATTTTTGGCACGCTCGGTGGGACCCACAAAGGGGTCTCTTTCTTTCACATCTTATTTTGTTAGCTTGTTTGCAGATTTAGGTCGTAGAGGGGCGAACTTGCCCTCCCAGAGGCTGCAGAAGGGCGAACTTGCCCTCTGTTTCAGCCATTTTCTGCAGAGGGGTGAACCTGCCCTTTGTTGTTTCAGCCGTTTTCTGCAGAGGGGCGAACTTGCCCTTTGCTGTTTCTGACGGTTTTTTGTAGAGGGGCGAATCTGCCCTTTGCTGTTTTTGACTGTTTTCTGCAGAGGGGCGAATCTGCCCTTTGTTGTTTCTAACTATTTTTTGCAGATGGGCGAATATGCCCTTTGCTATTTCTAACTATTTTCTGCAGAGGGGTGAATCTGCCCTTTGCTGTTTTTGACTATTTTTTGCAGAGGGGCGAATCTGCCCTTTGCTGTTTCTGACTGTTTTCTGTAGAAGGGCGAATCTGCCCTTTGCTATTTCTGACGGTTTTTTGCAGATGGGCGAATCTGCCCTTTGCTATTTCTAACTATTTTCTGCAGAGGGGCGAATCTGCCCTTTGTTGTTTCAGTCGTTTTCTACAGAGGGGCGAACTTGCCCTTTGCTGTTTCTGACGGTTTTCTGTAGAGGGGCGAATCTGCCCTTTGCTATTTTTGACTGTTTTCTACAGAGGGGCGAATCTGCCCTTTGTTGTTTCTAACTATTTTTTGTAGATGGGCGAATCTTCCCTTTGCTATTTCTAACTATTTTCTGCAGAGGGGTGAATCTGCCCTTTGCTGTTTTTGACTATTTTTTGCAGAGGGGCGAATCTGCCCTTTGCTGTTTCTGACTGTTTTCTGTAGAGGGGCGAATCTACCCTTTGCTATTTCTGACGGTTTTTTGCAGAGGGGCGAATCTGCCCTTTGCTATTTCTAACTATTTTCTGTAGAGGGGTGAATCTGCCCTTTGCTATTTCTAACTATTTTGTGCAGAGGGGCGAATCTGCCCTTTGCTATTTTTGACTATTTTTTGCAGAAGGGCGAACTTGCCCTCCCAGTTCAATGTTTTTCACTGTAGAGGGGCGAATTTTCCCTTAACAACACGTTCGAGAAGGTAAAAAAGGGACATTTTAGCTTCATTTTTGTCTCTTTCTTTTGCTGTTTTGTGCTCTAACCCACTAATCCTGTTTGTTGATGAGTGAAGTTAGATTTCGTGCTGGTATCTTGCATATTTTTACAGCAAATCAAAAAAGGGCAAAAGATAAACAGCTAACATTTGCTTGCAGGGCCTTCGTTTCATTCTGATTTTTAAAAAGTCTTTCCTTACTACTTTATCTATTTACTTAGTATAAGTAGGGGAAAGTAATAGTTGCTGCTTGCTGTGTCTATTTTATTTGTTTTACCCTAAGGGGGCATTAGTTTGTTTTCACCTTCCTCCTTTGCACTTTGTGCGGATCCGAAGGGGGTAGTTGGAAATGATTAGTGTCTTCTTCTTAGCGGGACCTGCTTGGGGATTTCATCACCCCAAGGGACGATTCCAACCACGCATACCAACGGGGTATATAAAGGGGGGAGAGCCAAAGCTGTACCCCAATCTAGTTGTGTCGTAATTAGTGGAACGTTGAAGCTAGGGTGATACCTAGATAGACGTGAAGAGTTGGTTTGAGCCTTTTAGTATCTCCCTAGGGCTCCCGACTCACACTTGTGACAGACTGGTGTTCACGGTTGTGCTTCACGTACCAAGTGTATATCGAGGACTCCCTAGAAACCTTGTTCATCCTAGAGTAAGACCTTTGCCGGCCATACCTGTTAAACACTAATCATAGGATTGTGCTTGTTCAAAGTGTCTTTCTGTGAAGAACTAATAAATTTTGATAAGTCAAACCGTCATTAAATCATTTTAAGTCCTTGTCAAAATCCCTTATCTAAACCAAGTTACATTTTCCACTGCGGAGGGGCGAACTTGCCCCACTGTTTTGGACTTTTTACTACAGAGGGGCGAACTTGCCCCACTGTTTCAGCCTTTTTTACTGCAGAGGGGCGAACTTGCCCCACTATTTCAGCCTTTTTTACTGCAGAGGGGTGAACTTGCCCCACTATTTCAGCCTTTTTTACTGCAGAGGGGAAAACTTGCCCCACTGTTTTAGCCTTTTCTGCAGAAGTGCGAATACGCCCCTTGAACAGATAGTTTCATCCATTTGACACTTTTAAACCTCCGTTTGAATCCCCGAAGCCTCCATTTGACCACTTGATCATCCTAAACAATCATTTAACCAATCCAAACATCCATTTGACCATTCCAAACCTCCATTTAACCTCTCCAAAAATGTCCATTTACCACATTCGCATTGATCATTCCACCATTTGGGATACCCATCTTATCGTAAGACCTAAACATCTTCAACAACACATCTTCCCTTTGCATCCATCATTGACCAAGACGTTAAATTGATCGTTATCCTACATAATCAATTCTTGTCTTCAACCTAATCAATCCGCGTCTATCTTGAGGCGGATTTGTGTTGTAAGTCAACATCATTGGCCCAAATCAATCCCCTTCCATCTCAAGGTGGATTAGGTGTCATAATAATTGATTTAATCTGATCAACCAACGTTACAAGTTACCTAGGGTGGTCTCCAAATCAGGTTTTAGGATCCCTTCCATCATCCAATCATCAAGTGATACATCATCACTTGATCCAATAAAATCCAATCCTCATCCAAAGCATCAAGTGATACATCATCACTTGACCCAATCAAATCCAATCACCACCCAATCACCAAGTTGAAACATCAACATTTGATCCAATCAAACCCAATCCTCAATCCAATCATCAAATCGATACATCATCATTTGATCCAATCCCAATCCAATCATCAAATTGATACATCATCATTTGATCCAATCAAATCAATCCTCATCCAAATCCTCAATCGATACACCATCAATTGATCCATCCTCCAATCTAAGTCAATCAATCCAAATCATCACCTAGATCATCCTCTAGAGATTACATCTTGAAATCACCTAGTTGTTTTGCATGTTCATGCTCGTTCAAACCCGTTCACAAACGAAAAAGCAAATGGTAGACCAACAAAATCAAGGCTCCCAACCAAATGTCCCTCAAGATCCTAATAACGTTCCACACGATCCTCATAATGGCATCTCATCTCAATCAAACACCGACATCCAGAACATCACACCACCTAGTGACGAAAACATGGTCAATCAACCCGAAGTCACCGTTGACGAATATCTCAGTAATCCTGCCAATGTCCAAATGACAGATCATCTCCTAAATGAACATGGGGATAAGATCCTTGCCACCTTACTCATGAAGGGATTCAAACCACCATCTGGTTTCAATACATCACAATATGCCCTTCCCCCATTTGTTGACCCACAAACCTCACAAAATGTTCCAAAAAATTCCTACATTCCTGAAGGTGCCCCCACTGAAAATTGGTACCACCCCGAACTTGGAAATGCTGTCATTCATCAAGTCCAAAAATATCCTTGTCTTCCAACCACAACATCTAATATTCCACCATCCAATCCTAATGACCCTCATACCTATGGAATGCCACCATACATCCCATCTGCTCCACCACTTCCCCTCCCATATTCTAATATTGGGAGCATACCTCCACTTACAAATGTGCTACCTCCTCAATTCCAACAACCTCCAAATAATCCACACCAATCCACCACAATACCAACACCACCACAACATGTTGCTACTGTTATAGCTTCATCTCAACACTTGCATCCACAACACCCTTCCGTTCTCACACAACCATCACATCAAGTGGTGCAACATACATCTCAACAACAACAACACATCTCACCTAACCCATCTCAACAACAACAATACATCCCATCTCACCCGCCTCAACAACAACAAATCTTATCTCATCCACCTCATCAACAACAACAACAACCTCCACAACAACATGTGCACATCCCTACGCAAATACACCATAACCCGCTTACCAAATACCTCTATCATCCCACTAGCACATACACTATTACATCCCATACAAACCCTCATCAGAATGTGCAAAACCAAATGCATACCCAACCGCCACCTTACGCCAATCTTCACAACCTCAACACAATCCCCATCAACAAACAACAAGTCCATACCCATATGCCACACAACAAACCACCATTGCACCACAATACCAATCCTACCCACCCTACTTGCAACAACAACAAACTCACCAACAAGCGACTCCTTACGCTTCTTATTATCAACAATCGTCATCACATCCACAAAGAGGCCTTACCTCTACGCATTACCAAAATGCTATGCAGCAACATAACCCCTCTCTCATTTCCTACTATCAACAACAAGTGGCTCCCGCTCAATACAATCAATCATCCAATTATCAAACCACCTATAATCAACCAATGCACTCATATCCGACCCAACCCGTCTATGATCCAACGATGGTAGGGCCATCCTCATCATACCCACAACATTATCCATACACTCAATCAACTTTGACTCCCATGACACCCATCAATAAAGACTTGGAAGAAGTAAAAGCTGCATTAAAGGACTTACAAGCTGGAATGGGAAAACAATCCTTTAAGTTTGAGGACATATGCCCTTATCTATTTGATCCCTCCATTTCCTTGGTTCCTTTTCCTAAACATTTCGAGATATCCAAATTTGACAAATACAAAGGAACCAAGGATCATAAAGCTCACCTTCAATAGTTTTTGCTCATTGCCAAGAGGTCATGCACAATGATAATTACCTTATCCGACTTTTCCCTAAAAGTCTACAAGGGGTCACCCTCAACTGGTTTATGGGTCTTGAAAAGGGATGTATCAAAAACTTCGCACAATTGTCTGAATAGTTTGTCTCTCATTTCTCTTTCAACCTAGAGAAAGATATTGAAACACTTGATCTCCTCAAAGAAAAACAACGTGACGGAGAGACCTTTGCAAGTTACTTGCAAAGATGGCATGCCTTGGCTAGTAGGATGAAATCCCCACCAACAGAAAAGGACATGGTCACGTTGTTTATCAAAAACTCTCACCTAGATATGGCACACAATTTCCAACTCCATTGTATCACTACCTTTGCGGGACTTGTGGAGAAAGGCCCCATCTTAGAATGAGCCCTTGTCACAAGAGGACAAGTCAAACATTTCAATTCTGATAGAGAAAAATCCTTTGGGGATAAACCTCGTTGTTGGAATAGAAATAAGAATTCTGTCAATGACGGTGTCACAGACACCAAACATGTTCAAGTGGCCACCACTACGCAAAGATACCCTCCTCCACAACAACCATCAGTTCAGACCACCATATTCGTCCCTCAAGGGGCACCACAACAACAATTCAATCAAAACAACCAAGGGGGAAACAAACGATAGTTCACTCAGTTGGGAGAACCCCTTAGCGTGCTATTTAATAAGCTTCTTCAAGCTAACTACCCCATCACATATCCTGTTACCAAACCTCTCGATATGTCTAAACCCAAGCCTGCTTGGTTTAAAGACAATGAATACTGTGAATTTCACAAAATTAAGGGACATACCCTGAACAAATGTCAAGGCTTAAAAACCTACATACAAGGTCTCATCGATTGAGGTGAAATCCATGTGGATGCTAACACAACATCCTCATCCAATGCTCAACTACAAATGTACCAAAATTCCTTTCCTAATCATAACCGGGGTCCTAGTACATCCAACTCAAATCCTGGACCTAGCAATAATAACTAGTCGGAAAATAGTACCAATAACATCAGCTACAAAAATGTACCATACAATTATCAAGGTGTGGTATCATACGTAGAACAAGTGGAACCACATGTATTCATGATACACGTCAAAGGAAAGGATTCACAATGTGCCATTGCTACTCGACAGACTCGCATCACAATCCCTGCCGCATCTCCATCCACCCAACGACCATCCACCAATTCCCAATACAACATCCTAGACCATCTAGGTAAAACTACAACCCAAATATCTATTTTGGATCTGCTTAAGTCATCTCCCATACATCAAGATATCTTAACTAAGGCTTTGCAAAGCACACAAGTGCCTGATAATATTGACCCTACCCAATTTCAAGCATTGGTAGGCAATCTTTCATCGACCTATCAACTAGCCTTTAGCCAGAAGGACATGCCACATCTTGATTCAAGCCACAACCGCCCCCTCCATCTTGAGGTCGGTGTCAATTGTCAAAAAGTAAAAAGGGTACTGGTAGATAATGGTTCGGCCCTAAATATTTGTACGTTAAAATTCATACAACAGGTTGGATACACCCAAGCCGATCTAAAAAGTGAAATCATCACCATGAAGGTGTATGATAATGCAGAGCGGGATTCTAAGGGTATCATTTGCCTCCCTATTCAAGTGGGCCCCATTGTACAATACACTATGTGTCATTTTCTGGACCTTGAAGTCCCCTACAACATCCTTCTTGGCCGTCCATGGATTCATTCTATGCAAGTCGTACCATCCACCTATCACCAATGCTTAAAGTTCCCATTTCAAGGAATGGAAGTCACCATACAAGCTGACCCCCAGCCTTTTGAGTATTGTCTTGCCTTAGAAGCTTCTTTTCCACATTCACATTACTATCCAAGAGTCGAAATGGGGGCAACCCCAACATTTGATCCTGACCCATCCACCAATACACTAAACACTTCATCCCCACCATCATCCACACCTACTTCCACTATCACCAAGGTCCAAATCATAGATAAAGGATGTGGCACATACGAAATGCATACCACACTCAATGTGGCAACCATGCCATCTTCACCCCGCACATATGGACACCCAATCCTGCCAGTGCCAAAAGTAGAAAAGACACTTACCCTCACTTCCAAGAATGTGGGGTCAACAACATTCAATGATTTGGGATCCCTCCAAGATCAAATGGATGAAGATATCAGTCAATGGGTTTACTGAGAAGAACCTGAACCACCACGTCCCCTTATGGAACACTTTCAAGAGGCTTATCCATGTGCATCCAATTTTGTTGAAAAATGTCATTACCAAGGCAGAGGCCTTGGTACAGAAGAACAAGGAAAATGGCTACCCATTGAAGCACTTACCATCCGACCAAGAAATTTGGGATTGGGTTATGATACTAAATAGAAGGATCCTACAACATCCACTAACACTTCTAACAATGTTAGTGTTGACAACGGTTCCCTCGAAGACATACCGGAGGAAGAGTCCATCATACACGTGTATGATGATCTGGATCACATTGAGCTCCTTGCCATGTTCAAATGCTTATTTGTTTGTACCATAACTTTATCCCTTAAACATCCTGAGCTTATCGACTATGACCTACAAGGTAGCGCACCTGTCAGTACATTGCCCTCAGAGGATACATACATACATCTAATGGGATTGGGGGAAGATGAACGCCCTAATCGCAAAAATAAGAAGAAACAAAAGCGAAATAGGTCAACTAGTGAAAACCTCATCGAGGCACTTTTTGACTTAGAAAAGTAAAAATAAAGGATGTATCTGATAGTGAAAACCTTAATACGACACTGGAAGATGGGGACGTTCATCTTCTCCTTGTAGGAACACAACTGTCTGAGCAATCTTGAATTCTCATTGAAGAAACGCAAGAGGTGAACTTGGGAATAGAAGAAACTCCAAGGGTAACCTATGTGGCCAAATCTTTATCTGAAGCAGAATAAAGCACCATTGTCCACATTCTTCAAGAAGGGGTCATCAACTTTGCATGGGCTTACTCTGATATGCCTGGCCTGGATCCAAATCTTGTTGTCCACTATTTGGATGTCCGTCCAGAGGCTAAACCTATCAAACAGAAGCTCCGAAAGATGCACCCACAAGTGGCATTATTAGTTAAGAAAGAACTGGAAAAGTTACTGGATGGTGGTTTTATCAGACCCATTGATTACTCTGATTGGATCTCCAATATAGTACCTGTTGCTAAACCCAATGGAGACATCCGAATCTGTACAGCTTTCCGAGATCTTAACAAAGCCTGCCCAAAGGATGACTTTCCCTTGCCTAACATCAACATGTTAGTTGACATCACTGCGGGACACGAGATGCTATCCCTCATGGATGGCTTCTCTAGTTACAATCAGATCTGGATTGCCCCTGACAATCAACATAAAACCACTTTTACAACACCTTGGGGTACTTTCTGTTACAATGTCATGCCCTTTGGTCTCAAAAATGCAAGGGCAACATATCAACGGGCAATGACGGTTATATTCCATGACCTTATCCATATCATCATGGAAGATTATGTTGATGACCTACTCGCAAAATCTGGAACCAAAGAAGAGCACCCTGCCATTCTGAAACAAATCTTTGAGCGCTTAGAATAGTACAAGCTTCGACTGAATCCAAAAAACTGTGTGTTCGGTGTCACATCAGGGAAACTCTTGGGCTTCATAGTATCCCGAAGAGGCATCGAGGTTGACTCGGCTAAGGTAAAAGCTATCATGGATATGCCTCTACCAAGAAACCTAAAACAATTAAGGAGCCTCCAAGGGAAACTACAATCCATCCACCGGTTTATAGCCCAACTCGCAGATAAATGTCAGTCATTCACCTACCTTCTCAATAAAGACACCAGCTTCAAGTGGAATCAACAATGTCAGTTGGGTTTTGACATGATCAAAGGATACTTGACCCACCCGCCGATTTTGATGCCACCTATCCCTGACAAACCACTCCTGTTGTACATATCTGCCACGTCAGTTGCATTGGGGGCATTATTAGCACAACATGATGAGTCTTCAAAGGAACGGGCGATCTATTACATTAGCCGCACACTGGTCGGTTATGAGCTCAATTATTCACCAATGGAAAAGGCCTGTCTAGCTGTGGTCTTCAACACACAAAAGCTACAACACTATATGCTTAGTCATCCTATAAAATTGATATCCAAAGTCTACCCCCTCAAGTACCTGCTATCCAAGACAACCTTGACTAGTCGAATGGCTAAATGGATCATGCTCCTCAGCAAGTTTGATATAGAATATGTGGATAGAAATGCCATTAAAGGACAAGTAATAGCGGATCAGTTGGCAGATGCCCCGTTAGTGGACGCTTATCCCATAGAAACTGAATTTCTAGATGAAAGAGTATTTGCGGTCTCAGAAGCCACCACCTGGACACTGTACTTTTATGAATCACACACTCATAATGGATCAGGGGCAAAAATCTTGCTTATCACCCCCCAAGGCGACTACATACCGAAATCATTCAGACTGGCTTTTCCCTACACCAACAACATCTCTGAATATGAAGCCCTTCTCACAGGCCTCAGAATTGCAGTCCAATGGCACATCACTCATCTGCATGTTTTTGGTGACTCCCAGTTAGTCATAAAATAGGTCAACGATGAGTTTCTAACAAAAGATGAAAAGTTGGTGCCTTATAAATGAATAGTGGATGACTTCAAGAAATATTTCACTACCATCCAGTTTGAGCAAATCCCGAGACTCCAGAATAAGGTGGCAGATGCTATGGCTACCATTGGTTCTCTCCTCGACATGCCAAAAGATTGCACAAATTGTCAGTTCCTAGTCAAGCAACTCCTAATCCCAGCATACGATATCCCTGAGGGTGATGCGGTGTATGCTATTGTAGGTCCCGAATCCCCTTGGTACCATGACATTTACACCTACATTCACAATAACACCCTCCCGCCTGATCTCACGATAAACCAACGTAAATCATTTATCCAACGCACAGCCCGCTACACCATTATCAGTGATACACTTTATCGACGTGGGTATGATGGAACTCTCCTCCATTATTTAGACGAAACTAAAGCCTGCACGATGTTAATAGAGGTACATAGCGGTATTTGTGGGGCCCATTCTAATGGTATGGCCCTAGCCAAACGGATTCTCAGAGTAAGATATTATTGGCCCACAATGGAACAAGATGGTTGTGAGTATGTCAAAAAGTGTCTTCCATGTCAACAGCATGTAGATTTGATTCATGCTCTAGCACAAGAGCTCCAACCCATCACGACACCTTGGCCATTTTCACAATGGGGTTTCGACTTGATTGTCAAGATCTACCCTCCATCCTTTGATGGACACACCTTTATCATCACAACCACTGAATACTTCACCAAGTGGGTGGAAGCCATTCCACGCACTCAAATCACTGGTGTTCAGATCTCTAAGTTCATCCTCTACCATATCCTCTGCAGGTATGGTATCCCCTTCGCCATCATCACTGACAACAGAAAGCCATTCAAAAATAAGTGTATGAAATCCCTTTGTGACACATATCATATCCAACATTGTTGATCCACTCCCTATTACCCCCAAGGTAATGGGCAGGCAGAAGCAACAAATAAAACATTGATCAAAATCATTAAGAAGATGGTCAATAGCACTAGCCGCGATTGGCACCTCCATATCCGGCCTGCTCTTTGGGCCTACCATACATCCATCCACACGCCTACTGGAGCCACTCCATATTCTCTTGTCTATGGTGCTGAAGCCATCTTGCCAATTGAAGTCGAAATCCCTTCGCTCCGCATCTCCCTCAAGAATCTCATCACCGATGAAGACACTCAAGTGGCACGCTTGGCACAATTGGAATTGCTAGATGAAAAACGGGTCAAGGCTTATAACCACTTGCAAGCCTATCAACACTAACTCAAAAGGAACTACAATAAGAAAGTCTACCCTCGCCAATTCAATGTTGGTGATTTAGTCCTAAAAGAGAATCAACGGAATCAGCAAGATCGAGAGAAAAAGGGCAAGTTTGAAGCAAATTGGTTGGGCCCTTATGTCATCACCACAAAGTATGGTTCTAGCGCCTATAGGCTCTCCACCCCTGAAGGTGAGCCCTTGGAGGAACCCATCAACATCATGCACCTGAAGAAGTTCTACAGTTAGATCAGCTGGGGTATCCTCCTTGGTAAAAGTCAAAAATACAAAAAAATACAAAAAATCAGAAAAATCCAAAAATAGTAAAGAGAAAGAATTCGTCCTATGGTGAAAACCACCCCTACGTGGTGCCTTGGATACCCACAATTTGTGAAAACCTGGCAACAGGTGCCTCTTGTATAGGGATTAATCATTATCTACCTCGTGTCCTAGTTACTTTATGGCTTATTCACCGATTCCTCAATCCCCATATCCTCCCATCCGCTTGCATCACCTTGTCACTTGGTATATTTTGGTTGAGCATTAGACGACTATCCTCCGCTATCCAACACCTTGAGCTTATTATCCTAATTTGAGCTTGTGTCATCTCTTCTTGTCTGTCTCCATTTTGGTCTCATAGTGTCTCCTTCTGAACTACGTTGCCCCTGCGCTTGCACGTAGGCAAGGCTGATCATTTGATTCGTCCCCGGGGCTTCTCATTGTCTTATTTTGTGGTCAACTCATTTGATCATTGTCTGCCATCATCTGTCATCATTGTCCTCTTTCCGTGTTTATCATCATCTCCTCTTGAACTACGATGCCTCTACGCTTGCACGTAGGCAAGGCAAATCTTTGATCGGCCCCCGAGGCATTTTGTCCTTCATCATTTGTCCTCATGGTCCACTTCTCGATCTTGTCCATCCTCGGTCTTTTGTCGTGTCTGAACTACGTTGCCCCTGCACTTGCATGTAGGCAAGGTTGGTCTTTTGATCTACCCCCGGGGCTTGTGTCTGTCTTGGTCCTCCATCGGTTTCCATCAGTCCACTTTCCGCTCTTTTATCATGGTCCTTTCCTGAACTACGAGGGCTCTGCGCTTTCACATAGGCAAGGTTGATCTTTGATCAACCCTTGAGCCCCTAGGTCTTTAGTTTGTGTGTCATCCTCTCGTTGTCAGGTATGTCCCTATCGTCGCTGATTTTTCACAAACAAGGTCTTCTCGTATCAAGAAACGTGCTCAATGGCAATTATCCTGCATCATCTAGGTCACTTTAGCTTAGTATCCATCATCGGTCTTAACAGGATGCATCCTTCTTAATAGACCATATCAACCCCATCCATCCTTGGGATCTTATGGCAAAGGACGCTTGTAATTGATTACGATCTTTGGTACTTTTGGATTTTGTTTATCATTTGAGCTCCCTATAATCACTATTCAAGATCGCCATGATCCTTCATATTATGGTGTGTTTTTTCTAGTTAACATAGGGACATCTCTTGACTATTTTATTATTTCTGTTTGCTGGGATACTCCACATAGTACCCATCAGGATTCCTCTCGGATCCTGTGTTATGTGGGGGCATCCCTTTGTGCTTGTAGTTATTCCAATACCTGGCCCGACCAAAGTCATCGCAACTTTGGGGTATTGGGACAGCCTTCTTGTTTGTCATGTTTGTTTTATGCATTAGACATTAATTCGTCTTGGTCTACATACCCTGACGTTGGATGTCTTATGCTATAGCAAAAATCAATGCTCTAAAAGATGGAAAATTGCATTCATGTTGCATTTCATCTCATGTTGCATATTCCCTTTTCATCCTATCTTGCCCCTACATCTATGACTCATGGTTTCGGTTGTGTAAACTCTCATTCACTCTTACTAAATTTTCTTCTTGGGATCCTTACGGTCTTTGACAGGTACTACAACCCCCACATCATACACATATCATCTACCCATTGATACTTTATCCATGTACATTAAACATTCATTCATTTATCTATTTGCATTCACATCAATCCCTTAGGTTCATTTATCCATTTACATCCATTCATTTATCCATTTGCATTCACATCAATTCATTAGGTTCATTTCCATCCATTCATTTATCCATTTATATCCATTCATTTTTATTAAGTTCACCTATCCATATTGCATTACTCCATATAAGGCCCATATTACTCACATCATTAATACAATTGCATTACCATTCATAAATCATTAACATAATCACACATGCATAAGTAAAACATCCACATCAACACAAAAACATTATATACATATGCATAACATACATCCACTATCATAGAAACATCACATAAAACACCATGTGCATACCATCCATCGCCAAAATGTGGCATAACATCAATGGGGACCATCACATATCATCATCAAAATAATACAATGTCCATATCCAAAATATAGTCACCACATAATCACCTACATATCATACTCAAAATAAGATACATCACCACCATCTGGTCCCTGTCAAAAACACCTGTATCCTGTCACATGTCATCCGCCTGTCCTGAGCTGCGCACACCTGACCTCTGAGGAGACTCAGGTACCTGTCCTCTATGTGTCAGAGTCCCCTGTGACTCACACCCTAGAATCCCAAACCGAAAAGGAGTCGGCTGGAAGTCACTGTACCCCCTAGTTTGTGTCCCTAAAGACTGAGACGGTGCTAGCATCTGTGGTGTCTTCCTGACATACTGCGTTGTACGCCGTGTCGGGTCAGGCATTGCTTGCTCATATGCACACTTCTAGTACGCTGCCTCCTGCATATACTCATCTCTCTGCCCAACCTAGTACCGAGCGACATTCCGCTCATGCCTATACCTATCCCTCTCTCTGCTCATGGTCTGTCGCTCCTGCTCCCATGCCTCCTATGCCATTGTCAATAAACGTATCTGCTCTGCGGATCTCTCCCTCTCTGCCCGCATCGTCTTTGGCACAGTCCCATCACTCGGCCCTCGACGAGCTTGCATTTGTGCTATATCCCCCTCAGCATTCTTTTCCCGACCCACTACTGCGTCTCTTTGGAACTGCAGAATCTGGACCTATCTCCATAAACTGTCCCTATCTCCCTAGAGTGCCTGCATCTGTCCCTGTACACAGTCCCTCTCCCCCTGTAGAGCCTGAACCTGTCCCTGTGCACTATCTCTCTCCCCTTGTAGAGTCGGCATCTGTCCCTGTGCACTTTCTCTCTCCCGCAACACCGTCTCCAGTCTAACCTCTACGGCCTCGACCCTTTCCCTTATCTCCTTTGCAAATGCCTCTGCCATAGATGCCCTCTCTTGCAGTGTCATCCTCTCCTCCTGAAATTCTGCCACCTAACATCTCAATGTCTCCATCTCCCCCCCTCCTGTTGACTCCGACTGCCCTCGCATCTACAC
Source organism: Sequoiadendron giganteum (assembly GCA_007115665.2). Lineage (NCBI taxonomy): Eukaryota > Viridiplantae > Streptophyta > Pinopsida > Cupressales > Cupressaceae > Sequoiadendron > Sequoiadendron giganteum. The sequence goes on along the minus strand of CM021107.1, from coordinate 533,312,178 downwards.
AACTATCATCGCTACCTCTAGCTTGTCGCTGTCCCATGCCACCTGAGCTAGCTCCCCTTGTGCTCTCTCCCTCTCTACTTGCATCTCATCTCTCTCTCTCTGCAGCTAGTATGTCTATCATCAGCTGGCTCACCACATGATCAAACACTATCTCCTCTCTCTCCCATATCCTCCATACCTCTATCTCCGCCCTCCTCACGTCCTCCTCTAGCACCCATATCCTCGCCTGGGCCCCTCTTAGTAAAACCACTGGATCGTCAACTACAACTACTGGTACTATGGCTAAAGGCTCCAACACCAGTCCATCCAGGTCCATCGCCTCCCCCTCTCTCTCCTCTTGCACCGGTTCTATCTGGCGCATCAACTGAATCCTCTGCGATTGTCCATTCCTCCCCACCCTCATCAGTCTCCTCCCCTCCTGCTCAATTAGCTGGACTCTCCTCTATCAATTGCTCTCAGGCCTCTCCCTGGGCTGTCCTCTAACATCCATCACCCTCTCTAGCTCCTCCTACGGATCTTTGGCTCGCACATCCACTGGCGGCTCTAAGGCTCTCCCTTCCTCCTACTCAGCTCTCATCTACACCCACCTCCATCGTAACCTAACGCCAATCTCTGGCTGAGCAGCTCTACCCTCCACCACCCGAAGCATCTCCACCTCTGGCTCACTCTTCAATCTCACCACCTCTATCTCCTCCCCCTCATCTTCCCCTACCACCTCCATATCCTCCCCCCCATCAACTCTTACCATCTCTATCTCCTCCCCCCCATCAGCTCCTCCTGCCTCCTCTACCACAACTCTCCTCAACCCCCTCGGCCTCCTCGGCCATCAAATCCTCCTGACCCTACCCCTCCTCGCCTACTGATCTTTAGCAACACCCTCCTCCGCACCACCACTCTCATGTCCCTCATCCTCTTGCCCATCATCCTCCTGTCCCCCCTCCTGCTCATACTCTGCCCCCCCTCTAAAGCCCCCACAGCAAGCACCTCCGGTGTAACCCTCTCCCATCAATGGTTGTGAAACCATTAATCATACCGATCTGTCACTCTAGCATCCTTTGGACCCTCCCACCTTCCTGGATAGGGCACCTCACCTATCGTCACCCATGACGCCCTCACGTCTCTCGCTACCAATGCCGCCCCCCAAGGTACCTCTCTGGTAAGCCGATGAAACATAACTGGCGCTCCTGAAATATCCTGCACAAGTCCAAACTGTCGCGCCACTCAGTCTGGATGATGTAGCTCCACTATGTACCCTGGGCTCCCAATCAGGAAACATCTACACATGATGAACCCTCGTTGTCTCTCCTCCGTGGTCCTCCATCCTCTAAATCGCCGAAACATATATGGCCGCCATATAATGTCCTCTCTCCGTAAATCATCGAACGCTCTCGTCCACCGCTCCACCTCTCCCTATGTCTCATACTGTAGAATGCAACCCCTGGCTACCCCAAATTGCCATGCCAATGGCTCTCTCTCATCCAAGTCTCCTCCTCTGATCACTATAGGCCTCGTCACCGCGATATGCGTCCATCCTCATACCTGTAGTAGCGTCGGGTGCGTCAAGCTCTGTACCCCCCGATAACAGATCATGTGCATGTCCTGATATAACTGGGCCAATACACATGACCCCCAAGAAAACTACCCCTCCCCCCACTCGACAATATGTCGAATCACCCCCATGTACCATAGGCTGTAGAAGCACCTACTTCAATCTAGCAACAGAATCCCGCTGATCAGGCAATATAGAAATAGTGGTAATGTCGGCACCCCCAGGTCCAGACATCTGTCTACATCCAACCCCCCCTCTATATCAGCAAGTCATCTCGCCCAAATAACACTAGAACGGTCTCATCTAACTGCTCTCCTCTCAACTCCTCCTCGCACACTAACCGTCCCGCTATCGGTAACCTTAGGATCCACCACACATCCTCCAATGTCACTGTCATCTCTCCAGTCGGCAAATGAAACGTCGACGTGGTCGAGCTCCACCTCTCTATCAGGGCTGCCAACATTGCCCGATGAGCCCTCATCTCAGGAAACTACACTAAATGTAGTAACCCCGCCCGCTCCAAAGCTGCGTGATCCGCTCCGTTTATCGCCTCAATCGAGGAAGCTAACGCCTCCGTCCTCCACTCGTGAGTCTACACTCTACTAAAATCCTGCAAAAATTTCATCCCCCTTATCAAAAAAATTTCGTCTCCAATCCTCTATCTCTCACGCATTTCACATTTTACTCTCTTTCTTTTCTTTTTGCTCCCTCTTTTTCTCTGTCTTCTTCAGCTCCTGCCGCGCGGCAGATCCGCCCTCGGCTAGCCGGGATGGACCCGCCCCTGTAGTGGGGCAGATCCGCCCTCAGCCAGCTGGGGTGGATTCGCCCCTTGCAGACAGGCGGACACACCTGCGGCTCGCCGGGTGGACTCGCCCCCTGTAGCAAGGTGGAGTTGCCCGCCACCCGTCGGGGTGGATCCCCCCCTATAGCGGGGCGGATACGCCCCAGCGGCGCCCCCACAGCAGGGCGAACCGGCCCTGGGCAGTGCCCCCATAGTGGGGCGGCCTCGCCTCGGGTGGTGCCTTCACCGCAAGGTAGTGCCATCGCGGTGGCGTGGCCGGGCGGTGCTGCCGAGGCAACGCGGCCGGGCCGCACCCCCCTTGTCGAGGCGGTGCTGCCGCTAGTAGCAGCGACGCCAGTCCGCCCCTGTAGCGGGGTGAACTCGCCCCGTCATGGGGTGGACTCACCCTTGTGGTGGGGCGAACTCACCCCACCGTGGGGCAGACTCACCCCATCGTGGGGCAGACCCGCCCGTCGGGAGGGCATATACGCCCCCCGATAGCCATTTTTCTTTCCCCCTCCATAATTTTTTTTTAAAAAGAAATTTTCCTATTTCGTTTTCTACCCATTTTTTCTTTTTTTTCCGCCCACAAAATCCATGTTTTACATTTTTAATAAAATATGTACAAATGCATTTAAATTTTAAAATAATGCATGAGGGGTTTTGTCGCTTACCTAGCGGGGCCCATCCTGCTGTCTGTATGACCGTCGAACCTCATCTATCTAGTGGACGATCTCGGTGTCATTATCTCCTGACATCTTCACTCCTCATCTGCTTGCTCTCTCTCTTCTTCTCTCAACTGCTACAGTGCAAATGAGGTGAGGTAATTTTCAAAATTACCTTATATTAACTTTTAAAAGGGATTTTTTACCTTTTATTTACCCTTTTATTTCTTTGATTAATCTCTTCTCTTCCCGGGGCTGTCATTTGCACCCCATTTGTCCGATTGACTTCATTCAAAAGACAAACTTGCCTAATTTTTCACCCTCTTTCCAACTATAGCATCCATTTCTTCTTATTGCGATGTTGCCCGAGACCCTTCTTTTCCCTCGTCACCCTCTCGAGGGGGCATACCCTTCACATTTACCAATTTTCTCGGCCGTAATCAACACCTTCCATGATTGGGGGATCTTCATCCATTCCTCATTAATTGAATGTCTCAGATCCTCCTCCCCACGTTGGGGCATCTTCTTTCGGTCAATTTTTCTAGTCATCTACACTTTCTTTTCTTCGAAGCACTATTATTCTAACAGTACTTCGAAGAGGGGCAAAATGCAGACATCCAAATTTGGTCACTTCTATATGATCAAAATCATCTACTCTATTCATCTAATTCATTAAATAGTGATTAAATAATTTATTTAATCATTATTTCATTTTTTCCCTAAGGTTCCTAAAGTATGTAATTAAATAAATTAAATACTTTACCTTACCCCTTTTCTTCTCTAAATTAAATAAATATGACAAATTATTTAATTTAGTCTTTTAACCTATTTGAATTAAAACCAATTTTTAATTCCTTTTTTTCTCTCTCCTTGTCACATTCTCCATAACCCTCTTCTAATCCGGATTAAATTAATTAATCCGTGATTAGGATGTGCACCAATTAATCAAGATTAAGTGTCACATCCTCCATAATCTCCCACTTGCCTCTAATCCCTCATTAATTATCTTAATCTTGTGTTTGCACAACCTTAATTAGAATTATTAACCATATTTAGCTTACCATTTTTGGTATGGACTCCCTTCCCCATGTGAATTTTTAATTCACATTTATTCAACCAAGGTTCCCCTCTTCCCCATGTGAATTTTTAATTCACTTTTATCTTCCCAAGGTCTTCTTCATCCCCCATGCAAATGTGACATGTCATTTTACATGAGCCTAAGGCTTCTAGAACCTTGGACTTGTCACATCTCCCACATGTGACAAATCTCCAACTTTTTGGAGACCTCCTTTTATCCAATGAATCCTCCATTAATTTACATTTATTCTTCCCACACACTTCTCTTTTTCCCATGGAGATTTTTGAGGAATTCTAAATTTTTTCAAAAGTCTCTTTCATCCTCATTTGGGAACAAGAAGTTCATTTTTGAAGAAATATTCTCATCCCCCAAGGTACCTCAAAAGTACTTGTCCTTCATCCACTTCATGTACTTCCCTTCCACCTCTTGTCCTTCTCTTCCACCTCATTTCCACATCACTCCACCCTAAGACATCTCACCTTCCACATGTTAAGATGTGAGGGCTTGCGAGTCCTCAACTCACCATAGCCCTTCATCTTGATCTTTGTTGGATCAATCCCAACCGTTGAATTCTCTAGAGAATTCAATTTAGCCTATAAATACCCCTTCAATTCCCTTATTTTTCACAATCATGTCTTTTGCAACAAAACTCTTGCAAAATTGCCATTCAAGCTTTCATCCATTATAGCACTCACATCATCAATCCATATTGCATCAATTCATCTTGTATTCATTCAATCCTATTGCCATCCAAGGAGCACACAATTCTTGAAGCATCAAAGGGCCAACCAAGGAAGCAACAAAATGAAGGCATAACAACAATAAATTTGTTTATCTTACTTCTATGTTGTCCACTTTCTTAGGCTAATCTTATTGAGGTGCCCTTTTATTTTGTTACTTCTCTTCAAATTGCACTAATAGTTTTCATCTAACATCTCACATTAGGAAGTAGCATTTTATTAGGATCACACCTGCATCACCATTGCTTCAGATCCACAATCATTTCGTGAAGCATCTGGTATTGCTGAGTGGGATTCCACAATGGAGGAAGAGTACAATTGTTTAATGGAAAATAAAATATGAGATCTTGTTCCACTTCCTAAGGGAAGAAAACTAGTTCAATGTATGTGGATCTATCAAACCAAATTTGCAACAGATAGCTTAGTTGACAAATATAAAGCACAACTTGAGGCTAAAGGTTCCTCTCAAGTATGAGGTATTGACTAAACTGAGACCTTTTCCCCTATTCCCAAAATGAACTTCATTCACTTGCTATTTTCTATATCTACAACTCATGGTTGGGTTGTACATCAGATGGATGTGAAGAGTGCATTTCTTCATGAAGATCTACTTGAAGAAATTTACATGGAGCAACCACAAGTATTCATTCAAGATTCTTCACTAGTTTTTAGACTAATGAAGTCTCTCTATGGACTCAAACAGGCTCCATGAGCTTGGTATCCTAAAATAGACTTGAATTTATTCTCTCCATTGAGTCCTCTAGATGCCACTTAGATTCTAATGTCTACATCTTGTGGCAAGAGGATGCTCTTCTCTTCTTGGCTCTCTATGTTGACTTGATTGTCACTAGGAGCACTTCATCCATCATCTCGACTGTGAAGACTTCTTTGCATGATTGAATTGGGTTTCTTGCACTACTTTCTCGGGATTGAGATCACTCAGACCTCTTCTAGGATCTCACTTGCACAATTGGCCAAGTTATCTCTATTGGGATTATAGAGCCTTGCAACATGAGCATAAAGTATGGATGGTTTGTGTTGGTTGTCCCTATGTTTTCATTGATGTCAACATGGCGATAACTACATGGGAAGTCTACTTGGTTTACTATAAGTTGTTCTCTTTTGGTAATACTCTTTTTGATAGATCAGTGTGTTGGTATTTGAGTCTGGAATTCACCGCAAGAGGTGATATGACTCTAATCTCTTAACCATATTATCATGACTCATTCAAACAACTATATCTTGGATCTTGAGACATTTTTGGTTGTGAGAAGAAAGTTATCTTTGACAGAGTTCAACTCTGTATTCTACTATTGTTCTTTGCTTGGCATATTGAGTGGGAGACTCCTCATTTTATTAAGGTGAACATTCTTATTCTGCGGTTTTGTTGGTAGTCTCTATGTTGTTAGTATTATGGGAAATTAATGTGTTCTTAGATCTAGAAGGTGTTTTCTTTGAGGTTTATTTGTTGGTCTGGAGAATTGTGTTCTAGTCTTGGATGACTTAGCGTATGCAATAAATTATGGAGACTAGTTATGATTTATGGATGTTAGTCGACTTGGTATAATGCACTACATGGATAAAATGTTTAATTTATATATGCTACTGACAAAGAGAGTTTTAATTATTTTGTTTTCATCTAATTAGGCTAACCTAATTGATGAATAGGATATACTTGTATATATAAGATGTTTTGAAGTGAATGATTAGTGGGTGTGAAGTGTGAGTGTGAAAAGGATTAAGGGGTATGTGAAGATATGAGCCTGAATTCTTTATCAATTATGGATCAGTGCAAATTAGTTGAGTGACTTCTATGTGAGGCAGTACTTCATATTTTGAGCTTCATTGGAACTAAAGCCTACACATTGAAGGTGTATCCTATTAGTTCAATATTTTGGCAGTGGGCCATTATCTTTGTATCTTGGTGGTTAGCCATATTTTGTACTCAGGCAGTGACCCTTTTTAAGGACAGTGAGTCCTGGTAGTGAGCCCTATAATATTTTTCATTTGAATATAATATATTGTGAATTAACCCTCATCGTGTTTTTTCCCTTTTTGGGTTTTCCATGTAAAAATCTTGGTGTTCATGTGTATGGTTGCATTGATTTATTTTTATGTTCCTTCTTGTTGATTCGGTCAAAATTGAGATAATGATTATATAGATTTTATTGTGGTTTTATGGAATACTAATTCACCCCACTCTCAGTATTTTGGATGTTCAACATGCTCTTGATCTTTTTACACGTTTTAATATGGCTAATTGTATGCCTGCAACGACTCCCTTTCTATCTGGAGTTAAGCTTGAGGTGAAATGTTCCACACCCCTAGTTGATGCTACTTTGTATCCTCAACTTGTTGGTAGCCTCGTCTACTTGATTCATTCTCACCCTGACATTTCCTTTGCAATTGGAATTGTTTCATGCTTCATGAAAAAACCATATGAGCTTCATTAGAAAATTTCCAAACACATCTTGCACTACATCTAGGGCACTTATCGGTATGGGATTCACTATGAAACAGGCACAAGTTCAGACTTACTTGGATTCATGGGTTCTAATTGGGTTGGTGATATTGATGATCGCAAGTCCACCTTTGGCTAAAATTTTGACTATGGTTTTAGTCACATTTATTGGTAGAGCAAGAAACAATATTCCATTGCTCTTTCTTCAACTAAGGCGGGGTATTGAGGGGCTACCAATGTTGCCACTAAGGCTATTTGGCTTCAAAATATCCTCACTAAACTTGGTATCACCTTTAAGAAGCCATCAATCATCTATTGTGACAACCAGAGTGCCATCCAAATCTCAAAGAACCTAGTCCATCATCAATGAACCAAACACATTGAGATCCATATGTATTTTCTTCAAGAGCTGATTCAAGATCAAGTCATTGATTTGTGCTACTGTCCTACAATAGATCAAGTTGTAGATATATCCACCAAACCCTTCACTGAGAGCAAGTATTCTCATCTTCGATCTCTCTTGGGGGTGAGGGAAATATCTTCTAGGGGGTCACTTAGACCTTCGCCATCTAACCTCTCATGGGAGGGAGTTTGTCCCCATTAGGTTTTCTCCTTTTATCATTGAGAGGTTATTATGTATCTGGGTACCTCATCAAGCCTAGTAGTCAGAACCCATATTTGCATCTTTGCATTTTATACTTCTTCCTAAGTTGCACTTAAGGGGGAGTGTTAGTGTGAAAGGAATACTTTAACTAACTAGTTCATTTCCTAGTTAGTTCTCCACTTAGGTCCTCTTAACACTAGCTTAACTTTACATAAAGATAAGGTTGTTGAGCTTTAATGACTTGAGTTGTCACATCTCATAGGATGACAACACTTTTCATAATCTAGTTACATCCTATCTCTCCCTTTGGCCTATACAACCAAGGCATTTCCTTTGTAATCTTAATTCTCAAGCTCATAGAAGCTTTTCATTCTCTTGAGAGGAATGTAGTTTAGTCTTTCTCATCTCTTATCTCTGTATTTTCTTTCCTTCAATCATTTGTATCTTGGGTAGGCTATTTAGCAAATATTACATAGTAGATAACCCATTACTACTAGCTAAGTTGTGCTTGTTTGAAGTGTTTTTGAACTAAAGCTTAGCGATTTTTATGGAATAAATCTTGAGAAATAATTTATCATCTAAGAGTCAAAGAATCAAATCAGCCAAATCTACATTTTGAGTGTTTTCTATGGTTTTTGATGACATTTACAAACTACCCAAAATGGATAATCAGTTAGAAATAATTGATTTTAGATAATAAAAACTAGTCCACCACATTTGTCAGACATTGAACTACATTTGTTGAAAAATGAACCGCATCTATTAGATATAACATTGCATTTTTTAGAAATCCTTAGAAAAGCCAAAAACCTACATATTTCTATGCACCACAATTGACTAGTTTTGCACTATAATTGGTTGATCCTTAACCACATATGTGCTTTTCAACACTGCATTTTTTGGGTTGTCCACCACATCTATCAAAATTCAAATTTTTGAGTCAATTCTTGAGTTTCCATATTACAGTGCTAATTTAGACAGTGACCATACATATAGAACATAGACTTATTTAGTTTATCTATCACTTTCAACACATTTACCATTTCCCTATCTTAGCTTGCATCTCCTAGTTTAGTGTTTGTCATCTTAGGTCATGCATAGTCATCTTTGAGTCTTGAAATTGGGGAACTCATTAGACCATTGATCAAACCAAATTCATATAGTTGGAGTGTCTTTACCTTGTCATCTTTTATCTTATCCTTAAGATGAGCCTTAAACTCATGGTTCACTTTTATCCAATCATCATCCTAGTTCTTATCCTTCTTGATGTTTTGACATTTTCATTTGTTACTTTGGTTGATAATTGTTTTCCTAGTATCCTTTTTCAAGGCCCAAATTCAAATATCCAAAAATCCTAAAAAAACATAGCATAGCCTCATTTTTATTTTGCATTCTGATTCTTAGCTTGCATCCATCCTTAAATCAACAAAATCCAAAAAAATCTAAAAAATCTAAAAAACAAAAGGGTCTTTGATTGCTTAGATTTACCTTGGAATAGTGTTTTTGTTCAAACCAAAACCCCAAACCATCCCATTATCCATCCTAATCCAAGCTCATGACCATGTCTTCATTTTACCTTGATCTTCTTCGTAGTCAAGCTCCTCAACAACATCCCACATATCTCGATTTATCAACATCCCATAGACCATGATATTTATAATACATGGTTTTCCTAAGAACATTGTTAGTGGTAGGGACAAGAAGTTCCTCAATTATTTTTGGAAGAAATTATTTCACTTGATAGCTAAAAAACTCACACCAAGTACTAGCTACCACCACCAAATTGATGGACATACAAAAATAGTGAATAAGTGGATTGAGGGGTACTTAAGAAACTATGTTTCAGATTAGCAGACCACATGGATAAAGTAGTTTCACTTGGGTGAATATTGCTATAATACTTCACACCATATGTCCATTGGGATGAAACCTTACAAGGCTCTATATGGTTGTGATGCACTATCTTTCATTGATCTAATTCTTTCAGTTAGTAAAGTACCATTAATATGTGACTTGATATATTGTAGTCAAGAGATATTGAGGGAAATAAAGGATAACTTACAATAGACACATATAATCAACATAATACTTATGTGGATTGAATGATAGCATAATGGCTTGTTGAGGTGGGAGACATGGTTTTCTTGAGATTTAAGCCATATAAAGACTTCTATTAAGAAGAGTGGAGTTGAAAATCTCAAACTTTGATACTATGGGTTGGACATGATTTTGAAATAGATCACTGAAGTAGCCTACAAGTTGGAGCTTCCATGAAACAACAAGATTCATAATTTTTTCCATGTATCTTGTTTAAATAAATTCCCCAGTCAACACATTATTCCCTCAAAGGAGTTTCTACCCTTAGACGATGAGGGTAAGTTGATTTTTATCCTAGAAGAAGTGATAAACATCTACATCAAAAACTTGAGGAACAAGAGCATCATTGAGTATTTAATTAGGTGAAAAAACCTACTAGTTGAAGAATCTAAATGGGAAGGAGTAGATATTATCAAGCATTATAATTTGCATTTCTTGAGGATGAGCAATATTAGGGAGGGAGGACTTGTCATGTCCCTTTTTCAAAAACTAGATAAAATATTGCTCGCCCAGGGAGATGTCATAGTTTGGGAATCAAAGTTGTTGATTGAACCATGCCTAAGAGCTGTCAGGGGTTAGGGATCAAGGTTACTACTCGATGCATGTAAAGGAGCTATCAAAGGTCAAGGATCAAGGTGTTTTCTAAACACATGCCAAGAGATATCAGAGGTCAAGGATCGAGGTGTTTATTGGACACATACCAAGAGTTATTAGAGGTAAGGGATTGGGGTTGTGGCCCAATACATTCCAAGGTCTATTGGAGGTTAGGGATAAAGGTTGCAACTTGATGCATGCCAAGGGTTATTGGAGGTCAAGGATTAAGGTTGCAGCTAGATACATATGAAGAAGTTATCAAGGATTGAAGTTTGGAGATACCACTTGATCCACACCAAGTTAGAAGGAAGGAGAAACTATGAACCTACGATGGGAAAGTGTGTAATGTTGACCTGTGTTGTAATGTTTCAAGGGCCCATTAAGGTTGAGTTGTGATGTAGCATGTAAAATTAAAATTTGGGCCTTGGAATCAATCTAGGTTTGATCAACTAGTGTTGCCATTTGTGTTTGCAACATGTAAACTAGGAAAAAATTATAGTTTGAGATCATCCATGTTGTAAATTATATCTTTTAAGCATGTTGTGTTCAAGAGATATTTTATGGATGGAAACCCATATGAGACTATGATCAATGGACAAAAACCCATTGATTTTTGGGTTTAGAGGATGAAAACCCTTTGATTCTTGAGGGTATTCTCACCTAGTGAGTGTATTAGAGCTTCAAGGAGTTGTACGAGGAGTTCACTTATTCACTTGAGCATTTCTTGTTGTATAATTGTATTTTTTATTGTTTCTATTGTAGTGAATGTTATAATAGTCCTATTTGTTACAAAAATTAGATCTTAATCAATATAAGTTATGGTCAAAGTTTGATTCATTTTGTGTAAATCTAGGTGATTATCTATTTAGTTATTGGTGATGTTTGAGTATGATTAATTGTTGTTGTTGCTGTATATAATTGGGTGAAGATTTTTTTTTATATTGAAAACTTGTTGTTTTTATTGAAAATTTTGGGAATGGAAATTACAAAGGGAGGTTTCTTTTACCTTGCTACATCTTGAGTTTGGTTAGAAATTTTATTTATGTAGATCAATATCCATTGAATCTTCTAGACATCCTCAAAAGTAACTATGACCACTCTTGTAGGCAAGATAAATGTACTCATCTCACTCCCCATCTCTTTGTTAGTGCTATTAGCATTAATCTATGTGCCTTAATCTAGAGCATCTATGTAACATGCCATTATTTTTATCCATCTATCAACCCCCCAATTTTCGTCATCAAATTACTATATCAATTGTAATACTTGTGACTATCTCTCCTTGGTCACTAATAGCTCAAAGAAGTCCTACAACTAACTGAAAACCATGCCAATTTCCTCTATACACTAGTTTTAATTTTTGTTACACATATGCCTCACCATAGGTGGACATGCCAAAGTAGCAAGATACATATGCATTTATATTGATGCATATATTGAACCATGCACATGTTTCCCTATGCATACACATATCAAATGACAAAAGTGTGCATGCATTCCAAACCATTACATGTGCTAATTCATACACTTATCACATCATGAGCACATACTTCAAATAGAAAAAAAACACAAATGACTTGCCAAATGTGAAGACACTTAATCATGCATACAATTAAGGAGTCACACATGTATGTCCCCTATTCCATGAATTATTTTTGTGAAAATATCGCAATGCTTTTCATGTGGCATGCTAGATAGTGCACGCATCTCATTACCCCATGCACACTTTAAATTCTCCACCTTTTCATGATTCGTTATGTGTGCCATATTAATTTTCTACCCTCATTAATAACCTTAAGCACACACATGAGATAGTTTTTTCAATACTGTAGACACGTAAAATATACATGCACTTGATCTTGATTTCACTAACACTAGTTTGTCCTGAATCATCTCCTTTACTAATCAATTTAATTAAATAATCTTGATTTAATTAAATTAATAATATTTCATCTCTTAATTAAATAAATCAAATTTATCTGATTAAGTCACCATCTCCTATTAATTAAATAAATTATTTTATTTAATTAATCTTATAGTCCCTCTTTTAATTAAATAATTCACTTTATTTAATTAATATCTAAAGTAATCTCCTTTAAATTAAATAAATTAATCTTTATTTGATTTAATCTAACACCACCCTCTTTAAATTAAATAAATCAAAATTTATTTAAGTCTTAAACCATTACTCATCTCATTTTGATTTATTTAAATCTTAAAATCTAAATCAAATTGTCAAATCAGCTGAATTCTATCTAAATTAATCAAATCCTGATTAATGCTAATCCATCAAATCCTCTATATTTTGCAACTTGCTCATGAATATCATTTTAATTGATTTATTGAATCTTCAATTGCTTTCAAAAAGGCATTAATGTTGGAATATTCTCCAAGTTTGACAAATCCCTCCAAAAGGGTTTGTACATCCAACAAGGCATTAAAGGCCTCTTACATGTCATTTGCCTTGAGCCAAGTGGAATTTAATCCATTCCTTTCTCCCTCCAACAAGGAAAATTTTAAATTTCAAATTTGAATCTAATAGCATTTATCATGCACATTGACGAAAATGTGCTCCACCTCCTTCCATTAGCATCTTGACAAGTGGCACAATTCCATTGGTCCATCTTTAATACAACATTCATCCTATTCTTCAATCGTCCATCCTTCTTTGTTATAAATAGAGGCCTCTTCTATTGCATTTGATCATCCACAATCCATGTAAGATTACCATGTTCATTTGGATCCACAATCTTAGACATTTTCATCCATTTTCATCCATTTTCATCCACATTTCATCTTTCATAGCTAGGTTATGAAGAAATTTCATCAAGGAGCATCCAATCTCCATCATTGATCATCAAAGCTTACAAGGAATTGGGAAAGGGCCATTTTCCACATCAAAATGGCACCAATTCCTCCATGGGATTGAGAGTTTGTTCATTTGAATAGGATTTAATTATTTTTCATTATGTTCTTCACATTGTTTTCTTGTTTTAATGTTTCAAATGAATCTTATAGGGAATGTTTCTTCTAACTTGCATAATAGGCTAACTATGTGTTTTTTCTTTGTGTTTGTGCAGGTATAGGATCACCATTCATAAATACATATCAATGCACTCACCTCCTCTAGCTACTTGTATCATTGCACTCACTCTACTTAGTGATGATAAACTAGAACAAACTTCATCTTCTCTTAGCTCCTTCCTATGCTCTACACTCTATGCTTTGGGTGCCGAGAGTGAAAATATAATATTTTCACCCCCTACCCCTATTTATAGGCCACCATTCCTTCATTTTTTATTTCTAACCGAATTTTTCTTCCCTTTAAGTCATTTTCATCCCATTTATCCATTTTGTAATTCATTTTTCCAACCAATTTTCTTTTATTGATCCTAAATTTTCCTCCTCTGTCATTTTGTTCTCCCCATTTCTTCTTTTGAGAGCTCCCTGACACAATTTTACCTTGTTCACCTCTCAAGGGGGCATCATCCCTCCATCTTATTTTTATTATTTTCTTGATTGATTGGGAGATACCACTCCTCTTTTCATCCCCAAAAAGTATTATATTTTATTTTTCTCTGAAATGACATCACTTTTACAAAGTCACAATGTTGTCTCAAAGAGGGGAAAATTAAAGACACCTAAAATTATCTCCTAAGAATTCTATTTTCATCAATCCAATCCACACCAATATGCCTAAATTAATTATATTTATTTAAATAATTATCTTGATTTGAATTTGGTGTTGGGGTGTGAGTTCTTAGTAGTGGATGAAAGATATAGAGTGGACTCAGACATATCCTCTCAACTTGTTTCAACATTGTTGGATCTTTGACTGCCAAAGAATGAGGTTTTACAAATAACAAGGAAGCAAGTGAAGCCAGAGCTATTGGGAGACCTTGAGGAAGTTGTGGGTTTTGCTTAGTTGGGTGGTGAATTCCAAGGCCAAGGGACTTGGGCTTGCTCAATATGTCGAGTGTAATTGTCAAGCTCTACCCTTTCTTGTTGGATGTCAAAGGTGTCAACCTGTTGCTTCATCGAACACAAGCACTGGAGGGGGTGAGGTTTTTGAAGAAATGGCTGCATATGGAGCTAGTTTAGGATTTTTCCTGGGTTGGTGACTTTATAATCTATCTACAGGAGAATGGTGATGAACAATTTTAAGTGTTTCAAGAAAAATATTTTTGTGTTTGCCTTTGGATCTGTGAGGCAATTTTTTAAACTATTTCTAGTTGTGTAGGGTAGCTTGGGTTGTCCCCATTTTGATAATTGGCTCCTTTTTGGATTGTTGGGAATGGGAGCATTGACTAAGATCTCGGTTGTATACATAAAATGTAATTTTTTTTTGAAATGTTAATAAAAATATACTCTTATGTAGCAATTTTTTTTTATCTTGATTTATCTCCCAATATTTTTTATTGGTAACTTGCAACCAATGGGGTTGCTCCCATTTATATTAATCAAAATCATATTACATAATTTAAAAGTAGAGGATCAACATAAATATCAAAGCCCACAAAAACCAGGTTGTTTAAAAAATTATGTTAAAAATAACATGATATTCCCTAAAGTAGGAAAACAATGCATTAAAATAAAGGATCCAATTAAAGGAGGGATCATGCTAAGCATAAGATTCACTTTTAAAATTGTTTAAATTATTTTAAGGTATTAACAGTTGATTTGGAGTGAGATTGCAAGGTCATTTTGTTGTAGGCCTCTTGATGCAAGTGGGACTCCCAAATGCATGTCGAAATACACAACTCACAAACAATTACTCAAAACTTCATATGCAAACTCTTTGTTCACAAACAAACTCACAATCCACCATATAAACAACAAACAAACTCATGCTCTTTTATTGAATTTTAAAGCCAACAAGCAACTTTTATTTTATTTTGTATTGCAACAAAAAAAAAAAACTTGTCACATTCTTCATACCACTACTATTTCATTACAATGAATTTTCTCAAACAGTTTTTGGGTTTTGCGCTCCTTCTTAGCTTTCTAAAACATTTTGAATTTTTGAATTTTGTTTCAAAATGAGAAAAAAATTCACAATCACGACTTCTGACAATCTCCCTCTCCAATCAAACCTTCTAAATGTCCATGACTCCTTTCTTGGCATGGGTTTTCTCTTCTTGGCATATGCATTCAATGAAAATTTAAAAATTATCTTCCCACCTTACATTCCACTCACACCATTTCTCCCAACACCTCACATTCCCATTATTTACAAAAATGCAAATTCATAATTTTTTTAAATGGAGTTACAATTCCCATTAAATGCCCACTCATAGGCTTGGGCATGGGATTTGTCTTTTTTGCAAATTAACACTTTACAAAAAAATTAAAAACAATAAAACATGTATCAAATTAAGAATTTCTTTCTTTCTCACAACCATCACCAAATTCAATTATGTTGGAGGATTTAAGAATGCCATTAATTTGTGCTTGTAACCAGAAAACCAAAAAAAAAACTCAAGAAATAAAGTTAAAATATATTTGGTCATGCAAGATTGTTCATGTTCCTAGATTCTCCTACATCAAACACCCGAGGTAAGAATAAATGTTCTATGAGTTGAAGCTCATGAACAATTAAAAATCTGATGCTTTTTCTTCAACCATCTTTCCTCCTTATCTACCTATTTTTTTTCTTCACCCTGCTCTGAAACTTCCTATCTCCACCTTCCTTCATCCTTCCTCTCTTTCTTCCCCTCTTGAAATTCATTTCACTATACCAAGATTCGTATTTCCACCCTACTTCTTCATTATCAACATCTGCATACAAATTAGCATTAACAAATTCATAGAAATCAAAGAATTTCATTTGCAGGGTGATCCCACAATAGTGTACACTTTTTGGGACATCCTGATTTTTGCTGAAATTACATATTTTTAGAAAATATAATGATTTAAGCCTTGAAAAGTTCCATTTAAAGGATTTCAATTGAAGAGGGTTTGATCAAATCACCTTAGATAGAACCCTGCTAGTTTTAAACCATACCTATAACGTAATCTCATTTACACCTATCAAAGTGCTGATAAATAACCACTTTTGATTTACCTTTTGGGGGATCAAATGAATTTATTTAAATTTTTTTTGTAAGTATGTAGTCCTTGTTGGGAACAGGATGCCATTTAATTGCAATCCTAAACATTATTTATTTCATGTATCTCCTAAGTTCTTGGAATGTGTTCAACAACACTAGGATTAAGAAGAGAATAATATTTGATGAAATAATCATGTTAATTGATATTTATAATTAATTCTAAATGTTAAAAGCATGTGAGGATGCCTTAGAGTTAGCTCCTACAAAATAGGATCTCATATGTGCACAAATGGGAGGTGGGATCCACCTTAGTTCAGTTAACTGGTTGGTGAATTGAGTACACTTTAGAAATGCATCCTAGGTTCCTACAAAATAGGGATTTTGATTTATGCACGTTGAGGTCCTATAAAATAGGAGGTGATGTGTATGAGGTTTAGTTCAGTTCAGTTATGGTTCATTTATCTTTAGTTAGTTTTAGTTGAATGCTAGTTGAATTCAATTAACTTGAAATGCATGGCTAATGACTTGAGTTGCATGACAAATAATAGGGACTACCTTCGGTTAACAGGGGATGACCATTCTTGCATGAATGGTGTTGAGAAATGTTTTAGTTAACAAGAATTGACTTGGACCCATCTTGGGCGCCCAAGTTGGCTTCTTGGAATTAACTCTTTTGCATGTTGAGATATTTCAGAAGGCTGAGTTAAGTGGGCCCTCTTTTGGGTGCCCACTTTGAGGATAAGATTTGAAGATATCTTCGGAATAAAGGTTGAGTTATGACTTTAGTTTGGGATGCCCAAATGGATGAAGGAGATGATTTGACATTGTTCTTCATGGTAGAACTCTACTTGCAAGAGATAGGCGTAGTTTTTGTGAGATAAGCATTGAGCTTTGTAACTGTAACTCTTTGGATTTTACAAGGTTGATTATTGCCTATTTATCTCAAGCAATTTGAAGAGAGTTATTATCAATTTTATTGCAGGTTGTGAAGAAGTTTTGATGAAGGCAAAAGAGGCATTCTCAAGCAAGAATTGGAGCTATTGTAATCTACTTCAAATATTGAATAATAGATTAATTCTTGGTGGATTTTTTCCCGAAAGGGTTTCTCCATGGTATATGCTTGTGTAATCTTTCTAATATCCTATCTACTTCTTCTATCAAATTCTGTCTACATTCTATAAACAATAAAATGGATTAATCAGATAATAACCCACAAATAATCTATAACAAAGGAAAAGCATATTTAGATCAGCAATATTAAATTTTTACAAAGTATTAAGCTAAGTTAACTCCTCAATTTTCAACATTTGGTATTAGAGTTGAGGTTGGGTAGAGTATTGGGACGCCTTTCTCTTAAAGATTGAGGGTTTTTTGGCTTAGTGGGGGATTTTATTATTGTGGTTATTTTTTGATTTTGGAAATAAGTTTTGTTACAATGGGTTCTACTTCTCATTTAGATATTGAAAGGTTCAATGGATTTGGGTATGAGATGTGGAAATTAAAAATGGAAGATCTCCTTGAAGAGAGAGATCAATGGTTTGATGTTTTTAATGAGACAAAGACACCTTCATCGAGGTCAGATGAGGAGTCGTCTAAGCTTGAGTGATCCTCATGGAGAGGATGGTAGTCATGATGCCATGTGTGACTTGGTACCATGGTTCAGCGGGAGTTGTTGGCAGTGACTGGATGCATCATTGGTAAGGTTATCTTCAAGTGATATGGAGATATGTTTTCTTGGTTTAGAGTGGTTATGTCATGGTTTACTCTTGTTGCATTTAGAATTTTACATGGTACTAGTTATCTTGAGACTAGGATTTTTATGTATGTTATGATGCATGTGGTCTCCTTGGAGGAGATGGTTAGATCATGGATGTCATTTTTATGTTTTTAATTCATGATTGGAGCTTTGACATTGATTGTAGTAGTTCTCTTTTTATTGGGTACATTAATCATTTGCTTAATTACTTCATGATGGTGTTGTGTTGCATTTGGAGTTTGGCATGGATTGGTTGGTTACAGGTCCTCATGGATACTTGGAGAACTAGGCGAGGCTTGAATTTCTCTTATGGCAAGAGATATATGTTGGAATGGTTACTTGTAAGAAAAAAATTTCAATAGTAAAGACCGAGAAGCCGACACCTTGGTTGGATGTGAGTTCAACACACTTGGTAATTCTTTATTTGAGAGGTATTTTCCCATTATATCTTTCAAGATGTGTTATGTTTCATTCTTTGATTTCTCATGAGATTGATTTGATTCATGGTTGATTATGGAGACTCATTTAAGGATGGTTTAGCATGAGTTTATATGTTTTATCTTTCATAGATATGGATCTTGAGCTATGGATAGTTAGTTTTGAAGGATTCATTTTGAGGGATGTTATGACATGGTTTATGGGATGATTTCTAGTTATGGGGATGGTTACCTTGAGTGATCTTCTTGGTTTAAATATTATGGTTTTACTTGACCTTTTGGGAGTTGTATCATTAACAACAAATTCTTTGACTGTGTTGAGGCCATGGATAATCTTCATTTAGAAGATGGTTATCACAATGTCATGGATAGCTTGGTTACATGTTTCAATGGGAGTTTTTTTATAGTGCTATATTTGGTGTTTATCTTGTTGACATTTATAGCTCAGTATCATGGTTCAGTGGGAGCTTTGGTAGGATATGGTTATCTTCATGAAATTTGAAGAGGATGTAGTTCTTTTTGGTTTTGAGTATTTCTGCACATGTGGGAAAATAGTATGTTATCAATTTTTTTTTGAAAAATATCTATGCACTTGATATTGATGTTCTTGATCCAACAAAAAAAAATAATTGAATTTTGATATATACAAAAAAAGTTATGTGTTAGCAAGTAAACCTATGTCTAAATTGTAATTGATTTGACTTCAAAACTTAATCAAGAAAAAATATTCAATAAACCACTATGAAACCAACTGCATGCACTAGATATCATAGTTACAAATCTAAATTTAAAATAAAATAAAATTATCCTTCATAGAAAAAAAGTTATGTGTTAACAAGTGCACGCCACTCTTTAAAAATGATGTTTACTGTTAAAAACTAGTTTTTGAAGGAGATGGAAAAAGAAATAAAATTTGATTCTAAATTTTTTTTAAATATATATTTAGAATCTATAGACAAAATTTCACAAATCACTAGTTTTCATCATCTTCAAATTCCTCATGGTTTAATAGCTATAGGTGCCCGAAAGTGAAGATTTAGTTAAAAAAAATCAGCTCTATGTCAAGTTTAGCCAAAAAGTGTAAACCACTATTGTGGGATCACCCTGCATTTCTTTCTTACCTTGTCTTCCTTCATTCTCCCATTCTTCCATGTCAATAAAATTTATCATACCTTGCTATTTTTCAGTTTGTAACCTGTTATTGTTGCCCCTAACTATCTTTCCCATTTCACTTTCTTTCACCAACTCATCAAAAAATAAATCAGCATGAACATCAACTTCAACAAATTTTGAAAAATCATAAAATATCTTAATTTTCTTCTCTTTCCCTACTAGTGCACCAATCTCATTTCCATGATTGTAAACCAAGTCATTTTCATGTAAAAAAACCTCTTCTTTATCAACAAATAAT
Organism: Sequoiadendron giganteum; assembly: GCA_007115665.2. Classification (NCBI taxonomy): domain Eukaryota; kingdom Viridiplantae; phylum Streptophyta; class Pinopsida; order Cupressales; family Cupressaceae; genus Sequoiadendron; species Sequoiadendron giganteum. The sequence goes on along the minus strand of CM021107.1, from coordinate 533,291,955 downwards.
TCTAAAAATATAAATTTTACCTCAATGCTTGTCATAAATTTTGTTTCACCAGTTGTTAATGCAAGCCACTCATTTTCTTCTACTACAATCTGCATTAATAAGTCACCTTCTTCTTCATTTTACGTTGTTTCTCCTTCAATTTTCTTATTCACTATCTTCCCCATATACTCTTCTTCACTCTGTTTTCCCAAAAATTCTAATGTTTCCAAGTCTTTCAATGGACCAAACTTTGTTGCAACTTCATGGTTATCTTCTACAACAATACTATCCTTTTCATGCACAAATTCATGTATCTCTTTCAAATCAAATTTTATTTCATAAATATCATATGGATGACTATAAACCTACATGTTTTCTTGCTTCTCTATTGCTGCTCCAACTTCACAATCACCATATTCCTTTATATTTTCTTTATGAAAATCAATACTTACTTTGCGAAACTCAAAAAAATGAGATAACACCTCTATTTTTTCTACTGAAACCTCTTTTCCTATGCATGCAATTTCATTTTTATTTTCTTTATGTCATCAACAAGATGCACATCTGTTGCTACCTCTTTCTTTCTCCATTCTTTCCTTGTGCCTTTCTTCTTCCCTTGCTTATTTCATCTACATTCGTGTGGGTTGCTCTCACATGACTTTCTTTCCATACTCTTTCCTCCATAGAGATACAACACTGCACTTCAATATTCTCCTTTTCGTTGTCCTCTCTTTCTTCTCTTCACTGTTATCTATTTCAGCTTCCTTTCCTTCTTCATATTTTGTACATAAATCACTACTTGCAAATTTGTTATGAAACAAACAATGAAACTCAACTTCATTTATTTAATAGTCTTCCTCAATTGTAGCTTGTTTCTTCATTCCCAATCTTTCCTCAAGGGAATCCGATCTCACTTATATCGTTTTCAACTCTATAATGAGCTTCTTTTCTCTCATTTTTTTCCAATACTCTTCCCAAAATAACATTCTCACAAGTCTTCTAATGACCTATCTTGTCTTCTTTTTCAAAACCATTTTTAAATATTCACAAGTCCTTTTGTAGTTACAATTACTCCTTGCAATAATTTTTCACTCACATAACTATCCTCTACCCAACAAAGACTCTGGAAGATGCTTCCTCTACTCACCCTCTCTTAGTGGAGGAAATCTACACCTTCTAGCTAGCATTATCTTTGCTAACGGATTGAAGTCACAAGCCCTTTTTCATACCTACAACAAAAAAGTTCTCTCACAACTTCTTTCATGGCTTCACTTCTTCACTCTTCACCACTCTTCACCTACAGGTCTTGGTGCATAGTCTGCACTCTCAAGATCTTCTGGCTCTAATACCATTTGATGAAAGTGGGACTCCCAAATGCATGTCAAAATACACAACTCACAAAAAAATTCTAAAAATATCATATCCAGACTCTTTTCTCACAAACAAAATCACAATCCACCATATAAACAACAAACAAACTCATGCTCTTTTATTGAATTTCAAAGTCAACAAACAACAACATCAATTTTATTTTGTATTGCAACAATAAAAATAAACCCGTCACATTCTTCATACCACTACTATTTCATTACAATGAATTTTCTTGAACAATTTTCGAGTTTTGTGCTCCTCCTTCCCAACTTTCTGGAACATTTTGAATTTTTTTTTGAAATGAGAAAATTATGCATGTTTTATTGAGACTGGTTTTTACAATCATGACTTCTGACAATCACCCTCTCCAATCAAACCTTTTGAATGCTTGTGACTCCTTTCTTAGCGTGGGTTTTCTCTTCTTGGCATATGCATTCAATGACAATTTAAAAATTGTCTTCCCACCTTAAAATCCACTCACACCACTTCTCCCAACATCCTACATTCCCATTTTTTACAAAAATGCAAATTCAGATTTTTTTAAATGGAGTTACAATTCCCATTAAATTCCCACTCACAGGCTTGGGCATGGGATTTTCCTTTCTGGTAAATTAACACTTTACAACAATTTTAAAAACAATAAAACATGTATCAAATTAACAATTGATTTTTTTTCTCACAACCACCACCAAATTCAATTATGCTAGAGGAGTTGAGAATGTCATTAATTTGTTCCTCCAACCAAAAAATCGAAACAAAACTCAAGCAATAAAGCTAAAATATTTTTGGTCATGCAGGCTTGTTCGTGCACCCAAATGCTCTTGCATCACCTCCTCACTTTTGAAGATGTTTGTATTCCTTTTCAACACTACTTGAAATCCTTTGACACTGCCACCTTCTTTAAGTTCCTCTAGGATAAGGGAAGGATGAGATAAACTTAGAGTTGAGGCACTATAATCCGTGGAGATTTGGGTACCCCTATTGAACACTAAGGGTTCTAGAGATTGTTTTTCCTTTGTACTTGTGGTTAATTTGTGGTGTGTCTCTATATTTGAGTCATTATTGATTGTTGGAGTGCTCATAGATCCCAAAGCTACATGTTGAAGGGGAAACTAACTTGATGTAGAATTTAAGGAAAGCTTGACTTCCTACAAATCTTTGTTATTCAACAAAAAAATTCAGGGAGGAATCTTGCTTGCAAGTAAGACTATAAAAATTTAATGTTTGGGGAAGCATCCTTCCACCTTGAGGCTTCCTAATTTGATTGAAATTTAATGTTTGGGAAATTAGTTCAAATATGCCTAGTTTTATAACATCTCCTGTAATGAAAAGATAAACCTTCATAGTCCAAGGGTTGAGTCCATCCATGACCAGTTGCATTCAAAATTATTTTTATCAAAATATCTTGGAAGTATCTAATTGTACTAGAACCCGTGCAAAATTTATATGAATACTGTGTGCAGGTGGTTTTTTCCTATCTAAAATACAAGAAAATTAACTAAAATCATGCAAAAGAAAAGAAAAGAAAAGAAAACACTCAAATTGGACTTAATTTGAAGCTTAAACTTGAAAATAAAAATACCAAAACATTACCTAGTTTGAACTTTATGAGTTTGTTTTCCCCTTTGGTGAGTTGATTTGTGCGTCCTATTGCGATTCCGACAGCATAACACCTTAACAATGCATGATTTTGATCCTTGGATGAGTGCAGATATGGATTATTGATGGATTTTTAGTGCAAAATGGTCATGGAAATGGGTGAGTGCTTGAATGGCTTGAGATCTTGAATGCAAGAGTGAATGAAAATTGGTTGTGTTTAGGGTAGTCCTTAGGAGGGTAAAATAATGAATGGATATGATTAAAACTAGGGAAGGAAACCAATGGTTGAGATGCCTTGGGGCATCTCAACACATGTGAGGATGACATGTGTCATCCTAGGGAGATGAGGAAGGATGAAATGGAGGTGAGATGGAAATGAGGTGGAGGTACTTTTAAGTACCTTGGGAAGGGAAAGCGGCATGACTTGTCTCATCCTCCCCAAAACATGGGAGGATGTGACAAGGGAGGAATTAAAAATTCCTCTTATAATCCATCTAGGGATGAGAAAAGGAGTTCAAAATTCATTGGGGTAAGGGGTAAAGAATTAAAAATTCCTTTAAATTTTTCTAGAGGTTTTGGGAGGATAAATTGGAATTTAAAATTCCATGTAGGCTCATGGGGGGAATAAAGAGGAATTAAAAATTCCTAGGGAAAGGGAGATGACTTCTCCAAATGGATAAAGTCTTAATGAAGGGCTTGACCTAGGTACATGTCATAAATGGCATTACACCTAGCTTAATGTCAATTAATCACCAATTAAGGTTGTGCAAATGATAATGATGGGATTAGAGGCAAGTTACAAATTATGGAGGATGTGACACTAATCCTTATTAAGGATATGCACATCCTAATCAAGAATTAAGCCATCTAATCAAGATTAGGGAGAAATTATGGAGGATGTGATGTTTGGAGAGAAAGTAGTGAATTAAAAATTAATTTTAATCCACACAGGCACAATGACAATATTAAATAAATTAGTGTATTTATTTAATCTTGAGAGGAAAAGTGGGAAGGTAAAGTATTTAATTAAGTAATTAAACACTTTAGGGGACATTAGGGAAATGATAAATATTAACTAAATAATAGGAAAATTATTTTAATTAATATGAATATGGGTGTGAAATAGATGAAGCAAGGGATAAATTAAACCACATGTGAATGGTCAAATTTAGGTGTCTACAAATACAATTTGTTGAGTCTTTGTCTATAGTCACAAAATTGTCAACTAAGTTATCAATTGCAACAAATTAGGATTCAAACTAGTAGTAAAGGGGAAGATTCAGAAGGCAGACCTGGACTAATATAATAGAAAAGGATTTAGTTTAAGGATTGAAACATAGATGCCATGTTTTGAGCATTAATATGTTCTTTCCCCACAACCATAAATAACTTAAAATAGAGTTTTTATCCTTCTTGTTATCAAAAACCATAATAAAAAGCCTCTTGCACAAGGATAAATTTTTTAATTCTCTTTTATTAGAGGTATACAAGATTCATATATCCATTTGTGCAATTTTGATAAGCTTGGAAAAATGGTTGAACCTTCCAATTAATCCATTCTCAACAAAAATTTCTTCATTCTTGAACAACTGTTTCTTTAAAAAAACATCAACATTTAATTCAATGGGTTACCATAACAATAAAAAATCCTTCCATATTATTTTACTTTTTGATCCTTAGGATTCTATACCAAGTTGGGGAATGAGTGAACCCCAAATTCGATAGATTTCAAGGACAAAGCCATAACCACAACAATATCCTTCTATTCAGGCATATTCCTTGCCTCCATGGTTGGTTGACGCTTGTCCTTCATAAGCCAATTCAACACCTTAAATGTAACATTCCCATTATTCTCCCTAGTAAATCTACTAAGTTTTACCCACATGTAATTTATCTATGCATCCAATGTAGAGCAATAAATTTTTTCTTTTCTATTCAAAAATAAATGCATCATTTGAAATATAACTTTATACAAAATTTTCCATTGCATCAAAGAATAATTTCCCATAATATAAGTATGATGTAACTTTACATAAATATATTCAAGATAACGTTTCACATTACAAATTCCATAAATATGGATATATGATACATACAAATCTTAAACAAGATTACATGAACTAGAAATACAAATGGTCCAGAATGTCCACCCAAATCTTGGCTGCCAATTGCATGAGTAGAAGCATCACTCAAGAAATTTTCTACAAACCATCAAATAAATGTGGTCCCCCACACATCTACCAATTTGGAAGATGGCCCTATTCTTGGATGAAGAGATTGGTTTGGTAACTGTTGTGCAGTTTTTGCACACACGCCCCACTGAGATTGACCTTGGGGTTATCTCTTTTCCAATAGAGATTGACCTTTCATGAGAGATAGGATATCAGATTCTATCTGAGTTGTTGTTGTGCAAAAAACACCATCAACAGTAACCTCATCCTTCAAATAGCCTATTTTGAGCATAGTGATGTGTCCTACATGATTAGAGCTTACCATAAATTCAACCTCTAATTCTATAATATTCTGAGCCTAGTATGTATTTGGATAATAGTGAATTGAAAGTGTAGATAGTGGCTACCTACACTACTTTGGCCAAAGATTCAACACTCAATACTTCAAGTGAGGGTCATCTATATTCACCACTATAATTGCTCAATTTGTATTTTAACCATTAGTATTCTATTTTATTCTATATTATTCCCTTTCCTATGGATTATTCTAATCCCATGAATAAATTTCCCTTTGACTCACATTATCTAGCATGACAATCAAATAGTTCAAAGTAACTCTATCTCATGCAACACACCTAGAGTTTCACTATACTTCATAAAGTACAAACAATGTATGTATAGTACAAGTAGTATTTATATCTATATAATAATATACTCAATTTACACATAACTATGTGAGAAAATATCAAAAGTAGGGTTTCAAAAAATGAGAAACAACCAAGTGATATGCAAGAATATCCAAACAATTCACACAAGTAAAAGACAATATTTCAACGTGACGATAAAATAAAAATCTTTCCAACAAAAGAATAGGTAGAAATCAGCATGCCTATTATAAGCTTCAAACTGAATAATCCTCTCCTCAAGAACATGCACAACTTCCACTACGATCTACTCAAGCACTTCTACTAAATTCACTCCAATTATCTGAACAAATCAAATATAAAGTAACAATACAACTCTCAATCTCACAAACTCTTAGCTTACTTGCACTAAATTTGCGATAGAATAACTCTCAAGAAATCATAATGCAAAGTGATGCATTTGGAAGAATGAGCACCTCTATTTATACTAATTTGTGAGCAACTGAAGGCTACAAACAAATAAGTATTTCTACCACCTTTCTTCCTCATACAACGACTCACTCATAGGTTTGCAACACATGACAGTTTCAAGGCCGAGTCAACTTAGTATTTGGGACAACAAGCTCAAAATATGTTCCTATTTTGAATTCCATTTTAAAATGATACCAAGTTTGCATTTGACTGATTCAAAACATTTATTTGTAGGATTAATTGAATTCAAAGACTTAATTTGCATTACAACCTCTACTAAATATGGCACCACCTCTCATAGGCATAGCTTAGACATGGTCAACAAAATTCATAACAGTATTAACTATATTCCATATTTTTTGCACAACACTTATACGTGTGTTTATTCACGCTTTGAATTAGTCTTCAAAGGCTTATGTGTTGGCTTCTCACTTGTTAATGTTGCACCATGTTTACTTTATGCACTAGATATGTTTCATGCACCATACGCCAACATATACACTTTGTATTATAATGCTGGCAATAATAATCAACGCTTATCTATGCACTAGGAAATTATATCAAAACTTAGTCATATATATCATATTTATAATATATATGTATATATATATACATATTTATAATATATATGTATATATACATACATATTTCTATTGAAGTATTTATATGTATCAATGTATATATATATATATATTTATTCCATAAGTTTATCGAATATATTTTATTAATAAACATTCATTTTAAATATAAATATAAAGAATAGTATTACATATATATATAAATATAGATATACATGATTCTATATATAGTTGTATATATATATATATATGTTTCTATATCAACTTACACACACAGATATATATATATATATATATTCGTAATTCCATTTCATGATCTATAAAAAACTCATTCATGTAATCCTATCAATCGATATGTATTCATGGAATGTATATATAGATACACACACACACACATATATATATATATGCCACTAGTCCAAATGGTATTCCCATGCATATGGGTAATCCATCCATGATCATGTGTAAGTACATCTACCTACGTATAATCATGTACGTATTTACTCACATGCATGAGTTTACCAAAGACACACGCATATATACATATATATACATTAAATACATATATCTCATCGATATAAAAATAAAAACGCAAGTTAGGATTTCTCTAATCACCAAGACTCATCACATCCCTCATTCCATACATTCATAAAAAAGATCACAAATCAATATAACATACACAACTAGACTGAAGATCACTTAGGTCATCTACCCAACTGTCTTGACCATAGTAACGAGACTCGAACTCGGCTCGGACTCGGCTAGGGCGACTCGACTCGGGACTCGGGGACTCGGGACTCGGACTCGGCGCAGACTCGGCAAAATGAAAAAAAGTTGAAAAAAACCTAGAAATTTAGAGATTTTTAAGGATTTAAAACTTGTTTCAAGCACCCTTTATTGAATACAACACAAATAAAAGCAAATTTGATCACATACACAAGTATACAACGATCACATAAGTATAAAGTACACAAATTGTAGTTGCGCTGCTGAAGGAAATAGCATACTTAGATATATAGATTATAAAACTAGTCAAATGTATACAAAAGTCATGGAATATGAAATCCATAACATCAAATCTTCCATACAAATATGAAATATCAAAACAATAGCTATGACTCTATGGCATAGTGGAGCCAACATCCTTCCTACGAAGGCGTCTAACGCTCCTGGATGATGTTGCAGCTGCAGCCATAGTCTCTGCCTCTGTCTGAGTCTCCATGCCACTCTCACCAACAGCAGCTATGTCTCCTCGTGCTCTAGCCTCCTCCTCAGCCATGGCTACAACCTCAGCCTCTCTCTCTGCCTGGTCCACCCAATCAAGGTCCTCGTCACTAAAGACTGCATCTGTAGCCTCAGTGGTCCACTCAGACTGTGGATCAACCTCATCTAGATTGATCGGGGTGTTGTCGTGGTCAAAAAGCTTCCTGTATCTGAGCCGAAGGTTGTAATGAACATAGACCAAGTCATTCATCCTCTCCACTGTCAATCTATTGCGCTTCTTGGAGTGTATGTGCTCAAACATACTCCAATTGCGCTCACAACCAGATGAACTGCATGGCTGGCTCAATAGACGAATGGCAATATTCTGCAGGTTCCGTGCATCAGAACCAAACAACCTCCACCAGCTATCTGAGATGAGAAAAAGAAACAAAATCAATCTCATTTCAAGTTTCAAGTTCAACATTTAATAATAAAATACAATATAAAAAGATGACAATTATGCCCTTAAATATATTTTTACCTGGTAGTAATGTTGTCCTACTGTCTATGGTCATTTGACGTGCAAAGAAGTCTCCTCGTGCCTTACTGAAGGCATCTATCTCCTGCACTATCTGTGTAGTAACAGCGGGCAACATCCGCTCTATCGTCGAGTAGAGCCCACTAAGAATTTCTCTATCTCCACGGATATCACGGCGGAATTGGAAGGCCGGATTTAGGAAACATGCGGCTGCATGGATGGGCCTATGAAGTTGGTTTTGCCATCTCCTATCAATGATCTCCCAAATGGGACGATACTTATCCTGAACTCCACCATAGACTGATCTAATGGCCTCTTTGGCCCTATCCATGCCCTCATATATGTATCCCAGTGCAGGCTTCTCCCCATCTGCAACTCGTAGGAGAACTAGCAAGGGCTCAATAAACTGCAAAGTGCAAACATGTTTCACAAATAAGTGTGAATGAAAATAAACAAATAAAAGATATGATTAAAAATTAAAACATAATAAAGAATTAAATTTTACCTTCACAATCTCCTCCACTGGTGTCCAAAACCCTTGCTCGTCAAAAATGCAATTGGCCACACCAATCCCTGCAGTGCTTGTAGAAAACGATGAGGAAGACCACTCCTCACCAACAAACATGCGCCTTAAGGCTGCCTTTGACCGAATCAAGGATTGCAACGTGATAAAATTAGTTGCAAACCTAGTGATGCCAGGACGAGACAACTCCCTCAACCCCGTGTATTGCCTCATAAGGTTAAGCACCCATGTGTGATTGTATATAAATTTGCAAATGTTTCTACCTGCATCCACACATGTTTTGATCCATGGGAGCTTGCCAAGATCCTCCATCATGAGGTCAATGCAATGGGCGGCACATGGAGTCCAGAATATAGTAGGGTGCCTCTCCATCAATAATCTACCAGCAGCAACATAGTTTGCTGCATTATCTATCACCACTTGCACTACATTCTCTTCCCCCACATCAGCTATCACCTCCTCTATAGCCTCACACAGATATGTGGCATTTTTGAATTGGGCAGAAGCATCAATGGACTTAATGAAAATGGTGTCACCTGAAAGAATAAGCAAAACTAGTTATTCAATAAATTAAAAAACAAAAATCAGCCATATTAAATTATTAATCACTAAATCAAATTCAAATTTCAATGCATTGAGGGAAGTACAATTACCTCCGGAGGACACTAGAAAATTAAGCAGCGTCCTATTTCTCCTATCAGTCCAACCATCAGTCATGATGGTGCAACCAATCCTCCTCCACTGCTCACGCTGCTCCTCTAATTGTGCTTTCACATCTGCCACTTTTTGACTCAAAAGTGGGCCCTTTAATTCATCTTCAGAAGGGCTTTGAACCCCGGCCCACATATGGTTATGGCATCAACCATGTTTTGCCAAAAAGGTGACCTAAAACATGTCATAAATAAATTAATAAGTTACTTACATAAGTATTGCAAAATGAAAAGTTTTAAGATTTTAACTGCACTAAATTTGAATTCGATAATGAGATACATCTAGATTCTAAAATAATAAATTTTAAAACAATTAAACAAAAAAGAATTACCTGGCAACATGGAAGGGAATGGTGCAGTAGTACCAAAAGTCTGCAATTGTCTTTTTTGCTGCATCATGTACATCCTTGTTCCAACCCATGCTCTCAAGTGACGGTTGGGAACCAGGAGTAGTGCGTGGTACAAAATATGAGTCCACCCTAGATTTACGAACTCTAGGGCCAATAATACTACCACTACCACTACCACTAGCAGTACTAGTGCCACCAGCAGTAGGAGTATGCACAGGGATAGCTGGTGCAGAAGCAGTACCACTAGCACAAGCACTAGCACTAGGACGGTATGGAGGCATGGAAGAAGCATCTCCAACAGCACCAAGTCCATGTCCAACTCCCAAACTCACCAATTCATGCTTCTGTTTTTTTTTCATCTCTTTTTGCAATTCAAAAGTTTCTAATTGCACCTGCACTTCACGGACAGCCTCAGGAGGTGCTATAGGGCATCTCGCTGCATCATGGATGGGAATGCGTGCAATATGGTATTTTAATTGATTTATGCCTCCATGATATATTGTTTTGCAGTATTTACATTTTGCTTCCCCTTTTTTCATTCCGGGAAAGATTTCAGCATGTTTCCAAGCAGGGTCTTTTCTGCCTGGGGTTTGAGACATTGTGAAAATAATAATATGTTTTGATTTGCAAATGAATGTGGCTGCAATAACAAGTAGGGTTTATAAAATTATTTATATTGCAAGTAGGGTTTGTAAAAAAAAAATGCAAACTAAAAAAAACAATGATTTTTCAAATTACAATGAATTATTTGTTAAAAAAACACAAAAAAAACCAATAAAAATCAAACTTACCTCTTATATTTGGCTTGGAATGCAATGCAAACTCCTCCCAATCACTGGTAATGAGCTCTCAATGCACCTTCTTGCTGTTATGAAGCTTCCCAAATGGTATGTGGCCCTGTATTTGTCTTCAACAGCTTGCTGGTTGCCCTCTCTTCTCCTCTTATTTTTCCTCACAACTCTCTCTTCTCCTCCTATTTTGCCAAATGAATGAAATGAGGTTGCTTTTAGGGTTGGGGAGATAATATAACACAAAAAAAAAAAAATTAAAACATCAAATTTTATGATTTTTTGTTCACTTTTCTTTCTGCATTTGCCGGCCGCGTCCAGGGCTCGGGACTCTCCGGGAAGCGGCGAGTCCGGCGAGTCCGGCGAGGACTCGGTAGGACTCGGCCGCGTCCGCGTCCGGGCTCCCAGGACCCGGCCAGGTGTGCTCGGCTCGGGACTCGCCGAGTTTGGGCGCTTCCGGGCGAGTCTCGTAACTATGGTCTTGACTAAACTAAGATCATCTAGGGTGTGAGTGTGTGAATGCTCAGTAAGACTGAACTAGAGGTTACCAGACCAAGTTATTCTCTTCAGTGATACTTCCCTTCTCTTCTGGAGGCTTGAACTTGTTCCTACATTTCAACTTAGTCCATCATAGTAGTAGTTAGCCAAATCAATGCATTGATATACTTCTCATACATATCATATGCACATTATATATTTCACACACTGAACTATAAAGCATTTAATTGAATCAAACATTCATCTAATATATTTTATCAGAATTCAAAAATAAACACATTCACATTTATTGAAGTAATTCGCAAAACAAGGTAATAGTTAATAGGTAATAACACATGGGGTGTAACATATTCCCCCCTTGTGAATCATCGTCCCTGATGTTTTTTAAGTATCAATATGATCATAGCATAAAGCACACATCACAAAAGAAAACAAACCAAAACATTATTGTTTTTCAAGAATTTTGAAATTCTTTCCAGACTTATGGAAACTTCAGTTTCATCTCATCATAATCTTCCCATGTGGAAGAGTCTTTTACATACTGATCCCATTAGACCTTGCATTGTAGAACTTCTTGGTTACGTAAGTGAAGCTTACGTGTTTCGAGCAACTTGAGCGGCTCGATTGTTACCACCCTTGGATCCTACACCTGTAAAGCATTCCAATCAATAACATGGTTATCGCCTGGCATATACTTCTTGAGATATGAGACATGAAAGACGTATGCATCCTAGCAAGAGTTGGTGGCAAGGAAATCCTATACGCAACAGGGTTGATTTCCTCAAGAACCTTAAAAGTTCCAACATAACGTGGAGCTAATTTGGATGTCTTTCTAAACTTGGTAGAAATTTTGTGAGGTTTAACTCTCAACAAAACTCTATCCCCTACTACGAAATTCCTAGGTACCCTCTTAGAATCTACATAACTTTTTTGCCTATCATTAGCTTCTACTAATATTTTCTTAATGATTCCAACTTGTTCCTCCATTTCTGATAACATCTTAGGCCCAAGTCTTATCCTATCTTCCAGCTTATCCCAACTAATATAATGTTGGATTGGTAACATGGCCATCTATTTTTCAGATGATAAGAAAAGCTTATATTCAATTTCATTCCAAGTGCTAAAAATAGGGTTTTCCAAAATCTAGATGTTATACAAGCCTCCCTATCTGAAATTATATTTTCAAGAATCTCATGCAATCTAAATATCTCTTGCACAAACTCTCTATCTATTACAGGAGCCTTATCAGTCAGATTTCCTGGTATGAAGTGAGCTACTTATGTCAACTTTTCAACCACTACCAGAATGACATTGTGCTTGTTCCTAGACATAGGGAGACCTTGCACAAAATCCATGATAATGACTTGCCACTTACTTTTTGGAACTTCATGTGGATACAATAGACCTGCAGGATGATGATGCTATGCCTTTACTCTTTGGCACAATAAGCAACTTGCTACAAATATTTTCACGTCTCCTTTCACACCCTTCCAAAAATATAATGGCTTAACATCAGATAACATCTTGGTTACATTTGAATGTCCTGAATATGATGCATTATGAACTTCTTTCCATACAAAGTCCCTTAAATCCCTAGAATTGGGTACATATATTCTTCCTTTAAATATTAACAATCCATTAGGTTCAAGGTGATATCCTTCATACTTTTGATCTTATGGATCATCAATGAGTGCTTGCTTGACTTGTTTGTAGAACTGACCACCCTTAGATTCTCGCAACACTTGGCTCTTAAATTTAGTTTCGATTGATACCATCAAGGAGATATGTCTCCTATGACTCAAGGCATCGGTAACGCGATTCTATTTCCCTTTGATATAGTTGATGTTGAAATCATAGTCAGATATCAACTCTAACCACCTTCTTTTCCTTGCATTAAGATTAGGTTGGGTAAACAAATACTTAAGACCATGGTGATCGGTGTTGAGTTCAAATAGTTTTCCCAACAGATAATGTCTCCACATTTGTAAAGCATGAACCATTACTGCTAACTCTAAATCATGCAAAGCATAATTTTGTTCATAGGGTTTCAACTTCCTAGACTCATAGGCTATGACTTTCTCGTCTTGCATTAATACTCCACCAAATCCTTCTCTAGATGAATCCATAATAACCAAAAATTTACCATCTAGATCTGGTACCATTAGCATTGGTGTTGTGGTCAACCTTTCTTTGAGTTGGTCAAATGTTGCTTGATACTTCTTAGACCACTCAAAATTCTTTCCCTTTATTTGCAATGATGTGATGGGAAAACCTATCCTTGAAAATTTCTCTAAAAACTTACGGTAATACCCAACCAATCCCATAAAACTTCTAACTTTTGGCACATTCTTGGGAATTGACCAATCTAGTACCACTTTAATCTTAGCTGGATCAACCAAAATCTCTTTAGTTGAAATTATGTGACCCAAATATTATACTTTCTTTTTGAAGAAGGTACACTTACAGAGTTTCCCATATAACTTATGCTCTCCCAATCTTTGATGAATGATCTTTAGATGTCTGATATGTTCCTCTTCATTATTGGAGTAGATTAATGGCATCCAAGAAGACTAACACAAATCTATCCAAACAATCCCTAAATACATTGTTCATTAGGTTCATGAATGCTACTGGTGCATTCGTCAACCCAAAAGGTAAGACTGTAAACTCATAATGTCCATATCTAGTTCTGAAAGTAGTTTTGAATATATCCTCATCCTTGATTCTAAGTTGATGATATCCAAAATGTAGATCAATCTTCAAGAATACATCTGCTCCTCACATCTGATCAAAGAGATCATCGATGTGTGGCAATGGATACTTGTTCTTGATTGTTGCTTTGTTAAGCAACCGATAATCAATACCTAAGCATAGTGTACCATCTTTCTTCTTTACAAAGATTACTGGTGCTTCCCATGGTGAAACATTGGGTCTTATCAAACCTTTAGACAAATTTTTTTCTAGTTGTTCCTTTAAATCCATTTGTTCAGTTATGGTCATCTTATAAGACACTTTCGATATAGGCTCCGACCTTAGTACTATATCGATAGAGAAATCAAATACCCTCTTAGGGGGTAATCCAAATAATTCTTCCGAGAATACATCCTCAAATTTTCATAAGATAGGATACTTTTCCATATCTGATTTCCCAGATTCAAACACTTCACCTTCTTCAACATCTTGATAGTCTTGAGGTCTATAAATTACCATATCATCTTGAGAGATGAATTACTTACCTTCCTCAAGATTCTCCATTTTTATCGCACAGAGTTGACAACCTTTCTTCTTTTCTCTATGCATTTACACAACAAATATTTGTCATAACTTAACCTCTCTTGGCATCCCTTGCATTGACACCCAATTACCTAGATCATCTAAACATTCAACTATTTTCAAATGACAATCTACCTTGGCCCTATGTCTCCATAACTAGTTCATCCCTAAGATGACATCATAAAACCCTAAGGGAGCTACGTACAAATTCATTTCCATTGAGAAACTTGGAAGTTCAACTCTTGCTTTGAATAGACATTGACTTACCTCAACTCTTGATTGGTTAGCATATTCTATAACCCAAGATTGTTCCATGTAAACCACATTTTCTAGACATTTGACTTGCTATTCTAGGAGAAATAATTGTTTTAGTTGAACTAGTATCTATTAAAATTGAAATAGGAATTCTAGATAAAGTACCTGAAACTTCTATCAAAGTCATTTGATATTATTCTTGCTGATTATCCACAACAACATGAATCCTTTGGTTGTTTTTATGGGTGTTTTAGCACTTTCTCAACACAGATAATGCATAGGTGCATCAACTCTCTTGAAAGGAAATCTCCAACAACAAGTTGCTGAAAATAACCCCAAGGTCTCTCGGGTGTCAGGTCATAACATGCATGGAATATATTAGTTGGTTTAATGTGATCTTGCTAGTAATCACAGGGTGGACTCATGGAGGCTAAGTTGGGAGAGAATTGGATCCTTAGATGGATTTTATGAATTTTTTTGGAAAGTTTCTCTTAGTTGTAGGTTCAGGACAGTAGTCTTAAACCCCTATTTTGACTTCAGATTTGGCTTTATAATGTGCAATGAAACTTTTTCAAAGTCACTATTAAAAAAAAAGGAAAAAGGGTAGGGAAGAGAAGAAGTTCCTAGACCTGAAACTAGCTATGAGCAGTGATAATGGAGGACCCTGCAGTGGGCAGATTTCCCAAAACAAAGTTCCACTTAACCAAATCAAATTGCAGTCTCATGAAACTTGTCCAATCTTCTAAGGTCTAAAGATTTTCAACATTTCATTCACCATGAACATGAATAAGAGATATAATTTAAGTGCAACATTCATGAAATATTCAAACTGGATTTACACTACAATTTATCATCAATAAATAGTAAAAATCATGAACAAGGAAGGGCATCAAGACAACATAATTCTTCAAAACCAATGAACAACATTAACTAATCTACTAAAACACATAGTAATAATAGAACAACAAAGCCAATCTACTCAAATTCACTAACTATGAGGAGAAGAATCATGAAACATGCAAAGGAACTCAAGAATCCACCAAAGTCAATGAACTTCTATTAAAATTCTAGCAGGGTGTCTTTACAACAACTCAACTCTCATTCCCAAAATGAGAGGAGGAGACCCCTATTTATAGTTTTCAAAAAGAAAAATGAGTGGCCAAGATTCAATCCCATTGTGTGGCCAAGATTCACTAAAAATTAGGGTTTCACCTACCCCCAAATATATTAGATTTTAAAATACATTCCTTGCCTTTGGCCTATTTTGTCTTCTTGTGGGGCAACACTGTACCTCTTTTGTCTTCTAGCTGATTTCCTTTTGCTGCAGCTACACTGTGAGGAATTCATCATCTATTATAGGATTTTCGACTTTCTTTTGCAAGGTGGCGTATTCCACAAATTTATCGATCATTGTTTGAAGCTTAATCCACTCCATTATGTCTGATTAGAGGATTTGAAATGCTAATTTATTTGACCTGTTTGTTATCTGCTCCCAATTCTGTAGGCATTTGGGTGCTGCCTTGGCCAATTTATTGGATTGGACGGAAGCATTAGTAATGAAGTCGATGAAATCTGTTGTTAGTACATCCATTGTTCCGTTCTCCATCTTTTTATGGAAGTATGACCTGATTTTTCCAACATAGAGCTCGAGAGTCGGCATCTTGTAATTTGTGATTATCTTGAGATAATCTCCACATCAGCCCTGTGTTCTTTGGCCCATTCCAAATCAAGCTCCACCTCATGGAGTACCCGTTCCAAGAACTCTTTTCGGTGATCCAAACTCATCTTCCACTTCTTAGCGAGCCATTGATCATCTTTCGCTAGACCTAGCTCCTTCTCCCATAATTTATCTGGTATCTTTAGGATGGCCTCAAGCTTAGGATATGTGATCCTATAGAAATTCATGAAGCGATGGAAGGTATTTTCTGAGGCCTCTAGCTGTTTTTGCAGATCTTAGAACTTATTTATTGTTCTAACGGCGACGCCAACACCCATGTCTCTGTTATAAATTACGCGTCGGAACTAATTCTCAGTGGCTTTTGTCCAATTCTTTCTTTTTTCTAGCTTGTTGATATGTTCTTTGGATAGTAGCAATGGGGTAGTTGACGACGTGGTGGGGAGCTCCTTAGTTGATGACCATTATTGAATATAAGTTGTCAGATCCGCCACTTGTGTCTTTAATTCCTCCTTAAAGGTCTTATCTTTATGCATCTGGTGCACGATGGTGGCGACGGATCCTTGAAGATGGTCAATTTTCTGCTCTCTTGTAGCTATCCCCAGATCAATGGTAGAAACTTTATAACTGACCCCTTCCTCTCCCACCACTAGGGTGGCTATCTACACTGTTTTGGATCTGGATGCATCCATTGTCAGATGAGATATGACCTTTAATTTTTTCTCATTCTTCATACTTATTTGGGCTTGAGCTAAGATGGCCTCTAGCCTTGCCTTCAGATCCCTTGGGTTTGGGGTCTTTTCTAACCTGAGATTCCCCTTTTGGTGATTGATGACCACCTTCTTCCTCATGGGTGTATTGGATTTGCATTACTTTATCTCCCGAAGTTTCCTCCTTTGGGCTTTCTCCTTCTTCTTCATCTGAATCCTAGATGAATACTGCTTCTTTTCTTGGGGACTTGGTAGTTGTATGTTCCTTGGGGCTATCCTACCTCTCAGAAGTTGTTTCTTCTTCTTTTTCTTGTTGAGACCCAAGATTTTCATGATGCTCCACTTCTAGGCTCTTTCTTGTTTCAACCTCTTCTTCTTTCTTTTCTCTTTCTTCCTCCTCTCATTCCTCTGAAGGAGGTATCTCTTTATCGTGTTCAGGGCTATGGTCTTGCTCCCCTATTGGAGGTTCAATATCCTTCATTTTGTCATCTATATATTTCTCCTCATCGAAGGGCTGCTTTTCGGTTTCTTCCCCAATGTCCTTGAGTTGTTGAGACAACTCCTCCTTGAGCTCAGGATCAAAAGTTTCCATAATAAATTTGGTGCTTGATCCTTCAACATATTCCTCAGAGGATTGTGTTTCCTCCCCTTCGTGCACTACTTCATCAATCACTAGATGTTGATACAAGGGATGCTTTTGGTAATCATCTCCCTGTTACTCTATTTTGTTTCTTGCTACCCTTTCTTGCCTATCCAAATCCTTAGAGATTTGCATCGTTGCTTTCACCATGGGTGGTTTAGTTGGAGGAGGAGGGATAGGGAGGCCAATAATAGCTTGAGCCAAGGCGGCTTGCATCACAGGATTCGTAAACATTCCAGAAAGCTTTGAAGGGATATTTTGCATGTATTTGGTGAAGGCCTCTGGAAGGGTGAGAGTAGGGATTGGCATCATTGCAATAGGTAATGGGAAGGCTGATGATGGAGACATTTCCAAGGAAGAGAGTGGGGAAGTGGTAGCAGAGGATGAGTCTATTATCAACACTTGTGTAGTAGGTGAGGTAGAAGCAAGGTGGACCGAAATGTCCATTGTGGGCAGAGAGGTGGCAACCATCACCTGAGAGGCAGACGAGGGAGTAAAAGTAGTAGCAGTGGTTGCGGTTGGGGCAACAAGCGTAGTAGGTGGAGACTTTGGCTGCTCAGTCCCTTGTTCCTCTCCCTCATGGAGTGGGTCCTCTTGGATGGTGGGCATTTATGTGAAACTGCCCGATTTCTTTGGCTTTTTGGAAGGTTCACCTTCTGAGGCCTTCCTTGAATATACCTATGGATTGGGCTGGGCTTCAACCACCTCTTTTCTCTTCTTGGACCATGTAGTGGGTGGAGACACTGAAGTCTCTTTGACTGGGGTAGTAGTGGCAGAGGCACTGCTAGTTTCACTCTTATGTGGATCCTCAAACTCTATGTATGTTAGGGCCACTCCTTGCAGCTTTAATTGAGCAACCCACTCATCGATCCACTATTTTTTTCTTGCTTCAATGGGATTTGTTAGAATGTCGAGATCGTCGAACTCTTTCTCATTCCAGTTGATTAGCGGCAATGAAAGATTAGCAATGACGTTATTCCTCGGATCTACCACAATATTTTCATCTTCTACAACTTGATCTGGCACTGGAAAAAACTTTACTATTTATACAAAGTACATCGTCATGCGTATGTAGTGTTGCATATGAACCTCCTTATCATCTTTACAATTGAACCAAAATTCCTCTACATTATGTAGATGGGCGCATTCAATTCCGACCATCTTCTTTAGTTTGCCATATGGGTCCATTCGTGGTTTGGTGGTGTAGAGCTCTAAGTTGTACTCACTTAGTTCCTTATCAGAGTACTCTATGCACTGGGAGCTATGAAGCTCATACATACCTTGAAAAAATGTGAGGGGTTATGGGATCCCCACTTTATTCTTGCTACTTAGGAGGGTGTGTGCATGTTCCAATTGCCTTGAGAGTTCAAGTAGTAAAAACCAGTCATTTGGGTATCGGAGCAGCTTATTTGGTTTCTTTGAGAAGCCCATGGTTCAAATGTATGTAAACTTTGGAAATTGGATGAATAGAAATCTGAACCGATGAATGAAAGCATTGGCGCTATGCGTGACCCTTCTTTCAAAATCACCTTGAAGTAGCCTGATGATATGCTCGATGAAGGCATCATTAACTCTGCAATAGTCCTTAAAATTCCTGTATTGGAGCTGAAGGTACTTGTCATACACTTTTAGATCCCTCCTTGGAGTTGGATTTGGTGCCACAAACAACCCCCTGTATTGGGCACGATCAGCGAGAAAATAGACCAAATACAATGTCATATAGAATCATGAAGTCTTCTTCACTGCCACAAATTGCTCGTGCAAACAATCACTAATCATTCCAGCCCAGTAGAATTTGGTATCCCCTCAAATTATTTCTTCTACAAAGTACAACATCCACTTTTGAAAGAATGTTGCAGTTGGAAGGCCCATGGCTCTGCTCAATAGGGTTACCAAGTCATGGTAGTCCTCGTAGAAATCACTTCGGAAGAGCTCTTGGGGCACTTCATTTGCACTTCCCCTCTTCTCCTTTAGCCAATACTGATTGATGAGCTTCTTACACTTGAGGGGATCAACGTCCCACATTTGCTTACCATATTCCTTGGATATCTCTTCCATCTCATTGAAGGTAGGGATGTGGAAGGTATTCCCTATTGACTTGGTAGATAGATCAGCCAATACATTAATATACTTTTCCACTATTCTTTTGGTGTCTTCCTGATATGCCTCCCTGCAAGACATTACAAGCTCTAGAGCTATGAGGGTAGGTGGGAATCCGACAACCTTAGCTAGTCCACTAATCCTAATCCTTCTAGTATTTTCTGTTGTAGGGTTGATTCAAATCCTTTGTTTGAATTCATCGATGTCGATTTGTCCTAGATTAGTATATGAGATCTCCTTCCATTCTCTAGTGACCTTAGAGTTGAGAGGTTCCCCCTAAAAATTTGATCTCATTTGGTGTTTATCCTCTTTACCTTGGGGTGCTTTGGCTATTTTCTTTCCTTTATCCTTTTCCATGGTCGCCTTCAAAGATCCTACAACTGGTTCCATATATCTTGTAGACAAAGGAGCAGTAAGAAAATTCAAGCATAAAATATGAGGAATGTTAGCCCAAAACCCTGAAAAATAGTGTTAGATCAGATGATTCATCACTTAAAGATTCCAACATATCTTGTGGACCATCGCTAGTCATTCATTTGAGGAAGTTATGGCAATGCGGGCCTAGGGGTGTAGACTTCCCTAGGCTGGCAACCATCTGGAAGGCAACGGTGAACAAAATGGCCATCAGGGCAAGGCAGCCTGCATGGCTTCACCTGCACTGAGGTTTAATCATTAGGAGGGGTCCACTGACAAGGTCAAAAAAATTAAGCAAGTGGGTTGAAATTATTTTGGAGATTTGGAGACATTAGGATCATCTTTTAAGCATGCGGAAGTAAAGGGTAACTTGGTTGTTTAAGGCTCCATCATCAAAATGACGTTGGCAAGGTGGCATCCTGCAAGCGACATTTCACCTTGTGGGATCCATGGTCTTGAAGGACAGAGGTCACCTTGTCTTTGAAACTTTAGAGTGTGAACCATAGGGTGCAAGAAGGCATTAGGCGTCGATCATTTGAAACAGTGCAGGCGAGACAAAAGTCCAACCAGAGAATCCCATATTACTGGGTCCACAGAAGGTGGGCATATTGATTTTTCATTTATGGACATCTCAAGGGAAACAAAAAGGTCGGGTCCCACGTAGTGGGAAAACTAGGAGAAATGTCTGTTTGGGAACGGCAGGAGCGAGGCATAGATATGCGAACGACGGCTCGCACGGGATGGTCTGCCAAGGGGGGGCGATCCTTGGCTACTTCATTCCTTAGGTCAGGTGGCGACAATAGGTTTGGGATCTGTCGATCAAAAGGACATCATCCCTTCATTGTTTTGAGTTAGCCATTTGATCAATGATGAACGGTTGATGAAAACCCGCAAAGGGCGGCCCACACAGGATTGGACTTAGTTGTGGGCTTGGACGGTGTTCGGGAGTGCGAGGTCTGGCGGGCGGACAAATGTGTCATGTAGGCCATTTAAAATGGTGAAGCCTCGATGAAATTTTATAGACGGAAGTCCACAAGGTGAACCCCGTACTGGGTCATGACTTAGTCATTTTGGAAAAATTCAACCTCAGACAACGTTTGCAAATGTGGGACCTAATGGGTAGAGGGACGCAATGAGACAACCATTCGAAATGGTGAAGGAAAAAATCCTTTAGTAGGTGGAGGCCTACACATGTGGATGTGAGAGGGCTAAAGGATCTTTCTTGGAGTCTTGTGCATTTTGTGAAGTTTGCAGGGGCTAACTAAAAGGGGAATCTTGCGAAGGCGGGCCTGATGAAGGTGTTGGCCATTGCTAGAGTTTAAATGTTTCTAAAGGAAAGTGACGGTAACAGGAAGGCCGCAGGCTCGAAGGGAATGAATGCCCTAGCCTAAGAATGATGATCGAGAGTTGAAGTTCTGATGGATGCTGGTGGATGCACTTTGAGGTTTTTCCAAAATTTAAAATGTGGGTTTTGTGCGCCCAGGACCATTCTACCAGTTTAAGGTTTCTTTCCTTAGAAAGGACTTAGTGATTTTGAAAAAAAATCGAAAGAAACCCTACAACTAAGAAGCGGAAAATGACTGTACCTCAGCAGTTCACACGAGAGATGACAACCTCCAGCAACTGAGAAATGTGAATGATGATGGTGAAATGCGGGCATGGGGGCAGCAAAATCATTGAGCTCTGACAAGCTTTCCCAAAGGTCGGCAGGTGAAAATGACAGCTCAAGATGAGATATTTATAGAATTTTCAACATTAAATGGCCCTCATTAATGCGGGTATGGTGGTGGTTGTGACTGGTGAGAGGTTATTTTGAAAATGGAAATGGGAACACCGGAGTTTGATGAGCGGATGACAGTTGTGCATTTGTTGGTTGGAGCGGTCGGTAGAGAAAACAATCACCTGAGGGCGTGAGTTCCGCGACACGGAAGGACGTCGAGGGAAAGTCATTGAGAATGGAAGAGACTAGAAGGAAACTTGCAAAGGGCAGCCCATAGGGGTGGATCCGCATTTCACCAAGGATGACAATTTTAAACATTGAGGGAAAACAACTAGTGAAGTTTCGCAAAGGCTTAAGACTATGAAAATTTGAGGGTAGCAAAATATGGTCGAATCTAAATGATTCTTCTAAGGTTCCTCGACCACTTAGGACACAAAAATAGGGGCACACAAAATGAGGTAGTGATAAAAGTGACCCAACAAAGCGTAAAGAGAGGGTCCCCATTCTGAACGGGGCATGTGTATTATAGGCACAAAAATTGGCGACTCCATTGGGGAACTCTCCTAATGTTCTGCGAACAAATATTCATTTAAAACCTAGAATCTCAAGTTTCGTAGACTAGGGGATAGTTTCCAAAAGTGAACTAAGAAGCATGTTGAGGACAGGATCCTTGGTTGAATCATGTTATGGATTCATCATGGATGTGTCTGCAAGGTGATTTCATTTCCTTTCCTCAAAGATTGTGTAGATGACTACTGATTGGGCAAGGGAAAGCTACGTAAGTTGTCTAACCCCAAAAGTAACCTTGACATTGCTCTACTACCATTCAGGCATCCATAGCCCCAACAAAGTTATCGATGTGACCCCATGAACATAGTTGTACTTCCAGTCAAGCATCCATAGCCCCAATAGAGTTATTCGTACACCCATATAGTTGCATAATTTTAACTTTTCTTTTCTTTTCTTTTGATATTTCTTGGTAGTACTTTCTTTTCTTTTGCTCAAGTATGTAAGCACTAAAGCTCATAATGGGCTTGGGAATCATAGTGGTCACTGGAGCAGACTTAAGATTTTTCACTTGTCTAGCCTTCCTAGCAATTACCACACAATTCCTCGTAACCATTTAAAGTGTGTTCTTGTGTATGATCTGTGATAAGAATAAAAAGATTCAAATAAGGATGCAATCCTAGGTTAGTTCAGAGTTCAAAGGAGGAAACCAAATCCCATAGGCATTCATAAATTGATAGTTGGGAATGAATGCTTATCCAGAGAAAAAATAAGAGCGGGCAACCAAAATGAACCGTTTGTCAAGCCAAGCATGGTCATTGCACCAGGAACAAAATACACACTCAACAAATAAAAATAGCCATGAAATGAGCAAAACGAAAGTGAAAGAAAAAAAGAAAAGAAAGAGAAACCTAACCTAACCTATGTACAAATATTCACAAGGGATGATCTACAATGGCTACGGTGAGGAAAGAATGCTTAAGGTGTTGTCCATTGATAGGAAATGGGACGTATTTGAAGGGAAAGACAATAGTGCGGAATACCTTCCCCTAACACTAATACAATAGGGGAGAAGAGAAAAAATGATTTCTATAGCTTCTTAAAACTACTGAGATGAATACATGTAGCAATAAGAGATAACATAAAATAAGCATTCATAGATTGACACAAGTATTTATGTGGGAAAACCTTTTCAAGTAAAAAACCCACCACACCAAGCAAAACCAATTTGTATTACAGTAATAAAATATTACATACAAGCTTCAGTCTTCACTCTCTGATCAACTCACAACAACAGTCAAGTTCTTACTTGCATCAAAACTTCACTCTTGCTCTAAATCATCACCTTTTGGGTTACATATATATAATGTCCTTGACTGCATAAATCATGCATTTCATTCAATGTCCCAACCAATCGCAGACTTCAGGTTCATGCACCGATCATCCAATCACTCTATTTGATCTTCACTGACATATCTTCTTGCATCGGGTCGCCCAGGCATTCAATTCCTTGCCTAAATCGGGTCCTGTCTCCAACTAAAACTTGGCCT
Source organism: Sequoiadendron giganteum (assembly GCA_007115665.2). Taxonomy (NCBI): domain Eukaryota; kingdom Viridiplantae; phylum Streptophyta; class Pinopsida; order Cupressales; family Cupressaceae; genus Sequoiadendron; species Sequoiadendron giganteum. Next base: position 533,267,688 of record CM021107.1, on the reverse strand, counting down.
GCAGTAACTGCCTTTAACTGTTTTGGCTTTTAGCCAATCAACATCTGGCGCTAAGCCACATATCCTTCTAACATTCATTGATCACTCTGACTTTGATTCAAGGTCGGTTGACCGAGCTCCGGGTCCATTTGAGCTCCTACTGCACCACTGTCAAGCTCGTCTTCACCTACTGTGGTATAGCGGTGAACTCGCCCGAGCTCACACAGACTTCCCCGTGCTACTGTCGAGTTGACTTCCACCTACCGCAGTATAGTGGTGAGCTCATTCGAGCTCTATCTCTATCTGCCCCGCACCACCGCCGAGCCCATCCAGCCTTACCGTGATGCAGCGGTAACCGCTAGGTAGACTACAAGTGGTCATATCATGCTACCGTGCTACCATGAGGGCCACCAGGCCACCCCGCAGTAGGGCGGTGACCGCCAACGGTCTCATCGTGGCCACCGCGGTGTGGCGATAATCGCCAGACAAACCACATGCAGTCTCATTATGGCCACCGCAATGAGCGAACTCACCGCCCGCGGTGTGGCGGTAACTACTAGACAGACCACAGGCGGTCTCACCGCGGCCACCGTGATGAGCGGATTCACCACCCATGGTAAAGTGGTAATCTCTAGGTTGCCACCATGGTACCGCCAAGGCAAAACCGGACCATTTCAGTAAAGCGGTTAAGGGCAAAAGAAATTTTTTTTTTGCCAAGTCCTTTCCTAACAGAGGTCCAAGCTAGTAATTGAGGCATCGTTTCTCAACATGATCCCACTTGACAAAGATTTTCAGCTTCCTCTTGACTTCAAAAAATTACTGACGGTCATAGATCTCAAGGCCCATAGATTCAGTGCACCATCTGAACTTGTCTATGCTCACCGGCTTCGTTAATGCATCTACAATATTCTTCAAAGTGTCAAACTTTTGAAGACAAACCTTTCCATATTCAACCATGTCCCTCATGAAGTGATACTGCACATAAATATGCTTCGTCTTGGCATGGAAAGTTGGGTTCTTTTCCAAACCAATGACACTCTGACTATCACAATAGACTGTAATCTACCCTACATTAAAACCAATATCCAATCATAATCTACTCAACCAAACTGCTTCCTTGCAGGAATGAATTGCTGCCATGTACTCTGCCTCTGTAGTGGATAGAGCAACTACAACTTGTCACTTGCTCATCCAATTGAATGCTCTACCATTTAACATAAATGTGTACCCATTGGTGGATCTCCTATTGTCAATGTCCCCTACCCAATCAGAATCAACATATCCATGAATGTTGAGTGTCCTCTGTGATACAATGAAACTACCCTGGTAACACAGAGCATAGTTTGAAGTTCCCTTCAAATATTTGAACACTTTCTTCACAGCATCTCAATGTGATCTTCCCGAATTTTCCATAAACTAGCTTAGAACTCCCACTGCTTGGGCAATGTCTAGTCTTGTATAGACCATCACATACATTAAACTTCCAAAAAAACTTGCATAGGGCACCTTGGTCATGTCCTACATCTCACTAGCAGACTTTGGACAGTCTTCAACAGATAGTTTTGTTCCCTGCATAACTGGAACAACTAACTGCTTGCAGTCATTCATACCAAATCTCTCTAGAAAAGTATTGACATACTTACTCTGACTTACCCAAATCTTTTTGCTTGTTCTGTCCCTGGTTATCTCTATTCCCAAAATATACCTTGCTGCACCAAGATCTTTCATTTCGAACTTTGCAGACAACTGAGATTTAAGATTGGAAATCATAGACTTGCTATTTCCTATGAATAACATATCATCCACGTACATGGTAATAACAAGCACATGATCATTTTTAGATTTATAATAAACACAATGATCAGATTTTGATCTCACAAATCCCATAGACAACACAAAAGTGTCAAATTTCTGGTACCACATTCTAGGAGACTGCTTCAAACCATACAGAGATTTCTTTAACTTACAGACCGGATTTTGTTTACCTTTTTCAACAAAATGCTCAGGCTGGGAGATATAAATTTTTTCTTCTAGCTCACCATGGAGAAACGTTGTCTTCACATCCATCTGCTCAATCTCTAAGTCATACGTTGTTGCTAATGATAACATAAATCTGATGGATGTCAGCTTTGCTCTAGGGGAAAAAATCTCTCCATAGTCAATTCCCTCAATTTGGGAGAATCCCTTTGTAACCAATCTTGCCTTATACTTCTCAACACTGTCATCAAGACTAGTCTTCTTTTTGAATACCCACTTACAGCCAATAGGCTTTCGCCCTTTAGGCAAGGTACCAAATCTCAGGTTTCATTCTTCTTCAATGAATCTATTTCTTCATTCATGACCTCCAACCAAGAATTTGAATCAGTCATGTTGATTGCTTCTTTTATAATCCTAGGCTCATCAATGCTAGTAATTAAGGCATAGGCACAGTTCAAATCTAACATTGAGAAACCATACCTTTCAGGTTATCATTTTTCTCATGTAGACCTTACTGGTTGAGGTTGTGGTTCTTCATCATCAAAACTCTTAGAGCTACTTGAACTCTCCTCAGTCTCAGGTACACCATGCAGTTCTTCCTTTTTTGGAGTTTGAGGAATCTCAACTGCATCATTCATCTTATCTCTCTGATCTTTATCAAGCTATTGATCACTTATTGAATATTTTAGCTCAGGAAATATCATGCTTCTATTGTACATAAAATTCTCAGTAACAAGGTTCCAAAGCTTGTATCCCTTCACACCAACTCCATAACCGATGAGAATACATTTAACAACCTTGTTATCCAACTTTGATCATTTCTCATTTGGCACATAAGCATATGCCTCACAGCCAAAGACATGAATGTGTCTGAGAGAGGGCTTCTTACCAGACCATGCTTCCAAAGGTGTCTTATCAACAAGAGCAGAGCAAGGAGAACGATTTACCAAATAACATGTTGTAGCCATAGCCTCAGCCCAAAACTTCTGCTCTAGACTAGCACCGCTCAACATACTCCTTGCCTTTTCCATCAACGTCTTGTTCAACCTTTCAGCAACTCCATTCTCTTGTGGAGTATAAGGTGTTATGTTTTATACCTTTTTAATTCCATGATTTTTGCAATACCTTTCGAAATCTACAAAACAAAACTCACTGCCATTGTCTATCCTCAAACATTTAATTTTCCTTCCAGTCTGATTCTCTACCAAAGTTTTAAATTCTTTAAACCAACTGAACACTTCTAATTTACTTTTAAGAAAGTATACAAATGCCCTTCTCGAACAGTCATTAATAAAAAAACAAAATATCTAGACTTCGATAATGAAGGAACATTAATTGGACCAAACACATCAAAATGAACATAATCCATTGTACCAGAAGATATATGAGGACTCGAGTAAAATGAAACATGGTGTTGTTTTCCATAAATATAGTGTTCACAAAAAATGAATTCAAGGTTAAAATCATCAAGCCCTTCTACAAGATTTTTATTCTTCAAGGTTTTTAAACCTTTCTCACCTATGTGACCTAGTCTATGATGCCACAACATAGTCTTCTCTACTGAGAGTTTTACCTCCAAAGCATTTGCAACTAGAGAAGTGTCTTCATCTTCCTCTATAGGAATATTTTTTCTTGACATTATAGAGGCACTGTTATTTTGAACAAGGCGTGCATCTAGCTTGTACAAAGTGCCAGTACGAACACCCTTAGCTAGCACCATTGTACCTCTAGCCATTTTACATCCTTTACTTAAGAAAGAAACTTATAAACCAACATCATTTAACTTACTGACAGAAAGAAGATTACAAGCCAGACCTGGTATGTGCAGTACGCCACCAATTCCTTTGACTCTACCCTCAGGAAACTGAATTTTGACTCTTCCTTTGCCAACAATCTCCAGCATTGAATCACTTGCTAGGTACACCTTTCCACCATCACACTTCTCGTACTTAGAGAACCATTCTCTATGGGATGTCATGTGAAAGGACACACCCGAGTCAACCAACTAGACATCATCTAATGCCTGAGTTTCCAAGGTTGCAATGAAGGCGTCTACATAAATTTGAGAAGAGTCATTATCTGAAGCATTCTTCTTCTTCTTCTCCTTACAATCCTTCTAGATATGACTAGGTTGCCCACAGTTCCAACATTTCATCTTGGAATTTTTACCAGGAGACTTTGATCTCCCTACAGATTTAGATTTGGGCTTCTTGTCCTTCTTCTTGCCTTTCTCCTTTGTTCTACCTCGAACAACAAGGGCCTCTTTGGCCATCTCTAAAGGATTCCTCTGCATTTCTTTAGACAATAGTGAGGCAAAAACGTCTTCCATCTTGAAAGTAGTGGTAGTACTTCCAATAGCCATCACAAGATGATCCCAACTGTTAGGTAATAAACATAATAGGAGCATGCAATGATCTTCCTCCTCAATCTTTACACCTATCGACGCCAGCTGAGTAACACTCATGTTAAACAAGTTCAGATGGTCTACAATAGATGCACCTTCTTCCATTTTCAAGGAGTACAACTTCTTCCTCAAGAATAACTTATTTACCCAAGACTTTCCTTGATAAATATCACCAAGCTTCTTCCATAATGAAGCTGCAAACTTCTCCTCATGGACGTTCAGGAGTATAGAATCGGCCAGACTTGGTCTTATTAGACCTCTTTCTTTTCTATCAACAAGGTCCCAATCCTCTTGCTTCATACTTTGTGGCATAGTTCCAGGCACTGTTATCTAGAGGTCTCTATCCACCAGCAAGTCTTCCATTTTGAGTTTCCATAACTCAAAGTTGTTGCCATTGAATTTTTCAATCTCTACTCTACCTGATGTACTCGCCATCTCAAATAGAAATAATTTTTAACAATGCAATACTCCCACTGAAATAGTATTAGCATAAAAAATTGACCTTTGAATCAAGGATAACACAACTAGCCAAAATCTGATACCACTTGAAGGGAAAGACAACAGTGCGGAATACCTTCCCTTAACACTAATACAACAAGGGAGAAGAGAAAAAATGAGTTCTATAGCTTCTTAACTCTACTAAGATGAATACATGCAGCAAGAAGAGATAACAAAAAATAAGCATTCACAGATTGACACAAGTATTTATGTGGAAAACCTTTTCAGGTAAAAAACCCACCACACCAAGCAAAACCAATTTGTATTACAGTAATAAAATATTACATACAAGCTTCAGTCTTCACTCTCTGATCAGCTCACAATAGGAGTCAAGTTCTTACTTGCATCAAAACTTCACTCTTGCTCTAAATCGTCACCTTTTGGGTTACATATATATAATGTACTTGATTGCACAAATCATGCATTTCATTCAATGTCCCATTCAATCGTAGACTTCAGGTTCATGCACCGATCATCCAATCACACTATCTGATCTTCACTGATAGATATTCTTGCATCAAGCTGCCCAAACATTCAATTCCTTGCCTAAATCAGGTCCTGTCTCCAGCTGAAACTCGACCTGCAATAACTGCCTTTAACTGTTTTGGCTTTTAGCCAATCAACATCCTGGCACTAAGCCACGTGTCCTTCTGACATTCATCGATCACTCTTACTCTCAGTCAAGCTTAGTTGACTGAGATCTAGGTGCATCTGAACTCCTACCGTGCCATCGTCGAGCTCGTCTTCACCTACTGCGATATAGCAGTGAACTTGCTTGAGCTCAGCCAAACTTCCCTGAGCTGACTTCCACTTGTCGTGGTATAGCAGTGAGCTCATTTGAGCTCTATCTCTATCTGCCCCGCGCCACCGCTGAGCCCATCCATCCTTACCGTGGTGCAATGGTAATCACTAGACATACCACAAGCAGTCATACCGCGCTACCACGGGGGCCACCAGACCACTCCGTGGTAGGGCGATGATCGCCTAGCAGACCGCCAACGGTCTCACCATGGTGAGCAAACTCATCGCCTGCGGTGTGGCGGTAACCGCCAGATAGACCGTAGGCCGTCTCAGTGTGGCCACCGTAGTGAGCAAACTCACCGCCTGTGGTGTGGCAGTAACCACAAGAAATACCACAAGCGGTCTCACCACAACCACCACGGTGAGTGGACTCACCACCCATGGTAAATCGGTAACTACTAGGTCGCCATCACGGTACCGCCAAGGCAAAACCAAACCGTCACGATAAAGCAGTTAAGGGCAGAAGCAAGAAATTTTTCACCAAGTCCTTTCCTGATAGAGGTCCAAGATGGTAATTGAGGCACTGTTTCTCAACAGTATTCACCAGTTAAGGTCTTTAAGCGAAAAGCATTATCTTCGAGAATATCGTCAATTTGCAAGGGGCCAAGCCAAAGCTTGTCAAATTTATCATGTCCCCCTTTCTTCTCATGGGCCTTGTCCCAACATAGGATGAGATCAACGATTGTTAAGGCCTTCACTTTGGCTCGTCGATTGAACCATATTTTGACTACACCCTAATGTTTGGAAAAAATTTCAATGGCACGGTCACACACTTCTTCTACGTGGAGCATCTAAGCTAAGCGAGCCTCCCTTCGATCCCCTTCTTCATAAAAGGTGTTAATGAATTGGATGGTGGGGATTTTGAACTGAATGGGAAACACGGGCTCTAGGCCATAGATGAGGTGAAATGGAGAATCTCCCAAGGTAGCCTTATGATGCATACGATTTGCCCAAAGGGAAAAATGGAGTTGGGTATGTTAGTCCTTGGGATTCCTATCAAGCAGCTTCTTGGTTATGTTGATCAGGTTCTTGTTTGTAGATTTAGGTAGGCCATTGCCTTGGGGATAGTAGTTGGATGATAATTTAAGGGCAATACCGTGATCAAAGGCCCAACTAGAAAATTTCAATGATGCAAAAGCGAGACCATTATCATAGACTAGAGCATAGGGGCAACCAAAACGATTCACAATGAAACTTTCAAGGAAATCAATAACTACCTCTGTGGTACATTGTCTACATGCAATGGCTTTTGTCCATCTAGTACAATAATCAAAGGCAGTTATAATGTACCTATGACCCGCAGAAGATGGTGGGATTACCATTCCAATGAAGTTGAGACCCCATTGCGTGAACGGTCTTACCTCCAAGACTGGTTGCAACGGGACAACAACGTTCCTTTCTCTGGTTGCAGTGGTTTGGTAGACATGGCATGTCCGAACATGATTATGGGAATATTTTAACACCATGGGCCAATAATATCTTGCTCGAAAGATTTGGTGAGTAGTGGCAAGACTAGATCCATGACCAGTACCAAACTTGTCATGGAATTATTTAAATACGCAGACTACTTCCTCCTTACCCAAGCATCTGAGGTAGATCCCCTCATGATTCTTCTTAGAGAGTATAGAACCTTGTAGCATATAGCTATTGCTTTTTAGCCCGAGGGAATGATTTTGGATGCCTTACAAGTGGGAAGGACATCTGTTGTTCAACAAATAATAGACAATATCATCATACTACTCCCCTGAGGAGACATCTTCGAGCTGATATTGCTAAACTATAAGCTCGGGTCCTACTTTAGATACTACTTTAGCTATAGTTCAAGTGAGGGCATGTCCTCTCACTAGTTTCATTGGTTGGATTTCCATGTCATATTCTTGCAGTAGTGTAACCCACTTTTCCCTCCTTTCTCCTAACTGATTTTGCATCAGTAACATCTTTACTACTGGGTCTGGGATGACGACAAACATATTATTGTGCAAGATGTAATGTCTAAATTTTTTAACCCCTCTTACCAAGGCACTCATGAAGGTGATTGGGTGCTCATTTCCTTCGTCATCTTTCTGAGTTAATATGTTGGCGCATGAATGGTTTGAAGCAAACACATAGACGTAGAAGGGATTCAAATAATTTGGGCTGACTAACACAGCTGCGTCGGTAATGGCTTTCTTGATTTCCTCAAAGGATTTCTTTTCCTCTGGAGTCCACTCAATCTTGGCATCTTGCTTCAACATTGCATTGAGCGGCTTGACGATTTCAGGAAAGCCTGTGATGAAATTTTTAATGAAGTTTCTTTCCGAAGAAAGATTTCAGCTCTTTCTTACTGCCTAGCAGTGGGATCTTCAAGAGGGACTAGATATGCTTAAGATATATGGAGATTCCTTGTTCTAAAATAACATGCCCAAGCAACTTACCTTTGTAACTCCAAAGATGCACTTCTTTGGATTCAAGGATATCCTGAATTCTTTGCACTTCTGGAAGACCTTACATAGATCAGAGACATGATCTCCCCTATTATTTGAAAATACCATAATATCATCCATATAAATGATTATGCACTTACCAATTATATCTTTAAAGGTGATGTCCATCGCACACTGGAAGGTGGCACTTGCGTTGATCAATCCGAAAGGCATTCTCCTGTATGTGAAAGTTCCCCACTTAGTGGTGAACGTGTTCTATGCCTATCTTCGTTTTGCACCATTACCTGATTATACCCAAAATATCCATCGAGGAAGGAAATCATTTGGGATCCATTAACAATTTTCAACACTCCATCTAGTGAGGGCACCGAATAATTATCCTTCTCTGAAGTCTGTTCAGATTGCAGAAATCCACACACAAACTGATTTCACCATTCTTTTTCCTGACGAGAACTAGGTTTTCCACCCATGTGGAGTGTTAGACTAGAAAGATGAATCTAGCTGACAACAACTTCTACACCTCTTTGTAAATAATTGGTTCCAATAATGCATTGACAAGACATTGTCACTGTCGAAATGGTTCGATATCCGGTTTAAGAGGAATAGTGTGTGTGATGATCGACGTGTCATATGTCTTCAAATCTTCATAACCCCAAGCAACTACATCATGATACTTCTGCAAAGCATCAATGATCCCTTTCTTTTCCTCTGGTGTGCACACCTTACTAATGAATGCATTCTTCGCATCGTCAGTTGTTTCAAGGTTACAAGTGTAGCATTGATTGTTAATGGAGTCCTTCTTTGCTTGTTGATCTTGATCCCTGATATGATCTAAGTCAAATATTCACTCAAGCTATCCAGACCATGCCTCTAAAGATAGTGTTGGTCTTAAGGTTGATGACCCCTTCTACATCCAGTTCAGCCTCTTTAGGTTCAACTTCATCAATTATTTGGGCTACGAACACGTTGAAGCTAGTGATGAAATCCAAGATGTGTTTATCATCATTAAATACTTGGAAATTTGCCACATTATCTGACACAAGTGGGATGGAGGTAATCTCAATAGTGAATCTCTTGAGGCCTGATAATGATAGAGGTTGCAATGTACTGGCTACCTGAGCCAGGGCATTAGTAGTATAATTATGGGAGCGTGGGATGAATTGAAAGTTAAATGCATCTAGGCTCTCTAATAAATCCTATACCCTATGCCTGTAATTGGTTAGTCTCCTATCATAGCAAGAATAAATTATTCTCACCTGTTTAAGGACTAACTCTGAGTCACCAAAGACTTGTAACATTTTGACCTTCTTCTTCAGGGCCATTATGAGACCAAGTACTAATGCTTCATACTCTAGTATGTTATTTGTGTAATAAAACTGAAGTCTATGAGCAGAAAAATATGACTTACTTGTTGGGATGATCTATTCAAAGTCGGCTTCGGATCCTTGCTTGGATTTGGACCCGTCGAAGTGCAACGTCTAAAACTTGGAAGAATCCTCGATTTTGGGATCAATAGGCCTTGCTTTTACACCTGATAATTTCTTCACCTTAACGATCTCATGAGGTTGTAGAGATGTGGTGTGGTCTTGATCTGGTCATACCAGTTGAGTCCCCTCTATAGGGGTGACCCATCCCTTAATGTGCTCAATTGCCGTATGGCACTAGCAACATTCAAATTCTGAATGGGTAATATTATGTACCCTACACCAACTAGCCAACAAGAGTTCCTGGAAGTTCATTCTTTCACCCAAACTGAGCTAATCTTGCACACACCTTTCCATGAAATCTTGGAAGCCATCCAACAATCCAAGGTTGTCATCTTCACAAGAATCCTCATCGTTTGATTCTATCAACATTTATCTTCTCTGAGGGGTGTGGGCCAAACCAATAGGTGGGTTGCATAGCACGAGAAGGACCTCCTTAGTTGCATCTTCTTCATAGCATTCTTGTTCATCCAGACACGCCACATGGCAATAATTCCCTAGGTCCATATCAGCAAACAACACCTCATTCATGTTGTATTCCATGATCATAAATTTCATGTGAGGCTCTCGATCTATAAATATCTGATTAGACAACCCTTTCCATGGTAGTCATAGGTGAGAATAATCCATGGCAGCATATCCGTTCAAGGCGCACATGAAATACCTTTCCAAAATGATGACGTAGGTGTTTGGGATATCGACAACTTGGATTTCGATTGTCTATTGTATTCTTGGATTAACAACAATTTGCATAGTTATCCTATTGATTTCACCAACTATGCTGATTTTTGTTTTATCTAGTTATGTCACCTTGCGTCGAGAGGGAGTGAAAACTATTCCCAAGGCTTTGCATTCCGTCAAGGGTATGACATTAGCAAAGGCTCCTAAATCAAGCAAGAAATTGTGAAGATATTTTATAAATACTCTAATGATGGTCAAGAAGGGAGGAGTTTCCAATTTTCCTTGAAACAACCCTCTAGAGATATCCACTTGGGCTACCTGACCTTTATCCTTATCATTTCCTTTTTTTGGATTTGAGCCTGCTCTAGTTCTTTGGCAAGTTGTTTCTTCACTTGCTAATTAGAAGGCGGATCTGCCTTCTTGTTGGAGATCTGTCAGATGACAGGCTCATTCTATGAATCCTCAAAGGAGACCCTCTTGGAGGGTGTTTTCTGGGTCAATCTAAATGAAGGCGTCCCATTAACCATTCTGAAAAAGGTGTTCCTAACTACCGACACTTTGAGAAAATTGAAGGAAAACAGGCTTAGCTTGACCTTCTTGAATTATTCAGCAACATATTCTCCCATTTTCTCAATTTTAGCTTCACAAGGGGCATCCTGGGAGGAGCCAGTAGGTTGGCTTTGGTTCTAACCTTGTTGCCTATTTGTATTGAAGTACCGAGTAGGTACATGAGGATAATCTGGTTTGTCACTAGAATTTGGGTCAAGAGGAGTGTTGAAGTTATTAGGAAGGGTAGAAGTGGTAAAAGGGCCACCTACTTGACCACTTGCTTGTCTATTCCTTAGGTCGTATGGGGTGGTCCTTTGGTGGAACATTTGAACTTCATCTTCTCTAAGCTCTTCCTCATATATTGGGCCATTATCTACTGAATTGAAGAGTTGAGACAAAGAAATTTCGACACTTACCTCTTTTGGTTCTTCATTCTTTGAGGTAGTAATCTCCTTTTCAGGCACATTGCTCTCGCTTTTGGGGAAAGGAGTCATATGGTTCAAATAGAAAAAGGTCCTTGCATCCCGAACTGTCGACCACATTTTGGACCTCTATCTGGAAAATCTCAACAACTGTCTGGAACTCAGGACAATCCAATTCAGAATGTCGACTTGTCTTGTGAATGCAGCAGCATTTGGATAAGGCAGACTCAACTAGGTACACCCCTCTCATAGTCTTGTCACTGCCACTGAGCTGGTCGAGAGGTGTGGGAACACCACCATTATTTGGCCTTGTATTCCACATTTGATTATGTCTCTAAGAAGGCCTTCTATAAAAGTTCTGCCCCAAATTTTGGTTTCTCTTGTAATTATGTCTAGAAGAGGTACCGACATCACAGTTATTATGGCTACCACAGTTCTCATGATTGAGGTTATCTTGGATGAATCTTTGAGAGGCCTACAACTAATTGTTCTGGTTCCTTAAATGTGTCATCTTAGTTGACATCTTCTTAATCATTTCTGTTAGCTCATCTATCTGGTCCTTCTCTACATTGTTCGGCTATGGAGTTGAATTCTGAAGGAAAACTGACTATACTGCTGGTTGATTATGATGAGTGGGTGGGAACTAAAAATTTTGGAGGTATGTCAGCACTTAGGGTGACTGAGCATGGACCTATTATTGCGGGGGCTGCAAGTACTGAGGCACGAGAGGCACTTGATTCAAAGGCTATCTAGGGTGAGGCACCATTGTGGGTTGCAGAATTGGATTCATTAGGGGTGTTTATTGTGCCAAAGCTTAGGTAATCCCTTGGACTTGATATGGATGGGAAACTAGCCCCAAATATGGCAACGAACCAACAATGTGTTGTCCCAAATTTGTACTGGCTTTGACCACTTCCGCATAGGCATCCATCAACTATCCAGGTGGCGGGGTAATCCTTTTCACCAAGGTGGAAGTGAGGTTATCCAGGGCTGCATAGTACACCAGGCGGGATAAATCATCATCAACCACATAAGGAATTTGTAGTCTCATGTATGCTCTATAGAACCTATCATTGAAAGAGATGATCAACTCACTGATTTTTCTTCGAATTTTCATGAACTATTGGTAGAGATCAGAAGCGCTGATTGAGACCTTAAACTTCTATAGGAAGGCATTCTTCAATAAGTCCCAAGTGTTAATAGATCCCATCGACAAATGGATGTACCAGTAAAAGGCCTCCTCTCCCAAGGAATAGGGGAAGAGCCGACATGCCAAGTCCTTGTGTATAATTTGCATATTCTTCAAAGTTGTTTGGAAGATCTTAATGTGTTCTTTTGCTGTCCTCTATGGATCCTAAGGATTAAACTTCGTGTAGAAGCCCTTTGGGTTCTTGAGAATATCATGGTAAAGGTTGAATGATAGAGGAGAGAAATTGTTTCCCAACCATGCCATAGGAGGTAGAGGTGGAGGAGGTTGCACCAGATTGACTTGGGGTTGCAAAGGGGCAGTGACAGTTACAGGGACATTGCCCAAAAAAGGAGGAACGTTGGGTTGAAAGGAAAAGCCCTCGCTATGAGAGATGGCAACCTGGAAGGTTGTTTGAAGTGGTTGAGAGGAGATATGCGATGCCAAGGGTGAAGGAGAAGGTGGAGATGAATGGGTGGAAGGAGAAAATGAGGATGAAGGTGATGTAGGCTAGTTGGATGTGTCGGAGGTGGATGCTTCCCCTCTTCTAGCTCTTCTAGCTTGGGTAGGGGGTGGTAGCTCTTGAAATTTCCCTCTATTGGGTTTGGATCTTAAAAATCTATGGAATCCTTCAGGGGAAAATGATCCAATTCGATCTAGCTTAGCTTCAAAAGGGCCCTCCTTCTAGTGCCAATTCTGTTGATGGATGTTTTAGCACTTTCTCAACATAAGTAATACATAGGTGCATCACCTCTCTTGAAAGGAAATCTCCAACAATAAGTTAATGAAAATCACCCCAAGGTCTCTCGGGTGTCAGGTCATGACATGCATGGAATATCTTAGTTGGTTTAATGTGATCTTGTTGGTAATCATAGGGTGGACTCACAGAGGCTAAGTTGGGAGAGAATTGGATCCTTAGATGGAGTTTATGTTTTTTTTTGGAAAGTTTCTCTTAGGGTGGACTATTCTTTTGGTGTCTTCTTGATATGCCTCCCTGCAGGCCATTACAAGCTCCAGAGCTATGAGGGCAGGTGGGAATCTGACAACCTTAGCTAGTCCACTGCTCCTAACCCTTCTAGCATTTTCTGTTGTAGGGTTGATTTAGACCCTGTTTGAATTTATCGATGTTGATATGTCCCAGATTAGTATATGAGATCTCCTTCCATTCTATAGTGACCCTAGAGTTAAGAGGTTCCCCTTGGAACTTGTATCTCATTTGGTCTTTATCCTCTTTACCCCAGGGTGCTTTGGAAATTTTCTTTCCTTTATCCTTTTCCACGGCTGCCTTCGCAGATCCTATAGTTGGTTCCATATATCTTGCAGACAAAGGAGCAGTAAGAAAATTCAATCATAAAACATGAGCAACATTAGCCCAAAACCTTGCAAAACAATGTTAGATCAGATGATTCATCACTTAAATATTTCAACATATCTTGCAAACCATCGTTAGTCGTTCATTTGAGGAAGTTATGGAAATGCGGGCCTAGGGGTGTGAACTTCCCTAGGCTGGCAACCATTTGGAAGGAAACGGTGAAATGATGACCATTAGGGAACAACGGCCTGCATGGATTCACCCGCACTAAGGTTTAATCTTTAGGTGGGGTTCACTGAGGAGGTCAAGCAATTTGAGTATGTGGGTCAAAATCATTTTGGAGTTTTGGAGACATTAGGATCATCTTTTAAGCACACAAAAGTGGAGGGTAACTTGGTTGTTTGAGGCTCCACCGTCAAAATGGCATTGAAAATGCGACATCTCGCATGCGACATTCTGCCATGCGGGATTCATGGTCTCAGAGGACAGAGGTCACCTTGTCGTTGAAGCTTCAGAGTGCGAGCCGAAGGGTGCAGGAAGGTGTTAGGCATCAACCGCTTGAAGCGACGCAGGTGGGATGGAAGTCTGACTGGAGAAGCCCCCATTACGGGGTCCACAGAAGGTGGGCGTATTGATCGTTCATTTATGGACATCCCAAGGGAAATGGCAGGGTTGGGTCCCATTTAGCGGGCAAACGGGGAGCATTGTCCATTTGGAAATAGCGGGAACGAGGCGGACATCCACGAACGATGGCCCAAATAGGATGGTACACCAAGGGGAGGGCGATCCTTGGATACTTCATTCTTTAAGTTAGGTGGTGGAAATAGGTTTGGGATCCGCTGGTCAGAAGGACATCATCCCTTCACTGTTCCAATTTAGTCATTTGATGAATATGAAAGGTCAACGGAAACCCACAAAGGGTGGCCTGCATGAGATGTGTTTTGGATGTGGGATCAAATGGCGTTTGGGAGTTTGGGATTTGATGGTCAGACAAATGTGTCATGTAGGTCATTTGAATTGTGAAGTCCGAATGAAGTTCTGTAGATGGAAATCATCAAGATGAACCCCGCACTGGGTCGGGACTTACCCATTTTGGCAAAATTCAATCTCAGATAGCCTTTGCAAATGCAGGACCCGATGGGCAGAGGGATGCAACCAGATAATCATTCGAAATGATGAAGCCAAAAAGCCTTTTGTAGGCGGAGGCCCACGCACGCAGACCCGAGAGGGTCAAAGGATATTTCTTGGAGTCTTGTGCATTTTGTGAAGTTTGCAACGGCTAAGTAGAAGGGGAATCCCGTGAAGGCGGGCCCGATGAAGGAGTTGGCCGCTGCTAGAGTTTGAATATTTCTAAAGGAAAGTGATGACAACAGGAAGGCCGTGGGCTCAAAGGTCATGAATGCCCTGGCCCAAGAATGGCGGCTAGGATTTGAAGTTCTAATAGACGCTGGCAGATGCACTTTGAGGTTTTTTCAAAATTTAAAATGTGGGTTTTTTGTGCTGAGGACCATTCTACCAGTTTAAGGTTTCTTTCCTTAGAAAGGAATTAGTGATCAAAAATTTGAAAGAAACCCTATAGCTAAGAAGCGGAAAAGGACCATACCTCAACAGTTCACATGAGAGATGACTACCTCTAGCAACTAAGAAATCTGAACAGTAATGGCGAGATGTGGGCAAGGGGGTGGCGAAATCCTCGAGCTTTGACAAGTTTTCCAATGGTCGGCAAGTGAAAATGATAGCTCAAGATGAGCTATTTATAAAATTTTCAACATTTAATGCCTCTCATTAATGCGGGAATGGTGGTGGTTGCGAATGGTGACAAGTCATTTTGAAAACGATGACGAGAACACCGAAGTTTGATGAGAGGATGACAGTCGTGCATTTGTCGCTTGGAGTGGTTGACAGAGAAAACAACCACCGAGGGAAAGCCGTTCAGAACAACGGAGATGTGAAGGAAACCCGCAAAGGGCGGCCCACAGGGGCAAATCCGCACTTCACCAAGGACGACAGTTTTAAACATCGAGGGCAAACAGCCAGTGAAGTTTCACAAAGGCTCAAGACTTTGAAAATTTGAGCTTAGAAAAATATGGTCGACTCCAAATGATTCTTCTAAGGTTCCTCAACCACTTAGGACACAAAAATAGGGGCATGCAAAATGAGGTGGCGATAAAAGAAACCCGACAAAGCGAAAAGAGAGGGTCCCCATTCTGAATGGGGCGTGTGTGCTATAGGCACAACAGGTTAGACACAACTTTACAAGGAGGAAGAGAATTACCATGTGGTTGTGTCCCAGAAGGTTTTCTTGGACAATTAGTTACATAATGGTCCCTATCACATGTATAACACCCTTTCATTGGTCCTCTCCTTTTCATAGGCCTTCCAGAATTACTTTCGTTTCCACCAACATTGTTGTTTAAGTTGTTATTTCCCCTTCGATATTTACTTGATTCATTGCTTTGGAATCCCTTATCCCCTTGCTTCTGAAAAGTTGGTCCTTCACTAGGCTTTCTTGGAGCTTGATAGGTCTACGTCCAACCACACTTTTTTTAATTTCTCTCTTGGTAGTTTGAGATAGACTTAAGCCTTTGTTCCTTCTTGATTTCTTTCTTGTACACAAAATCTATTGTTGTTGGACTGTGTACATCTACCTCACCACCTATTTGTAGATTTAAACCCATGATAAAATTTGTTATACAAAAGTGCTCATCCTTTTGATACATAGGTACATACTTAAGGAGTCAATTGAACTTCTCCCAATACTCATTCACTAGAGAGTTGCCCTACCTTAGATTTTGGAAATCAATGAACTTTTGATTATAAAAGAGTTGGGGCAACCATCTCTTTCGAAAAATATTTGTAAATTCGCTCCAAGTGAGGCTTAGGGAACTAAGTCCAAGCTCCATTTTCTTACTCATCCCCCAGTTGGATGCTTTACCTGCCAATTGAAATGCTCCCCATACGACTTTGGTGGCCTTAGAGTAATTTTTGATTTCAAAATATTTCTCCATTTTTGTAAGCCATCATTCTGCCGCATCTCTTGTAGCACCACCTTCAAAATTTGGTGGGGTGATTTTACTCATGTCACAGAAAAAATAATTTTCCAACCACTTCCTTTTGGTCCCCTAAAAATATGATTGTGACCTATCACTCTCTTGATCACTAGATTTAGTATGATTACATGAATCTTCCCCTTCTTCTTTATTGTTGGGTATTACTTCTTCTTTGTCATTTGAGACTTCTTGATCCACTCTTTCCTTTCCCCTAACTTCTTGTTCAAATTTTTATATTCTTGCTCTAGTCTCATCCATGACAGCTAGAATATGGTCCAATTTGGCTTCAACATTTTCAGCACCTTGACCTACTTCTTGAATTTCCCCATATTAGTTTTTGTCCTAATCATCTTTTCCACATAATGGTTATACCTGGAGGTTTTCATTGAATTATATCTATGAAGGTTTTCTCAATTTTAACAACATTCTAAAGATCTATAATTCAAATAGGAAATTATATTTAAAGAAACAAATTTATTTGCCAAAATCATAATTTTCATTATAATTAAAGAGAATTTTTCAGTTTCCTTGAGTTTACATAGAATGACTATTAAGATAGTCTAGGGGAGTATATCCCCCAGATTCACTTTTTGATACATAGCTACATGGGGTATAACCCTCATATTTTTGCTCATTTCTATCTTCAAAAGGATAATAACCCTTAGATTTGTCCTCATACATATAGCTTCGAGGTACATAGCCCTCTGATTTGCCACTTGTGGCTATTAAAATTAATTTCGCTAAGGAAAGGACTCGAGGATCCCTAAATAACATGATTGGACTAACACTACATTTTGAGGGCATATCCTTGGAAAGTGATAAAGAGTCTAACTTTTCCAGAGAGATAAGAGGTAAGTAGTTGAAGTTGGTATCATCTTTCATCCTTCTCTTCTCTTGGCTAATCTACGAAAAAGCATGACTGATTGTCTCTGTATCGCTTAACCAAATGGATTTGTCATAATTATTTCCCTCAATGGTACAAACAAGGGCTTCTCTTTCCTTCTTGGCTTGGAAGTAGTGCTCATTTCTGACCACTAACTTCCTTGCAGTCATCCTGAGACATACCATCTTGGCACAAGAATTTCAAAACATTAGATTCTCATAACGTTGGATTGGAAACATAGCAAGCACATAGGTTCTAGCATTGAGCCTGGTAGCTCTGATACCATGTGTAACATGCCCATTGTTCTCCCTAGTAAACATGTAAGTTATCTATTCATCCAATGGAGAGCAATAATTTTTTTCTTTTCTATTCAATAATAAATGCATCATTTGAAATATAAATTTATCCAAACTTTTCCATTGCATAATCAAAGAATCATTTCAATTAATATAAGTATGATTTAACTTTACATAAATATATTCAAGATAATGTTTCACATTACAAATTCCATAAATATGGACATATGATACATACAAAGCTTAAACAAGCTTACATGAACTAGAAATATAAATGGTCTAGAATATCCTCCCAAATCTTAGTCGCCAACTGCATGAGGAGAAGCATCACTCAAGCATTTTTCTGCCAACCATGGAATAACTGTGGTCTCCCGCACATCTACCAAATCAGAAGATGGCCCTACCTTTCAATGAAGAGATTGGTTTGGTAGCCTCATCCTTCAAATGGCCTATTCTGAGTATAGTGATGTATCCTACATGACTAGAGCTTACCATAAAGTCAACCTATAATTCTATGATATTCTCAGCCTAGTATGTATTTGGATCACAGTGAATTGATAGTGTAGACAATGGCTACCTACACTACTTTGGCCAAAGGTTCAACACCCAATACTTTAAGTGAGGGTAATCTATATTCACCACTACAATTTCTTGATTTGTATTTTGACCATTAGTATTCTATTTTATTCTAAATTATTCCCTTTCCCGTGGATTATCCTAATCCCAAGAATAACCCTCCCTTTGACTCACATTATCTAGCATGGAAATCAAATTGTTCAAAGTAACTCTATCTCATGCAACACACCTAGAGTTTCACTATACTTTGTATTTAGTACAAACAATCTATGTATATAGTACAAGTAGTATTTATATCTATATAATAATATACTCAATTTACACATAGCTATGTGATAAAATATCAAAAGTAGGGTTTCACAAAATGAGAAACAACCAAGTGATATGTAAGCATATCCAAACAATTCACACAAGTAAAAGACAATCTTTCAACATGACAATAAAATAACAATATTTCCAACAAAAGAATAATTTAAGGTAGAAATCAACATGCCTATTATAAGCTTCCAATTGAATAATCCTCTCCTCAAGAATGTATGCAACTTACACTACAATCTACTCAAGCACATCTAATAGCTTCACTCCAATTTTCTCAACAAATCAAATATGTGTAACAATACAACTCTCAATCTCACAAACTCTTAGCTTACTTGCACTAAATTTGCAACAGAATAACTCTCAAGAAATCAGAATGAAAAGTGAAGCATTTGGAAGAATGGGCACCTCTATTTATACTAATTTGTGAGAAATTGAAGGCTACAAACAAGTAAGTATTTTTTCTACCTTTCTTCCTCATGCAACGAATCACTCACAGGTTTGCAACACATGACAGTTTCAAGGTTAAGTCGACTTAGTATTTGGGACAACAAGCTAAAAATAGGTTTCCTATTTCAAATGAATTCCATTTCAAAATGATGCCAAGTTTGCACTTGACTAATTCAAAGCATTTATTTGAAAGATTAATTGAATTCAAAGACTTATTTTGCATTACCTCTACTAAATATGGCGCCACCTCTTATCCTTGGCACCACCTCTCATAGACACAACTTAGACATGGTCAACAAAATTCATAACAGTATTAACTATATTCCATACTATTTGCACAACAACACTTATACATGCTTTTCTTCATGCTTAGAATTAGTCTTCAAAGACTTATGCGTTGGCTTCTCACTTGTTAATGTTGTGCCATATGTTAACATATGCGCTTTGTAATATAATTTTGGCAATAATAATCAACGCTTATCTATGTGCTAGTAAATTATATCAAAATGTATTCATATATATTATATATTATAATATGTACATATATATACTATTATTTCAATTGAAGTATATATATACATATATATATGTATCAATTTATATATATATATATATATATATATATATATATATATATATTTATTCTATAAGTTTATCGAGTACATTTTATTATCAAACATATTTGTTTTAAATATAAATATAAAGAATAGTATCACACATATATATATGTGATTCTATGTATAAGTATATATAAACTAACACACACACACACACACACACACACTCACACACACACACACATATATATATGTTTCTATATCGACTTACACACACACACATATATATAATATATATATATATATTATATATATACTACACACATATATATATTATATATACTACACACACACACACACACACACACACATATATATATATATATACATAATTCCATTTCATTATCTTTATAAAACACTCATTCATGCAATCCCATGATCTATATATATTCATGGAATGTATACACATACACACACACACATAAATATATATATATGTCACTAGTCCAAACAATATTCCCATGCATATGGGTAATCCATTCATGAGCATGCATAGGTAGGTTTACCTACATATACTCATGTACGTATTTACTCACATGTATGAGTTTACCAAAGACACGCACATATATACTTATATATACATTAAATACATATATCTCATCTATATACAAATAAATACACAAGGAAGGATTCCTCTAATCACCAAGACTCATCACATACCTCATTCCATACATTCATAACCAAGATCACAAATCAATTTAACATACATGACTAGACTGAAGATCACTTACCATCTACCCAACTGGCTTGACTCAACTAAGACCATCTAGGGCATGAGTGTGTGAATCCTTAGTACTTGACTAAATTAGAGGTTACCAGACCAAGTTCTTCTCTTGAATGATACTTCCCCTCTCTTCTGGAGGCTTGAACCTATTCTTGCATTTCAACTTAGTACATCATAGTAGTAGTTAGCTGAATCAATGCATTCATATACTTATCATACATGCCATAGTCACATTATATATTTCACACACTGAACTATAAAGCATTTACTTGAATGAAACATTCATCCAACATATTTCATCAAAATTCACAAATAAACACATTCACATTTATTGAAGTAATTCACTAAACAAGGTGATAGTAAATAGGTAATAATAGGTAATAACACATGGGGTGTAACATTAAAGTTGGAGCGCCCATTAGAAACCCCACCTAAACCAGTCATATGCCCAACAATGGATTAGTGATCCATGTATTTTTTTCTATTACTAGAAGGATGCAAAGAGCCACCACCATCTTGATGATTTTTTTTGCATATAAAATCATTAGAAGTAGAAATGGTATTCATCATTGTAGATGCCAAGGCCACAACATAGTTATCAAACATGTTAGCACCATGAATTTTCACAAGTTTCATGTCCATTCAACAAGAAAATAAAGTAATACTATTGATTCCCTCTATTTTTATATATTCTTATTCTTATTTACAACAAAACCATTTTTTACTTTTGTGGTTTCTCACCCATTTCTTGATAATTTTCAAGATTCACCAATTGAAATTGTTGACTAATTGTTCCAAGACGTAATTGAAATATTAATGAATAGATACATTATCAAGATAAGTATGTTGAAAAATATTTTAAAAAACCAATAGAAATGTAGATTTTTAATAAAATCATTGAGAATTTAAGGGAAAGTGAACATTGAATACGAATGATTTATCTCCTAATATAAATTAAATTTAGTTATAATTATTTAATTAATTCATTTGATCATTCTTCCAACATTAATTGAGTAAATACAAATCATTTATTCAATTAAATAATTTCATTTCTAAAATTCAACCTTAAATAAATAAAACACAAATTTATTCTTTTGAACCCATTGTGCACATCCCAAAAATTAAACAAATGAATCATATTTATTTAATTTCACCTTTTTTATCACATCATTAAGAGACTAAAATCAATTACTTAATTAATCATTTGCACAATTCAAATCATGATTAGTTTAATTAATCTTGTCAATTTGCCTAAAATGTAGATGTGCCCAAATGAGTGATTTTGCATGCATTTGTCACATTCATCCCACTTCTCTAAAAATCCTCACATAAAATCTCAACCATTCATTTTTCCAAGAGTATCTACACCCTCCATTTTTACACATATGGCTCTTGTACATGTGCGAGATCTCTTATCTATCAAATCATATATTTGCATGTGATTCTCACACATGCATGAAATCAATCACATGCCAAAATCACACATCCCCATGCTAATTCCTACACATGTAAGAGAATTTTTAAACCCCACACTCAGTTAAAACTAATATTATCTCGACCATCCAAATACCATCGATCCTTGTCCTCTTTAAGTGCACCAATCACAAGGTGCCACTTGGAGGCTCCTCCTCTCTCCAATACTCCCATTCAACCCCAACCATTGATCTCCAAATCCAATCTTAGTCCTTGGTTATTCATCTCCAAAATCTACAAATAGACCTTATGAGCTATTTAAAATACAATATTTGAATGCAAAGTTATGCAACTTGAATGGGAAAGCACACATGATTTCAATCATAAAATATTGAGCATGTCCATACCCTTGACATGTAACAAGAGATATTGGGGGTGAAAGGAAGTAGAGTATGGGTAAACACACAATAGTGAGTCCCAAACTTGAGACATTAGATTTCTCAATTTGGATGGGGTTGAAAAGTAGGAAACACCTTCAGTCCAATGTATTTCTTTGGATGAAGCTTCCTTCAATCAAAGGTGAGTCAAAAATCACTTTTGAATAAACACGAACCTTAGTTTAAAGGTTTAGAAAAAAAACCTTTGAACAACTTGGTAATTTCAATTAAATACAAAATGGACCTTCGTTCATAGGTCCCTTTTTATTTCTTGTATGTAAATTGCATTAATAGGAATAAAAAGGGACTTTCGAATGAAGGTCCCTTTTTTCCTTTTATAAAAATTACCTTTGTAGGTCCTTTTTTTTCTTGTAGACAGAATCTACCTTCATTTGAAGGTCCTTGGATACCTCGAACAAAGGTACCTTCGTTCGAAGTTCCTTCAAATGAAGCTCCTAGAAATGACTTTTCCACCTTAGTCCTCAAATTTTTCTCAATTGTTTTTGTTTTCAAGCTTGGATTGGACCAACAAATGAAATGAACATGATAGGGCAATTTTTAGGATTATAGCCCTCAAAGTAAGCTTTCTAGGAAGTATAATTTCATATATATTTAAGTTGATTACTATATTAATTTTTAATTTTAAGTAATTTCATATATATATTTAATTTGATTATTATATTTATTTTTTATTTTTTAGTGAACATAAATTTTCAATAATCATCAAGGTCTCTATTCCACACACATGAGAAAATGGTAAAATAGATTTAAAAATATTTGTGCATTAGGTATTTATGTTTTTGTTTCAACAAAAAAAGTTATTTGGATAGATACAAAACACTTTATTTTGTATGGTATAAATATATATCTAAATTATAATTAATCTCACTTCAAAAATCAATAAAAATATGCAACAAAAAATTATGAAAAAATATCTATGCACTAGATATTGGTGTTAAGAATCTATGTTTAAAAATTAAAAAAATATCCTTTTCTGAAAAAAGTTATGTTGTATGGTATAAATTTGTTACTTAAAAGAAATATTTTTAACTATAAAAATCAAGTTATTAAAAGTTATGTAAAAAATTCATAAATTATTTTTTATTTTAAAAATAAAATACATTTAAAATATATACAAGATTTCAAAAATCAGTAGTTTGCATCATCGTCAAATTCTTAATGATTTACTTACTATAGGTGTTAGAAAATTAAAAAAATGGTTAAAAATGTTAATTTCAATGTTCCACTTTGGCCAAAAAGTGGGACACATATTTTGGGATCACCTATATGCAAAAATTCTTCCCATACTAATATTATGAGGAGAGTGTTGTGCAAATTTTAATCTTTTAGCAATTACATAAAGTAGAAACACATTTAAACAAAATATAAACAATATATACCATAATATAGGTGTATAAGGGGAAAATCCTTTTGAGAGAATAACCCCACACTCCAAAGTAGCTAAATGTATTATTTAGTAGACCACAATTACAACACACTTGTAGAGAAAACCTTCATAGGAGTATTGCCAACTAGATATCTAGAAGAATTCTTACTACTTAACAATATCTACAAAACTCTACTTACAATCTCCATCTCAAACACCTACTATATAGAAGATTCACAGCTTGAAACCATCAAATGGTAATTAGAAATCCATGAGCTAAAACCACCCAAAAGTGGTGCGAAAATTATACCCCAATTAAGATGCAGGTTTTGGTTTATCATAGCACACATTATAAGTTGGTCAGTAGGTGTAACTATCCTTTATAGCTCTTTTATGCATAAAACAATTTTTTACATTTCTTATGCAAACTTTCGAAGGTCATAAAGTTTTTGATCTAGTGGGCCAATTGGGCATATTTTAAAAAAATGTACTCAAAGAGATCTACAAAATAGGTTTCCTTGTAGGCAATTTCAACTAACTGAGAATTTTTATTTTGACCAAAAACCAACTCTATAGCCTAGAAATTAAGTTTTTCTAGATTTTATATTTGAAAATCACACTTTTTGTAATCTTAACATTAAAAGCAAGGTTGAGATACCTTTCCCAACAAGGAGGTCTCTTGCAAGATTTCTCAACTTGGACATGCTACTTGTTCAACTCAATTAGAGGTGCATTTGGAGGTAATGTAAATGCCTAGTTTCTTGTATTTGAGTCTTGTTTTCATGCTTTGCTTATTCTTGTTCACAATATTTACAAAAAAAACATTTGGGTCACTCCAAAATTGTGTGGAGCCCAAACAACCTTCATTGCCTAGCCAACTGCATATTCAACCAAAATGTGTACAATATAACTCTTTTACAAGATCAATTATGCCTCATAGCCATTATATCACACTCCTAGCTTTCTCTCCAACTCTCAAGTTTTTAACACTTGAGCTTGAATATTTTTTAGACATCAACAACAGGTCCATAGAACAAAATTTCCACTTTTATTTCAAGATGTAGTGATTATTGACTTTTTTCACATACATAATAATTAAAAGTAACTTGCCACACTACTGTTTTATAATTGAGCTTTAAGATAACCAATGCTTTGGTTTCCATCATGTAGTGCTGTAGATTTCCCATTGTTCATGTGCACATTTGAATGCTACTTGTACACTTTTGACCATTTTAGAGAGTTTGATATAACTGAAAAAATAGTGTTTTTCTTTTCTACTTATGGTCCAGAGAATGACTCCTTAATATATCTAGTCTCCAATGCATGGGATTTGATTTAGAGAGTCTAACATAATCAATAAAAGAGTGCTTGCTTTTTTCCTCTTATCAACTAGAAAATGACTCCTCAACATATCCAATCCCTAATGCATGAAATGAGTCATTCTGAAGAGTTCGACATAACTCACAAAAGAGTGTGTTGTTTTCCACTTGTCTAGAGAATGACTCCTCAACATATCCATTCCCCAATGCATGAAATGGACCATTCTAGAGAGTTGAACATAATTGATACAAGAGTGTGTCATTTTCCACTTAGAGCCCAAGAATGACTATTTAACATATCCAATCCCCAATGCATGAATGGATCTTACAAGACTTCAATAAGCTCGTGTGGTAACACAAAACAACTTGATGACATACTCTAGACTCTTGATAGTTTTGTGAAGTCTCATTTTATCTTTATAAAGATAATAGCCTTCTTAAATTTATGTACCATATACAACAACAACACAACAACTAATAACAAATTATGTAAACTCCACATTTATACAAACAAAACCACATTATATCACATACTTCTAATCATAACATAACAAAAATAAAAAAGAATCTTCTTAAAAAATACAAAGATTTCATGATCTATCAAATCTCTTACATAAATAACCTTTTTCTTAAGATACCCTAATAAACACCTCATGTGATG
The DNA here is from genome assembly GCA_007115665.2 of Sequoiadendron giganteum. Classification (NCBI taxonomy): domain Eukaryota; kingdom Viridiplantae; phylum Streptophyta; class Pinopsida; order Cupressales; family Cupressaceae; genus Sequoiadendron; species Sequoiadendron giganteum. The sequence goes on along the minus strand of CM021107.1, from coordinate 533,241,844 downwards.
GGGTTGTTAGATGAATTTGGAATGGAACCTCTCCACTTTTAAAACCTAATATTTATAACCATTCATTCATCCCTCACCCAGTGGAGGATTACTTTCTCTTTACTAGTTGTGCCTATATTATTTGTAGGCGGCCATTGCCAATCCTAAGACTTAGACCTAAAATTAGGCAACAATAATAATTTTTTTAAAGGTACACCCTAACCCCCTTAACTAGAGAATCAATTTCTTTTCATTTTCAATAATTTGAAAACAATAAAATAAAATCGACCCAGTGTAAAGCATTTCTTCTCAGGCTAATGTTGACTTAGCCCAGATTATATTCTAAAAGTGGAAAAAGAAAAAAAAAACTTCCTCAAAAAAAAAAAAAAACAAAGCATTCCTCATAGCGAAGGACACTTGTCCTCAAACTGTAACGTCAGTTACGTTCAAATACGTCACCGTCAATTGCCGCTAATCTCTTCCCGTCGCAAACTGCCAATCCTCTGTAATCTAACGTCAAATTTCCCGTCAAGTAACACATTTGGTGCATGCGGGATTTAAAAAAACCAAGAAGCGCGCCTTTTGTGATGCAATCTTGCCACTTTCAAACTATTTTCTGTCAAGTAGCTTGGTTTTCTTTTTCTGTCACTTGACACACTTGAATAAAATTTCTGTTTTGTCTTTTTCCAGCAGGTAATGTTTTTTGAAGTATTTGATTGCAAGGTGGTCATGACACCGCTTCTGAACAACATGACAACTACTTTCTTTTTATTAATGTTTGTCTGATAGGTGACGGAAGAAGTTCAGTCGCAGCGAAATTTTCCATTACATTTTCTGTCACGTCTCAAGATTGTATAATGGAAGGATGGCTTTATGTTATATACCCAAATAGATTGAGGTTGCAGTTCCCTCGCAAGAAATATTTTATTCTGCAAGGCAATACGCTCTTGTGCTTCAAGTCCATGCCCTGTACTGGCCATGAGGTAACTTTAAGTTATTATTATTTTAATTTGCATAGGTTTGAATTGCTGTAGGATTGAATTGATTTTTATCAGCAGTCTTCTTGATTACATATAAAATGCTGTGTTTCAATTCATATTAAAATTTTAAATGCCACTGAATAAAATTTGAATTAATTTTTTTATCTTTTTAAAATGGGTTTCTGTTCTCTTTTTTCTTAAGGATTTCTGCGCTGAAATAATTTTGCCTGGCTTTTTGCTTTTCCAGAGCGAAAATTTGGGTATCTCGTGTTTCTCTAATGAAATATTTGTAGTAATGAAATTTTATTTTTAGTATTTTGGTTGATTTTTTTTAAGGTGTTTGATGTCTTCTTTTTCGTCGTTTCTAAATACAATCTGTGAAATTGATTGATAAATAGAGGTATTTTCCACAGCGTGGCGAATTCTGATATTGCTATCAGCATTCAGCCGTGTAGTTTTGTGATATTATGATTGATTTCAAATTCTAAAGAATTATTTAATATTTTTTTGGCTCATCGATTTTAACTTCTTTTGCTAGGAGTTCACAACTTTCTTCATAAAATATTCTATTAGATATTTACGATATTTTTCTCTTTTCTAGATTCAATATACATGCACTGTAGTTATTTCGTTTTTAAGAATTCTCTTTGGATTTTAGCATATTATAATTCTTTTAATTTTTCTGATATTTTTCTTTTAGTATTTTATATTTTTTTTTATCGATTTATTAAGTTTTTACCATTTTGGCTTTCATCATTGGTATCCCAATTTGTCCTTTATTTTCTTGTTTACAATCGTTCTCGGGCTCTGTGAAAGCTTTGTTGTATGGAAGCACCTTGTTGTATGGAAGCACCTTTTACGATGCCTGTTTTTGGTGTATTGCCAACCTAATTGCGATATTCTCAATATCTTATTATTTTTGGTTCCAGGATTTGGACTTTTTAAATTTATTTATTATTTTGTCTCTGTATATAATTGACTTTCCGGTATATGAATGGTATTGTTGTGGATTCAATCTCGGTATCAGGATGACTTTCCGGTATGGCCGTTGTTGTTTGTTATTACCTTTGAATCCTAAAATATTGCTTTTGCTAGGCAGAAAAAGTGTATCTCCATTTGCAAGATATTTCTCATTCCTATGTTTTCTTTGATTTCCTGAAAACCGTTTTTCACAAGTATAAATTGCTGTAGGCACCGATTGAATAAACTTAGCTGGGCAATGCTGGTTTTTGTTTAAGATAAAATGCGCTTGGTGTTCTGTTTAATTTAATACATCATTCGGGTATATTACTAGCGGCTTGCACTAATTTTGGGTGACTTTCTTACCAATTGTTCCTTCTGACAACAATGCCATAACTTCGATAAAAATTAGGCAGCTGGAACTCAGTTTTCCAAGTTTCATTGGTCTAAATGCTTAGTTGAGGTTTTTTTGGTGTAGAGATTTCTTGGTTCTCTCTTTATAAATAAAAACTCAGAAATGCTTCATCACAAATTAGACCTCATAAAGCTCGACAGATTCATTACTGTTACCAGGAATTTCCACTAACATTTCCTGCCAGTTCCATTTCTGTCTTTTCTTTAATAAGTCTACACCAAAGTTTATGCTATTCGTCATTTATCAATCCTCGCTTTCATTATTTTTGTTTCCAAGATGTGTGAGTACCTGCTTTGGATTCATGGTACAGCATAGCTTTCTAGGTTTTTATTTAAAAAAAGTTTTAGCTAAATGAAATAGAGGCTACAATTGCTTCATTGCCTTTGGCAAAGAATGAGAAAAGGGTGATTAACCAAAATTCTTTTGCCAAACAAGGCTTGGAAATCAACAGATTCATGTTATAGCCAATGATAATCTTCAGATACTCAGTAAACAGCAAAAGCATCACAGAGACAAAAGCAGCATATAGGACATTCTTTGCCATCCTCTTGCATCTCTCCTCTGTTTTTATATTTGATTTTTTTCTTTTTCAATTTTAGGTTGGTGTTTTATTTCTTGTCCACTGTTCTTTTACCAAAGAAGTTCACAGATTTAAAGTGAACTTTTAGTCTTGGGCATTACATTTTTTGAATGTCTTTGTCTTGTATTTGTGAGAACTTGAAATTTCTAGAAAATAATTTTTCTCTAGTTATTTCCTTTAAAGGCTTTAATCAAATCTAGAATATTTAGGAAAAAAAATGGTACCGAGAGGTCTAGGCTTTAATAAAACAACTGGAAATCCTACAGCTGAAACCTATAACCGAAATTTCCGTTAATACTCTTCACATCTAGATTGTTTGGCAACACAAGAGTGCTACTGAATTTCTAGGTCAATAGACCCAACCCCAATATGAACATTTGATTATCAACTGTAGAAATATTTGATTTTTAATTCCACCGTAATGTGGTAAAAGAGAAGCAATCTGTCAGAAATGAAGATCATTGGATCAAGCCCCCTAGTGGCTTATTAAAATTAAACTTTGACGGAGCTTTGAAGGGCAACCCTAATGTTACTGGAGTGGTGGTTTTACCGAGAGAGGATAAGGGGTGTTTTTTGAAAGGTGGTTTTTTTCTTGGGTGTTAACAACAATAATGAGGCTTAATGGATGGCTGTTATAGAAGGTCTTGATCTCACAAAAAAAGTGGTTTGTAAGAGGCTAATTTTGGAAGGCGACCTTTCAGTTGTTATCTAGGGGCTGACCGAAATGGATTGCTCGAGTTGGAAACTAAAATCTCTTTTGGAAGAGAAGAGATGCTTGGTCTCTGTAAAAGCGTCGATGATCTTTTCAATCATTGTTTTTGTGAATGCAACAGGGTGGCTGTTTTGTTAGCCAATGTAGAGTGAATCTTAACCCTCTTTCTTGTCTAGTGGCCAATTGTGCAAATGAGTGAGATGGCCTAGGTGCACTTTTAGAAATTGATCTTCCCCTGTGAGGATTTGTTTAGTGCTGAGTTGTGCCAGGTGGGACCCTCAGAGAACAAGTTTGTTGGTCTTAGTACTCCTCTCTCATTGCATATTAGGTTCCCACAGTCAGAATTGTTATTTGGTATGTGGAGATTTGGTGGGTGGCAGCTTGTTGGCATGTCTGTTTTTTGTTTTAAACAGCCTACCTTCCTCTACGTGGCTACGTGGCTTTGAATAATACTTTGCAAGCTCTATGTTTCTACTGTACCCTTATCTTTTCCCTTGTGGTTGTTGGTGGGCCGTGGGACTTTTTGTGGCAGCTTCCTTTGGCCCCATCTTGTATGGCTCATGGCAAGAAAGGCTCCAAATCCTAGGTTTCTCTTCTTTGCGGAGCTGTGTTAGAAGGCAATTGAAGGCCATTTTTAACTGCTCACCTCTAGGCTCTCCTAGTTTGGTGAGAAGCATTTTAGGATCAGAAAGTTTGGGAGTTACAGGTTAGCTGCAGAAAAGTCCTTCATCCAAGAGGATTTCTTGCGGGTTTTTGAAGTTAAGATCTTGGATGGTGAGGTACAGTGTTGATCAAAGATTTTTTTGCTTCTAGAGGAGTCTTTTCTTCTGGTTTCAGCTGTAGCACCTTCATCTTCGGCTTGCTCTGCCCTAGAAGAGCCAATATCTTATGGTGATATCAGCATGCCTAGCAAGGAGATTTTATCTTTCCACTGCCTGCTTTGTGACCTCCAAATCATTCTGCTTGGACCTATGCACAGTGGTGAAGAAACTTCTTGTCACCTACACTCAGGGTACTTTGCAAATTTCAAGTATGTTTACTCTTCTGGTGTTGGTGGATAGGGCTTTTCTTTGTTTGCAGAATTGCCAAGATGCTATCTACAACAACTTTCCCCAGCTTGCGGGCTCTTCTGCTGGCTGTAGTAAAGGTGTTGGTGGTTGGGGTATATTGTCTCTGTCCTACGTTTTTGGTCATTTCCTTAGTCTATTGGGTGGCAGGCATTTGGTTTCTTTTTGGGCTGCCTTTTTTTTGTACCAAATGATTTATCTCGGGATGTAGCCCTTTTGTCTACTTCCATTTTTTGGTGGGTTTCTAGCCTTGTAACTTGTTTGTTAGCATATTTGTGTTTTGCTTGGATTTTAGTGGGCGAGGGCCCCCATAGAATCCCTCTTAAAATTATCAAAAAGAAAAATTGATTATTAATTCATTCTACATTAGGCTTTACACCATTGCTCATCTCATTTCTAAAATATTTTAATTTAAATGCTTTACATGTCCAAAATCAAAATGTTAAGGATTATAATGGTGCGCACACACTTCTCATGTTTGATAGCCTTATTTATATACCTTTCTTTTTTCTTTGCAGGAGCCTGTTAAAACAGGGGTTATTGACCCATGCATAAGAATTGCAGATAATGGAAGAGAAAGCATTCACAGAAAAGTATGTCTGCTTTGTATGGGCTGCAAATAAATACTTGTCACTTCCTCTTCCATCTTATAATCCACTTATATGATGATGAAAGTTCAACATAATGTCTCCTATGCACCTTTTGCAGGTTTTATTTGTTTTTACACTGTACAATTCTGTTAATCATGATGATGAGCTTAAGGTATGACATTTTGACACAGGCAATGCAAAAAGTGTTTAGTATTGAATGTTTATTAGTTTCTTGGGTACATTTTGTGTTATTTATATGACCATTTTAACTTTATACTTGTAAAAATGTTATTCTCCTAATTATTAGTATGTGAATTTCTTGTTGTATACTATTAACAAATTTATGCAGGTGGGGGCAAGGAGTTCAGAAGAGGCTGCCAGGTGGATGCATATTTTAAAAGAAGCTGCATTACAGGTCAAATAGATTATGAATGTGAAACAAAAATTTTCTGGTGCTTGTGCCTTGCATCTTATTTTTCTATCTAATCATGGAATGTCCTAAATAAAGTAATCTAGTTAATTAGAAGGCTTACCTAACTTAAAACTTTTTTTCCTGGAAAATGAAGGCCCAACCTTCTCAAGCAGTCAGCACTTTGGTTTCACCTAGGAAGAGAATGTCATGTTTAAGGCAAGTATATTCTTTGTCTTATGAATCCAAAGATATTTACTGGGCTCTTTTACAAGTTAATGCTCCATGAAGCCTTACACACTTGGTCCTCAATCTCATGAATTCAAACTAATGTTTGAAATTTAATATTATTGAAACTTTTCTTCAATTCTTGGCTGCAATATATGCATCTTATATTCTGGTCATATCAAATGCTAAAATGATAATTCATGTTTATTCGAGCCTTTTGATACTGTGTTTCTTTTATTGGTGTAGAGAGCAGACTTATAAGTAGAAAGTGAGTAGTGTGACTAGAGAAGATACTTCAGAAAGTGATCTGTGTAACTAGAGGAGATGTTATATATTTTAATTTTCAAAGCTTATGGTTACAATTATGAATCTTTGTTTCAAAGCTTATGCTTACAATTACGAATCTTGTTTGCAGTCTGAAGCTTTGCATATAAGTATATTATGCTTGGATGCCTTAAGACAAATCGTAAATCTCCTTTTATTGTGGGGAATCTGGAGATGGCAACCTAGGTTATATGTATTGAAGAATGCTGCAGGCAATGGAAAGTTCTAAACCTACGTGTTAATTGCCTCTAGATGACAGGTAGTGCTTTGGTGGGACCATAAAAGTAGTCCAAGATAACTAGTTGAGGAAGATATTCTTTGTGCAGTACTTGAACAACAATAGATGTTTCATTTACTGTTTTATTCTATTGAGGACAAGTTTATTGCACTTAGTGAGAGAATTTTTACATTTTCTGCCCAAATATAGCTCGACGAGTACTTCACATAGCCCTAGGTTGAGGTGGAAGGTTGGAGATTGTAAAAAGCACGGGTTGTGATATGATTCAAATTTTCAATCTTAACCACATGATCAAGACTCTGCCTTGTTTGCTGGGATGGGCTGCCTTTAAAATATGACAGTCAGGATTGTCAGACCGGAGAAGGAAATACTAGATATATAGCTTTGATATTAGAGGGTGGTTAGAGAAGATTATCCAAAACTATGTACAGAGATCACTGGTAGTAATGAATGCTTCTCCCTATCCAATTAGAAGACACTCTGTGATGGCAACCTTCAGTCAATTAATTAAAAGACCATAGTGGATTTGCAAAGGTGTAGCTTGCCTCACACTACATCATCTATGTCTATTGTCTCTTGTAAATTTGAAATTTCTGTGGATTACATGAGGGATGCAACTCTTTTGTTGCTAGGATTATTTTCCTTCAAAAGATTTTGCATACTCATACATATAGATGCCTGATATTTACTTAGATTTTACAGTTTGGACTTCTTATTCCATCCATGCATTAATGGAAAAAAAGGGATGAATCTTATTTGATCAAAGAATATGCAGAATTTCATGACATCTTCATTGGCATCAGCTCTCTTAAATTTTTGGATTTGATGCTTTCTCTTATCTTTGTACAAAGGAGTGGCCACTATTTAATTACATTTTCTGTCTCCCAGGTTTTGAAAGGTAATAAACACAAACCTAAGTATATTGGCTCTGTTTGAATCCTTTTCATTCTCCTTCTTTGGCTCTAGACCAGTACCCAAAGATAATTATAATTGTAGATCAGTAAAGATAATATTACTAGTAATTTAATTTATGGAGAGATTAGGTCATGGATAGGAAGCGAAATTAATGGCAGTCTTGGTCTTGCAGCCAAAACCCAGATTCAACACACATATCCTTGATGCACTATGAAGACACAAATTTAATCCAGATTCAAACACACAATGGAACCATGAGCAGTGAGACAGATTTTAAAATTTATGAGAGGCTTTAAAATACTTGTATTATTCAGTTGATCTCTCTACAAAATCTGAACTGAGTTTTTCCCATTTGAGCTTTCAATTCGTTTTACAATAGTAATTAGACACAATGAATTGATTACTTTTCCTTGACTTTTGACCTTCAAAATCTGAGTTTTCTTCATACTCTTTGTCTTGAGTTTTTCCCACCCCTCTTTTTGAGTTTTCAATTCATTTTACAGTAGTAATTAGAAACAATGAATTGATTGGTTTTCCTTGACCTTTGACCTTCTAAATGAGTTTTCTTCATTATCTTTGTCTTTTACATCATGAAATGCATATGGTTTTTCTGCATTGAATATGTGTGAAATGTCCACACCTTTAGGTAATTCTATCGTGATCATTACTTGAGAACTCCCTCAAAAATTTGCATGGCCCAATCTTTTTCTATGTGGTTCTGTCATATGTTTCCTTTGGAATTCTCTCCCTCAAATGCACAAGAATTAAATCTCCTTTCTGAAGCCCAGTTTCTCTTCTCTTTTGATTTGTGTGGTCTTGGTATTGAGCAACACTTTGTGTTAGCTACTCTTGTTGGAAATGTTGTCATTGATGTCAAAGGTGGACAATATTGTCACTGATGTCAAAGAAGGTAATGTTATTAATGTCAAAGGAGAAAATGTGATACAGTAGGCAATGAAGTTGAATTGGATAAATGGAAATATGAATTTGCACAGTTGCTTAGGACACATCATGGTATAGAACCAGAAGAACATATGGTTTTGGAAACAATGGAATCCTTTTCGGAGGCCTTTGGAGAGGCTGCAAGTGAAGATGCTCAATGCTTGTTTAAAATTGTAGCAAGCAAACACCAGGAGATTGCAGCTGTGGTCCTATTTAAACTCATAAGAATTCCCAAGTTCAATTGATTTTGGATTTTGGACAATTCATTGTAAGGAAATAATCTCAAAGAGCACAAGTCAATTAAAACTTAAACAATATGGATTCAAACCATATGAAAACTTTTTCAAACAGGATACTACGTTTTCTTTTGCCATGGCTATCATAATGAATTTAAAGGACATGCTTTCAGATTTGGAAACAAAAATGAAACCTATCATAAACCCTTATTCAAAGAAAAAAAATCAACTACAAAAGCAGACTTGAAACATAAAATCTAAACTTAAATTGATAGGAGACTGAAACTAACAACTAAAAGGAAATCTAAGCAAGATAAAAGAAAGACTGAGACTCAAAAGAACAAAATTGAGGCAAACATTGGGAATCAAAAGGGAAGCCTCTTCTTAGGGATTGAAATAACGTTTGAGAATTGTAAATTGATTAGCTATGATATAATGCCTCTGAATAAGTCTTGTAGTCTAAAGGTGTTGTCTGCTATAGGAATATGATTTGGTCTAGTATAAAAAGTATCAAATTTGGCATGACTTCTTCTCTTTTCATGTGCCTTATCTCACAAAAATACTCAATTAGATATCCTAAAATATTTCATTCTTGTTCTTTTGTCAAAACAACACTTAACAACAACATGATGCTTGCTAATTTTTTTCGAAGCTCTATCTCTCTTTTCTCTCCAAGTTGAAACAAATTCAACAATCTAGCTTCATTTTTGTTATATGTTTGATTTTGCATACTCTTAGATAACTTGCAAGGTGGGGATTTTCAAATTAATAGGGAAAATAGGGTTTTTCCCATAAACTAAAAGATATGGTGAAATTCCTAAGGTAGAACTAACTCTCATCTTATCAATCCAAAAGCATAATTTAACATGCTATGCCAATTCTTAGGGTTTTTATTGATGTCCTTGATAAATTGAATGAGATACTTATCAATGGACTCATCTCCATTTTCTTGCAAATAATATTCAAATGAATACCCAACAATAATCTTGTGTTCATGCACCTATTCGTTAAAATTCCTGGAAGAAAAACAAGGTCCAATATCACATACTAGTGCAAAAACCATTCTAAACCTAGTTATGATGTTCTTTAGAAACTTGATAAGTTCTTCAATTGTAGTAGTCCTCAAGGCTTGATCTTCACTCCATTTGGTACAATAGTTTGTTGTAGTCAAGATTAAGTTATGTCTTGTAGATGAGTTAGGATTAGTGAATTGTTACACCCAAAATGAATTTTTTGGCATTCTGCTTAAATTGTGCTAAACAATGTAAAAATGCCATCGAAAGTATGTTTTAGGTCAAACCAAACATGAAGTCTTTGTGGGTTTCTGTCAAGAAACCTATGGTTAAAATTCTGAAAAAATGAAAATTAGGGTTTTACACCCCTATTTTTAAGGAAACACTTAAAAATAGGACTTTCTCGGAAATGATTGAAAATAATTCTGATAGGGTTAATTGCCTTCACGATCACACTGATCAAGTCAGAATTATCAAAATACATGTTTTACTCTGGTGGGTCTATTCCTGTTTTTTAGGAACAAAGTTAGGAGCTCCGCAACCATTAATGGCAGATTGACCAGTACCAGGTGTTGAAAGCTAAACCTCAAAAGCTCCAACAAAGAAGCCATGGCGGAAAAGGTCAAAAAGATGTTATAGTGAGGGAGTTTCTCAAAACGAAAAGGGCCAAAATTTGGCTAACTTTGGAAGGTGCACGTTTTTGCTGCCAAGGCAAAACGTAGTCTAAAGGTGAGAAAGGCGCCTCTCTTGAAGAAAGGCCTTTGGATCTCAAAGGGAAAATTTAATCATTTGACATCTTCAAATCAGTCATCCTCTTCACTTTCGTGCTGGCTCGACAACAAAACAATCAGCAAAATCATCTGATTCAGGGATCGTTGACCAACCGTCAACAAAGTATGGAGGATCCATTAGCAACGAAGATGCCAAATCAGAGAGCTTTATGGTAAAAGCGCCCCTACTAGCCAGGGGCGCCCCTTACAGGCACCAAATGAATCTATCTGCTATAACTCTATACATGTTATCTTTCCAACTTCCTCCCAGCTACGTGATAAATCTAACACCAAGTCCACAAGACACGCCAAACGATCATGAGTTGAGATCAAGCAGAAAAAGCCAAAATTGAAGAATTGGAAAGACAAGCTAGAAAATGGCTAAGGCATGGCTAAAATCGTCCCTCTTGAGGAAAGGCGCCCTTTCTTGAGGGCATCCAGATTCAATTAGAATCTTCACTGCCTCCCAAGATGACTTTCTCAGCTATGACCTGTCTCGTCAGTAAGACTATCAGTGAGAACTTCTGACAAATCAAACATTTGATGAAGGAGGTCAAAGACTGGCAGTCCACAGCCAAGATAAAACCAAGCAAAAGCTAAAAGCGCCCCTACTGGCCAAGGGCACCCTTTAGTTTGAAGGACCTAAACCTACCAGCTTCAACTGAGAAGTCAGTCATCTTGAACAAGACCAAGCTAGCTACTCGATGCATCATCAAGTAGAGTCATCTGATTCATCTAGCAATGGGAACGTTAGATCAAAGCAAAGAGGGTCTAAAAAGGTCAAAACGAAGAACAGTCAATGAAAATTGACAAAGGCATTGTCAAAAGCGCCCCTCTCAAGGAAAGGCGCCCTTCTTTCTGGAGGCCTAAACTCAGTTTTCTGAGTTAATCCCTCCCAGGCATATCTCATCAAGCTGATCCCACCTCAACAACAAAATTGCCAGCCACTGCCAGAGATCAACTGAGTAACCTGAATCAAAGATCAAACAGAGGCACTTCAGCTTGCAAAATGGACAAAACAGACCAACTTCAAGGATGGACGCCTAAAAGAAATCAAAGCAAAGATATTGACTTGAGTTAGCAAATTTGGAGCCGAAAAGAGGCCAAACACTCCACAATCAGTGGGAATCATCTTTTGGAACTCCAAATCAGACCTAAATCATGAGTTGTCTTCCATACTTGGTGGATCTCAACCCTAATCACCATATATTCTTGCTAGGCTTCCCATTCTTCATTATTCTTTTTGCAGGTTGAAGGATAAAACATCAAATAGCTCCCAAGAACACGTTTTCAAGATCTAGGAGAGGTTTTGGATGGATCTTCAATATTTTTGAAGATCAGTGGCAATAAAAGTATTCTTCCCCGAAGATTGTTTCTAGAGGCAAATTATTGCAAAGTGGTAGTTTATAACTTCCAATCCATCTTCTGTCTACTTCCTCTATTTTTATCTATATTTCTTTGCATGTCACAAGAAACGACAAATTACCTTAGATTTGGCCAACTAGGTATGATCAGCACAACTTTTTCAACAAAACCCACATGTTGGATTTTTCCAGAAAAAGTAGCCCTGCTGCCCCTATTTTTTAGGGTTTTCCAAAAAACGTCATAATGTTGAAAAACAGACAAATTGGGTTACTTAGCTCTGAAGCACGAACAAAACCCATGTGTTGGATTTTTTTGAGAAAAATCACTTTCTGGTGCCTCAAAGCCTCTGCCACCGAAGGGCTCTTGCATGTCATAGAAAAACTTGTTTTTCCGAATTTTTGATGATCTCAGTTTGTTTAGAAAATCATTCTCAACAAAACCCATGTCTTGGAATTTTTCGTAAAAATTACCCCCAGTGAGGCTATTTTTAACAATTCCAGAAAAGGTCATCCGAGCAACATCGTGTGCACAGTCAATTTTCAAGGTTTTTAGAATGCAGTACTCCCAGGTACAACACAAGACTAAGACAGTTTTGTACCATGATTATCTGAAAACAACTAACATAGACTTATGGCTGAAAAATCCAAAGGTCAGTTCTGAGGACTTGGAGGGCATGAACCAAATTACATTGCAGAACATTGAAAAATCTAGTTTATTCCAAGATGCATCCATTCTGATCACCTTACAGAGCATTGAGCTTGTAATTGCTTGCACAAAGCATTACAACCCTACTACAAGAGAGATCATGTCAATGGACGAAAGAGTGATTTGCAGCTTAAAGACGAAGGACATAGAGACATGTTTTGCAATTCCACCATGCCCTACCAGGAAGGTCGTATCTGTGACAGAATGCGAAAAGGCATTCGAGGCTTCAAGGGATAAGTGTTCACTTATAATGGCTGAACATTGGTTGAAAACAAAGAGAACTAGCTTGCCCAAATTGGTTGGGAGAGGAGAATTCAAAGATGAGTACAGAGTGTTAATCACTCTACTCAGTAGAGTCACTGGACAAGAGGAGGGAAAATCCTTCCAGCCATGAATGTTCTATATTATTGGTAAAATAATCAGCAGGAAAGAACATTACGACTGGGCCTCTCTGATCAGTGACACGCTCCACCAACAATTTACCAAGTTTCTAGAAGAGCACCGTTTCCACATGTGTTCCTACCTGGTCTATCTGATAGCCTTCCAAGGCGATTTTAGAACACTAAACATTGTGGGAACCCTTGGTGTGCAAAAGGTCCAAGAATACTTTCCTCACCTTGAGTTCACTCTAGCGGAAAGGCACTTCAAGAAGATAAATGAGCTTTTCACTATGCACACCGTGCACGAGCTAGACCATGAGATTCATGTTCGTATTTCACCAGTAGCTAAGGCAACAATGGTGGATTAGGCGGATTGGTTCATCCAATTCCCCACTTTCACCTACATACGCGTGTATGGATACAATGGCCACCCCGCCATGATGCCACACTACCCCTCAGATAGGGTAGTGTTCATGGAATTCCTGAGATAGTTGGCTGAGGTTCACTCTTACCTTTGTATAAAGAAGTCTGCTACAAAATTTCCTTTTCAGATGGGATTCTACAGATGCAGGCCTGCAGCCAATGCTAGGTTGATAAGCCAAGAAATAGTGAGATTTAATCTCAAGTACTTCATTGACAGGAGGTCATCATATGATCCTAGAGGCATCTTCGTAGCACATCTCGAACAAAAATCATCACATGAACCTTTCATGGAAATTTTTTGGGTCAACTGAGAGGATGAGTTCGAAGTGAGAAGAAGGAACTACAACAAATTCAAGCTCTCGCAGATTGCAAAATTCATGTCTGAGGACATCGAGGGCTTATCTGATGACGAAGAAGAGGTCATTATTTCTTCCTTCTTCACAGGTCAAGTTGATGCACAACCACTCAGCAAAGTAGATTGGTACGCGAAAGAGAGTACGTCTATTGAGGAAAGAACTGGTAGAGTAGTTCGACACAGTCAACTCTACCTTGACAGTAAAAGGACAAGGAAGGTAGTACTTCCCCGATCAAAGCCGCCAACGGTTCAGTTTACACTATGTTCCTCATCTAGGAAGAAACCCAGATAGAAGAAGATGAGCATTCTTCCAGAAGGAATGCGGATGTTAGGGAGCACATGGGGAAGAAGAGGAATTGCTAGCACAAGCCAACAAGAGGTACAGGTGGAGACAACCACCGATTCACCTGAAACATATGAGAACGCTGCAGCTACACCAGAGCCAGTGATTGAAATAATTGCTGCAGAGATGGAATCCATTGTAGAAGAAGTTGCAGCAGAAGCGGTGCTTGTAATAGAAATAGAGCCACCGGCTTCATCACCATCATAGAGGTCGCAAAGTCCCATTGATTTGGACTCGCCACCATGAGACATTGCCATGACATAGTCTCGTTCTTCTAGCATTCAGGGGGCCTATGTTTCTCCTCCCAACGATGCTAGCCGAGATTCTATCTGGCTAGAAAGCTCGCTTGGAAGGAAAAGGGAAAGACCTTCTTATCAGCTTGACTTCTCTGAATTCCACCATGTCCCACAAGACATGTCGACAAAGAAGTTGAAGAAGCAAACACATGTAGAGAGGAATGCAAAGAACGAGGTTGTCATAGAGACTGCTGCCCTGCCTGAAGATAAAGACATACATAATGTGAGGGTTGAGGATTTCACGCTTTCAAAGGTGAACCTTGGAAAGACCACTCGACAGGTGGAGGCAAACCTTCTCGGAATCGCCTCAGGGAGCGTCAAGGAAAGAATGACCAAGGATGGACAAGACAAAGCAGCCTTGAAGACTGAAAACCGTCAGCTAAGATTGTACATTTCTAGTTTGATACATGACACTCCCAACTCCTCGGCCTTGCCTCAAGGACTATTGGATCTCCTAGCTGAAAGAAACCATTATCAGTTGATCACATACATCAAACACTTGAGACGTCAAGTGGATGAGTTTGTCGTCAAAGGATGGTGTGTATTAGTAGAAGCATATTAGCTGAGAGATAGAGCACATGGTCTTCGATCAGAAATCCAACAGTTAGATTTGAAGGCAGCTCAAGAGAGGCTGAGAGAGGAAGCGACAGTTGTTGATCTACAAGATGCATACCAATCAGTTACAACCACTGAGAACAAATGCCATCTCTTTGATTGGAAAGAACAATTGGCATACAAGGTGAGAGCCTACGATGCCAATTCAGTGGAGTTGATTGACTATAGACGCTTTGTCGCTAATATTATCAACTTCACAAGAATGTTGGTAATATCTTTCCCTGAGTTAGAATATCAGCGGGAAGGAGGGGAATATGTTGAGCTTGAAACGGTACAGACACGGTTCCAAGACGTCATCCGTGCTTCTTTCCTTGAAGACCCCAATGGTTGCAAATTAGCCAAAATTGCAGCCATGTCTATCCAGTTAGATGAAGCAACTGCCCAATGCATAAACTATCAGCAACAGCTTGTGACAGGTGAAGAAATGCGTAGATGCCACATAATCATCTTGAAGAGCATTAATTGCCTGGAAGCCGAAGAGGTCAACGACTGGATAGAGACTTTGTTGACCAGTGGTGAAGAGGTGTAAAGCACCAAGGAAGGACGTCCTACCCTCCAAATAGCAATAAATACGACTGAAATCAACTTGATGCCCCTTTCCAAGTTGACTCCAGATCTCCATAGATCATGCATGTCAAATCCCACTGATCTAGGATGTCTAATTGACTCCCACGATTTGTGGATCTTAGATCTCCTTTAAAGGTGGATGTCTATTTGGAGACACATTTGTAATTGTAAGTTCACTTTTAGTTAGGTGTCAGTAAACTGAGGTAGACTCCCAGTTTGACTTTTGTTTAGTTTCAGTTAACTGAAGTAGATTTCCAGTTAACTACTTTCTCACCTACTTTTAGATATAGGAATAAATCTTGCCGATTGACAAGAACTGTTTGTTAACTCAAGGAGACTTTAGGGTTGCCTACTCCTTTGAGTTCTATAAATAAGAGCCTTGGGCTCATTATTTGTTTAACCTTTATTTGCTAAGCAAAATTGGTGCGCCATTGTTTCCAAAGTTAGCTTGTTTATATTTATTCACTCTTGGATGAGAGTTCGTTGGTTGATCATAATTGTGCATGATTTCATGCTTGTAATTCTTTGGAGAAGCTTGAAGAAATAAATCAGATGGCGCATGCTTGCTTGATCTAAATACTTGAGTCCATTCAAAGTCTTGTTTCCAAATAGTGCATTGTTTCAATCTCCTCTTTGAACAGGTGTCGTCACCTCCTTGGATATTTTGTTATCGATCATTATCGTATGATGTTGTTTAATGATTTGTCTTGCAGCCTACAGTTTGGATAGGTTTCGTCACCTCCTCGAGAATCCTGTTAGATAGGCCATCGTTCCTTGTTATTTCCAGTGAGCTGTTTCCAAGCCTACACCTCGGATAGGAGTTCCTCCTCCTTGGCAAGTCTTAGATCCAGTTTACCGTAACGAGTGTTTACTTGTATTGAGCCCTATTTTGGTATATATCTGAGAGTTCAGAGCCTCGGCCATATTCCATTGAGACGGAGGATTCAAGTAATCCAACCCATCCATTTCACTCCTACGCCCTCATGCTCTGTTTATCTTGAGGAGTAGGATAATTTAGAAGCTTAGTTAGTCGTAGTTGAGATCTGCGGAAACCAAAGAAAAGCTTAGCTACGACGCATTGTGTTTATGCACCTTTGTGTCCTGTCGTTGAGTAAAAAAGATTGGAACCTTAGTACGTCCCTTTTTTACATTAGAAAATCAGCAAAGAGAGATCTTCCTCTCTATAATCCGAAGAGCATGTACTAACACACTTGCAATAGCTGTCCGTTTCCAATAAGCACTCCAGAGGTGCTAATTGAAACACCAACATGAATCAAAGGAAATCCAACCCCCATCGAGTAAATGGTCTTGATTCTATAACTAGTTGTGAAAGCATTGTAGGGTTTCTCTCTACACTTGTAATGACTTGACAAGTGTGGCAATGTTCGACACATTCATGAGTATCCTTGAAAATAGTAGAGGTTAGTAATATCTAGATCTAAGAATTTGATACACAATGGCATCTTTAGATGCATGATTAGTAACAAATTTCTTGTGCAAATGCTTCAACACTTGTGCTTCTTCTTATTTGTTCAAGCATTTGAGATAAGTTCCTTGACAATTCTTTCTATATAAAGCTCTTGATTTGATTATGAAATAGGAACTTGTATGTCTTAACATTCTCTACTAAGTAGATGACATCAATCTAGGGCATTGATTAGTTAACAAGTATCAGCCATATCTTTTTACCACTTATCATCAATGATTATGTTCACTGTGAATTTATAACTAGAAATTCTTGGGTCTATATAAGCAATTGCTTGGCTCAACCCTTGTCCTCTAATAATCAGTGTTCCACGGGCATTGGGAATGGGGGGACAGTGAAACGTGCGGGACGGGTTTCCGAGACGGGGGGACAAAGGGCCTAAGTTTGGGGATGGCGGCGAGGGGTGGGGGAGAGGCGGCGGAATGGTGGGGTGGTGGTCCTGATATAGTTATACATATACTTATAGTACTTGAAAAACTAGTTTTGAAAAGATGTATAACAGTATAACAGTGTAAGAATTACATTTCAAATGAAACTATAGGAAATTAGTAAAATTATAACATAGTAAATACTAAAATTTGAATTACTAAATCTAAATACGATGATTTCTTGAATGCTAATTGCTAAATAAAATTTGGCAAATGAAATTGTCAAATTGGAGATTTCTATTATAATTCATATCACAAAGTCTATAAAGATGATTACATGATTCATCATTACAATGAGTAGCATTACAAAAGACAAAATGCCAAAATGTCAAAACTCAAAATGTAGTGAAGGGAGACCTCTAATCATCTGCAAGTGCAAACTCCTCATCACTGGAACTGCTGAACTCCACAAGGTCAAGATCCCTCAAGCTCACACCAACCAACCCTGCATCTAAAGTGGTAGGATCATCCTCATCAATTTGTGAAGGCTTCTCTGGCTCCACATCCCATCGTGCCGCTGGACTCTCCTTGTACCCAAGTGTCTTGCGGTCTATGAGACGCAAAGCACTATGTACAACCACAAGCTTCTCTGCTCTCTTAGAGGTAAGTTTGTTCCTCTTAAGAGAGTGGATGAAGCTATATGTAGACCAGTTCCTCTCAGCAGCTGAAGAACTGGAAACCTAGGATAGGAGACGGATAGCTAGAGTGGTGGTCAAAGATTTTGTACCATGACAATTCCACCACAAAAGTGGGTCCTCCTGTGCCATAGATTCTATATCCATCTTTGCCGCATCTGAAAAGCCTCTAAGAGTGGCAAATTTGGTCCACTCAGTGCGAATTGTGCCGACATCTCTAGAATCATACATCTTCTCGATGCACCTAAAGAAACCTGCCTTCACCTCATCATCTCGAATCGGTGTCACTCTACCCGATCTAACCTTGTACCACTTAGGATTCAAGGCAAAGGTAGCCATATGCAAAGGAGTGTTCAACTTGTCCCATCTGCGCTGAATGATTGGCCGGATGTGCTCATTGTAGAATGCTAGAGAGGGGTCCTTCACTTGCACAGCAACCCTCATCTGGTCAAGCATAGAGTCGATGCACTCATACACCTCTCCAAGGTTAGGTGCATCCCCATCCCCATATCTAATAACCTGGAATACTAGAGAAATGATGGAGACAATGTATTTCGCATCAGTCCAAAACACATCACTCTTCACTATCTCCTTCACCCTTCTCCCCTGCGTTGTCTTGGCCTCGGCCCACCTATTCCAATCATTAGTCATAACCATGAGTTGCAATGCCTCTTGCAACTCAATCATTCTCTCCAAGAGAATGAAATATGATGCATATCGAGTCTCCACCGGTTTCAAGAACTCCTTCTTTGCAAAGGTCCTGAAGAGTGCATGTGAAGTGTGGTGGTTGCAAATAAACATCTGCACATCTCTCGCATCGGTGACCACTCCTCTAATCCAATCAATCCTACCCATGTCCTTGAGCGCATTGTTCATGGCATGCACACAACATGGGGTCCACCAAATATGCCTATAGGCTGCCTCAATGAGTTTCCCTGCTGCTCTACACACATGGGCTGCATCTGTGACTACTTGGAGCACATTTTGTGGCCCAACCTCCTCAATAGCCTCCTTGAGGACCTGAAATTGAAAATCAGCATCTTTGCGATGCCCTGTACAATCAACTGCTCTAAGGAAGTATGGGCCCTCTGCACATGTGACCATGATGTTGATGAGTGGACGATGGCTAATGTCTGTCCACCCATTCATAACTATGCTGCACCTAGATGCCACCCAACATGCCTTCATCTTCTCCATCAAAATATTGATCTTGGAATAGCACTTATCCAAGATCGAAGTCCTCATTTTCGTCTCAACTGGTGGCACATATGATGTTCCTCCCTTCGCCACCATAGCCATCATCTCCTTATAATAAGGAGACCGTGTAACATGAAATGGAATGCCATTGGAAAAAAAGAACTTGCCAATGGATTCATCTATCTCATCTCTCAGGTGCACATTAAACATATCAGCAATGGGGTTACTCTGCGATGTCTGCAACTTGCGTTTCCCTGCACCTATCCCCCTAGCGGCACTAGTAGTGGAAGAGGATGGAGATCCAAACATCATTCCTCCCATCTGTGAAGCATGAGGAGAAGTATGTGGCGGATCATGGATGTGCTGAAGGGCTGCCCTAGCAGACAAAGTAGGAGGGGCTGTAATATTTGTGTCATTTGGAACGCCCCAAAGCCTGTTAAACTCAATTCTATAATGTACATTTTTAGTTTCTTTCAGAAAATTACAAGGCTCCACACCTTTTCCTGTCCAAAAAAGAAAGTGTGCATTCACTCTAGTGATGCTACCAAACCATTCAGCCTGACAAATGTGGCACTTCCACTTCCTTGTTCCCCCACCTGCACGTGATGTGCCTTGTATTCTTGAAGCAAATTGTTTGAGAGGAGACTTAGGATCAAAAGGACCCCTAGCATACTCTGCCAACAACTCTGAAGGGCAACCTGTACTAGCTGGTGCACTCGCCATGGAACTAGAATGGGCTGCAGGATCAACCCCATGGTCATCCCCCTCATTCTCAGGTTCAAAATCTGAATCATGTTCACTATGGGAATGGATTTCCATGTCATCACCACTCATGTTATTGCTCATTGTGAAAGTGACTGCATTTCACAAAATTAAAATAAAATCAGCCTAGTTTAACAAATTGAAATACAAATTTAAAATTTTAATTTTGAAAACAAAATTTACAATTTATATTTTATAAAATTTGATGTTGAATCTTGAGGGCAAAATGATGAAGATGAATGAATCATTCATCATTTTGCCCTCAAGATTCAACATCAAATCTGATTTTGAGATGAATAAGAATTTATTTTTTTTAAAAACAAGTTTAGTATTAAATTTTTAAAATAAAAAACTTGATGTTGAATCTTGAGGGCAAAATGATGAATGATTCAATCATCTTCATCATTTTGCCCTCAAGATTCAACATCAAATCTGGTTTTGAGTCTTTGAGATGAATAAGAAAAAAAAAAACAAGTTTAAACTCAAAAATAAAACAAAAACAACAAGAAATCTGAAAAAAACTTCAAAAACCCTACCTTGTGCTTGATAAATCTCTTCAAAATGCAATAGAATCCTCTTCCTCCTCTTTTTCTTGCTCCTTCTCACTCCTATAACACTTGCAATCACTCTTTTCACTCCTTCAATCAAAATTCTTCAAGTTTTTGAACTGTTTTTCCTCCTCTTCAGCTGGCTGCAAAAAAAATCAGTCAATAAAAATGTGAGTGAAATGATAAAGGAACATTGTTTTGTGTTGTTTTGGAGGAAGGGGTGGGGCCCACGCCAAATTAGGGTAACCATAAAGCAATTAAAAATTCAATTTTATAATTATTTTTCAACTTTTACGCCTCCATGGATGTAGGCTCGATGGGAAACGGCTAGGCGTCTCCCCGTCTCCCGAGAAACGCCTGGGCGTTTCCTTAGGAGACTTGGAGACGTTTCCCCGTCTTCGGTGGAGTACCGGTGGCGGGATGGCGGGAAATGCCAAGTACCCGTTTCCCCGTCCCCGAAACGTCCCCGTTTCGGAAACTTGCCCAAAAAGGGGGGAAACGCGTCCCCGTGGAACATTGCTAATAATCTTCATGGGTCTATTTTCAAGGTCAAATTCTGATAGAATTGACATCCATTTGCTTTTGCTTTTGCATTATCCTAACTCATTCTCTAGAAGCATGGATTTTATTGTTGGATTTGAAACTATTGCAAAAGATTGAATTTTGAGTATTTAATGTCTACACTTCTTTACTGATTTAATCATAGCATATGCTTGTTTTCAATCAAGGAGTACCTCTATTTTGCATCCTTTAGTGGAGAACTCATGAATGCAATTGGTTTTTTCTTATTATCATTTTTATGAGGGAGTACCCCAACTTCTAAATGTTTTGATGCAAAAGAATAGATAAAGAATGGCTTTGAATAATCTAGACATACCAAAACATGGGCTTGATTAATTGTCATCTTGATATCATTAATGTTGTCTTGGTTTCTAGATTCTACTCAATTTGAGCATATTTCTTCATTATATCATTCAAAGGCTTGATTGACTATTTCAACCATACCAACAAAAATCTTTTGGGGAAGAAATTGAAAAACCAAAAGTATAGGATTTAAATAGGAGAAAATCAAGAAAATTTTGGATTTAAAAAATGTAGAAAAAGGGATAAAAACTTATTGTTTTTGAAGTTTAAATACATTTCAATAGCATAGAGATATAGAGCAAATAAAATTGAGAGTTTAGCCAATAAATTGTAGAATATAGATTTTTGTTGTTGTTAATGGATGATAGCTTCGGTCAGATATGAATGACAGTGATGCAAGTATCATTGTCATTCATGAGTGATCGAAATTATCATTCATGTTATGACATTTCTAAAGGAAACATTTAAAATCGAAATTATGAGCATTCATATAAATTCGATCATTCTCGTGATATTATATTCTGCATTCATGTGAAATCGGAATTCTCTTATTTCATCCGCCATCATATAGAAGGTTATATACGTGTGAGTATATACATAACAAATGGTAATAAGAGTTGTTATAAACTCGCATCCTAAGGGACGCATCCCATGAGTGGACGTGCCTCCACTCGTGGAGACACGTCCTCTCATGAGCCGCGCCTCTTAGGGGGCGGACTCCTCACCTATTTATGGCGATACCTCATTCGATATGCAAATATAGAAATCAGACAATGTTCTGCAATCAGCACATTCAATAATTAATTCATATCTGAAAATTGAAATCTGAAGAATCGAAAATCTGAACATAGAGGATAAATATTATTTGTCTTAGGAAGTTTCTAATACAGCTTTCTTGACTTTAGTTCAATCTTAGTATTATATTAGGATCCCTTTAGTGAACAGATTTGATTACATTTACATGGTATCAGAGCCACGTTGTGCGAATCCAAATCAAATCTAAAAACAGATTGCTCAAAAGAAATTTGTATTTTCTAAAATTCGAATTCACATCACATTTTTCATAATGTCAACCATGATCAGATTCGAAGATTGTCTTGCAGGAGCAGATAACTTTACATCATGGAAATTTAGAATCATGATGATCCTAAAAGAGAATAAACTAGACTCACTTGTGAGAGAAAATAAAAGGGAACCTGAGGATGAACCTGAGAAAAGTCAATGGATTGAAAACAATGAAAGAGCCATGAAAATCCTTGTAGATGCAGTGAGGTTTCATATAGTGCCTATCTTAGCAAAACATGAAACTGCATATCATATGTACAAATCTCTTGAGAGTACTTATGAGATCAACAACACCTGTAGGACTCTAGCATTAAAACGACAAATCAACAATGCTCAAATAAACAAAGGGGAGTCCATTAATGCATTCTTCATGAGGATTATTGAAATTAGGGATCAATTATCCACAATTGGATATCATATTGACAACAAAGAGTTAACCCTAATTGCACTAGGAGGCCTACCAAACTCATGGGAGTCATTTGTTCAAGGAGTAAGTGCGAGATCTAAACTCCCTAAATTTGATAGGCTAAGAACTGACTGCCTTCAAGAAGAAACAAGACTCTCCAGTAAGGAAAATAAACAGAAGAACATAGATGAAGACATTCATGTACTCAACACAATGTCTAATAAAAGGAACAAGAAAAACTCCTACAAGAAAGGATATTTTAAAAGAAAGAGAAATTCCAATGGAAAGGAATCTTTTAAAAAGAAAGACATCTCTCAAGTACAATGCTTTAGATGTGATCAATATGGTCACTATGCAATGAAGTGCCCTGACAGATCTAAACAACAAGCATCTTTTGCCAAAGTAGGAAAGACAAATTCAGATCATGAATCTGAAGACCTTGTGTTCTAAAAGGACAAATGAACATAGAGTTACCCTTATGAATGGGAAAATTCTAGCATGGTCTAAAACTCAACTATTAAGAAAAACTATTAGTGTAAGATTAGGGTACCTTTTATGCACCTAAGTCTAAAAAAAAACCATCCCATGGAGGAACTTGTAAAGGTTGTGTCTTAGAAAATAAAATAAAACCTTAAAGGCGTATAATAGAAACCTACATTTTAAGGAATTTTGCATGAGTGCTGGAATTAAGAGGGAGTTCACAAGTTGCTTGACCTAAACATTAAAACCATTCAAGAGGGCAAGAAGTACGAGTGAAACAGAAACCTATTTCCCTAGGATACTTGAAATGGAACCTGCTCCTGAGATTCAGAGGGAGCATCTTGAGGAAATGCCACTTGAACCTCCTACCACTTCAAATGAGGATACAAATGACATTGGCAGAAAGAGACCACTTTGGGCAAGGAAAATGATCAAAGAAGCAGAGGATCATGCAACACCTAAAGGAACGTTCAGGGAGAGTAAAAGACCCAAACGTTTCTCTAGCTATGTTGCCCTAATGAACAACATCATAAACTCTGAACCTGCTTGTGTTACAGAAGCCTTCAAACATCAAGCATGGAAGGATGCAATGACAGAGGAGTACCAGTCCATACTAAAGAATGATGTATGGGACATAGTGCCTAGACCAAAAGAGAAATTTGTTGTTTCTTCTAAATGCCTCTTCAAAATCAAGCATGCTGCTGATGGCAGTATAGAAAAACATAAAGCACGTTTCGTGGCTAGGGGTTTTTCTCAAAAGGAAGGCATTGATTATGAAGAAACATTTGCACCTGTTGCCCATTATACATCAGTAAGAGCAGTATTAGCCATTGCGGCAACTAAAGGATGGAAGATCCATCAAATGGATGTGAAAACTGCTTTCCTGAATGGAACCATTGAAGAGGAAGTCTATCTGGAACAACCTAAAGATTTTGTGATACATAAATCTAACTCACATGTGTGCAGGCTCAAGAAAGCTCTCTATGGACTTAAACATGCTCCCAGGGTCTGGTATGAAAGAATTGACAGCTATCTCTTGGGATTAGGATTTTCCAAGAATGATGCTGACTCCAATCTCTACTTCAAGGTAATCAAAGGTGATATGCTTATAATTATTTTGTATGTTGATGACCTGTTGATAATAGGAGAAGATCACCTCATTGCTCAAGGGAAACAAGATCTAATCTCTGAATTGACATGAAAAACTTGGGTATTCTTCACTACTTCCTCGGTTTGCAAGTATGGCAGAAATCATAAGGTATTATACTAAATCAAGGGAAGTGTACTATTGACATTCTGAAAAGATTTGGAATGTTGGACTGTAGGCCGATGTCTACACCCATGGAAAACAACCTTCACAAATTGAAAGAAGCAGCAGCAAAATCCAAATGTGTAGATCCGACCCTTTACAGACAGATGATTGGATCCGTGATGTATCTGGTTAACACCAGACCTGATATTTGCTATGCTGTAAATGCCCTCAGCCAGTTCATGTGTGAACCCAAGGAAATTCACTTGATGGTTGTAAAACATATTTTTAGATATCTTCAAGGCACCATTGGATATGGGCTTCATTACAAGAATGATCCACTAGATCTACATGGGTACTCAGATCCAGATTGGGCTGGAAGTGTAACTGATCGAAAGAGCACATCAGGATTTTGCTTTAGTTTGGGATCAGCCATGATCTCTTGGATTTGCAGAAAACAATCGTCAGTTGCACAGAGCTCAACAGAAGCTGAATATATTGCAGCCTCAATGGGAGCAAGAGAAGTAGTGTGGCTTCGTAAATTGCTTGTGGGACTCTTTGGTGAGCCCTTGAATCCTACGATTATTCATTGTGATAATCAGAGTTGTATAAAGCTCTCTGTGAATCCTGTCTTTCATGACAGATCTAAACACATTGAGATCCCCTATCATTATGTGAGAGATATGGTGGAAAGGAAAGTGATTCAGTTGGAGTATATTAGTACAAATGATCAAACTGCAGACATTCTCACCAAGCCTCTCTCCCGGATCAAGGTAGAGCACTTCAGGAAGAAACTTGGTATGGTTGAAATGTAATTTGTTATTTATGTTTGAAATACAAATTGTTTATAAATTGTACTAATATATAAAGATGTTTAATGTGTAAACTCTTTTGTCATGTGTGTGACTCCATGACTTTATGGGCCTACTCCCCCTGTGTGCATTATCGAAAGGTGACGATCTTTCTGATAATGAACACTTGTATTTGACATTGTAAAGTGACGAATCTACAATGATGAAATTTCATGATAGATATCATGTGACTTGATATCTATGGACATGTCATGATAGTATCTCTTGGACACCTTGATGGATATCATGAGACTTGATATTTGAAGGTCATTGTGATTCGTAAGAGATAATCATGGTGGATGATTATATCCGTGGATATGCCATGAATTATGGTAGACATCATGCGACTTGATGTCAGTGCACATACCATAACGAAGATGTGTATGGAGAATGTCATGTGACTTGACACTTTCAGAAGCATATCATATCTTCTGATATCACGAGTTAGGTGATATCACTTTTGGAAGTTATTCTTCCTAGTTAAAGAGGGAGTGTTGAAAACATATCATATCATATCACGTGTGAAGGCGATATCTTAACTTATTTGATTTGAAATATCTTCCCTAGCTAAGAGGGAGTGTTAATGGATAATAGCTTCGGTCAGATATGAATGACAGTGATGCAAGTATCATTGTCATTCATGAGTGATCGAAATTATCATTCATGTTATGATATTTCTAAAGGAAACATTTAAAATCGAAATTATGAGTATTCATATAAATTCGATCATTCCCGTGATATTATATTCTGCATTCATGTGAAATCGGAATTCTCTTATGTCATCCGCCATCATATAGAAGGTTATATACGTGTGAGTATATACATAACAAATGGTAATAAGAGTTGTTATAAACCCGCATCCTAAGGGACGTGTCCCATGAGTGGACGTGCCTCCACTCGTGGAGACACGTCCTCTCATGAGGCGCGCCTCTTAGGGGGCGGACTCCTCACCTATTTATGGCGATACCTCATTCGATATGCAAATATAGAAATCGGACAATGTTCTGCAATCAGCACATTCAATAATTAATTCATATTTGGAAATCGAAATCTGAAGAATCGAAAATCTGAACATAGAGGATAAATATTATTTGTCTTAGGAAGTTTCTAATACAACTTTCTTGACTTTAGTTCAATCTTAGTATTATATTAGGATCCCTTTAGTGAATAGATTTGATTACATTTACATTTGTTTATGTTCATATCGTTGATTCCATTGCATTGCACAATGCATACTTCATATTGTACAAATAATGACTAGATGCTGATAATTCTCAAAATTTCAATTACAATCTAGTTTTTACAAAATCAACTTATAAACTAAGTATAAAGTTCCAAAAAATCAGACATAGCCAATGATTTGTGCTACTACAAAGAGAGCTACACTAGAGGGTTGTAGGTCTTGATGATGAAGATGTTGGGGATACGGATTCCGTCTGTCATCAAGATATGCATCTAAGACAACAGTGCCTTAGTGATTTCAATCCAAAATTACAACAAAGACACAACCAACCATGCCATAAAGCAGAAACAAGCACAGTTGATCCCCCATTGATCCTCTGAGAGAAGTGGATGCAAACAAATAATAGATTCAACACAAACAGATAACCATGAAAGACAAAACTATGAACACACATATATACGTGGGGAAAACCTTTTCGGGTAAAAAACCCCACCTCCAAAACATTCAGCTCACTTGTATTATTTAGTAACTAAAACAGTTGCAATACAAAAACAGAGCTATGCTCTTCAAGATATTACATCTTGTTCATCTAGAGAAAGAATATTGACAACACAGAAATGGAATCATCACACAGTTACAATGTCCTCATGACATACCGTGTAGATTCCCTTCAGCTCCTCTCAAATGACTGTCACAGCCAGCCTCATGGCTAGCCCAGCCTCTTGGCCTCACAGGTTCACATCTTATTAGATTCGAGAGTCAAAGTGTTCACTGTTGAACAACTCAAACACTCTCAGCCTCTCTCTGATATCACTCATCATCTGACTTGAATTGCACACAAGATTATTTATAATCTTACACCATGTGCATACCTGTTCAGCCCTTCCCTCCCTGCAACGGTCAATAGGATAATAAATTATCCACCTGCAAGCATCGACCATTCCCTGATAACGTGCATCGCTTATACAACTGCATCGAGCCACACAATCATTAACCCGACCCAGACGCGTCCGTCAACCTTCCATCAATAATTTAGCTCTATCACAATTAGGAAATAACTCTTTGGCCAATGGGATCTCAAAGAACTTTCCACGTGTCGCCAATGCATTCGTCTATTACTGCTGACTGTCGGTCAAATCGGTCCCGACCACATTCTGCCTCCACCGCGCTACCGCCGAGCTCAAGCAACCTCGTTGCGGTATGGCGGTGAGCTCGCCCGAGCTCACCTCGCCATCTACCACACTATTATTGCCCAGACCAATTCGCCTCACGGTATGGTAGTAAGCCATCCGAGCTCCTTCGAGCTTTGACCCAAGTCACCACCGAGTTCAGTCCTTTTATTGACTTCGGCTAACCAGATGCAGTCATCCTGCCACGTGCCAAACGGTTATTCGCCTGTCACACTGCCACCGAGTCCAACTCGGTCAAACTCTACCCAGAGCTCATCCGAGCTCCTACCGCGCTACGTAGCCCAGACCAACATGCCTCGCGGTATAGCGGTAAGCCCTCTTGGTTGACCACTGGCGGTCTTACCGCGGTCAGTCATTTGACTAGCCGCGGTATGGTGATAATCGCCAGCCAGGCTGCTGGCGGTCTTACCGCAGCCACTGCGGTTAGTCACTTGACTGGCCACGGTATGGCGGTAACTGCCAAGGCAAATGCAGAGATCGGAGCCAGTGCTGGAGCTAGAACAGGAACAGGGAACCAACCAAGAAAATGAAGACCAGAGCGGGAACAAAAAAAGGAATTTACATAAAGTTCAGAGCCAAGTTCCAACTTGGTTCCGCCTCCGCCAAAATAAAGGAAAGTGAAGCGAAGAGAACCAAAAGTAGGAAGCAAGGCAAAAGTCCAGTGCCAAGTTCCATCCCGGTTTTGCCTCCAACAGAACAAAGGAACATGAGAAGCGGAGCCGGAACGGGAACGGGGACAAAACGCGGAACTTAGCAAAAGTTCAATGCCAGGTTCCATCCTGGTTTTGCCTCCGACAGAACCAAGGAACAACACAAAAAATGCCAAGGCAAGAAAAACGATTAAGTCTTCAAGGGAAACTAGAATGTTGAGGCAACAATTTCCCAACAAAAGATCCTAGGTCAGAGCCTCTCCTAAGTTGTTCAACCACAACATTATCAATGTTGGCCTCCATTAGGATATCAAAATCCTAAGGATCAAGAAAGACATCATCAAGCAATCCATCCAAACTCTAAATCAATTTCGTTGAGGTCAATTGTTTAGTCATCCTCAACGGTACTTGATTTTGTGCATATAAAAAATTAGCAATCGCACCTTCATGTGCAATGGGTACGTCGAAGATTTGAGCGAAAAATGATGAACGATTGAGATTCGTTTCAACGCTGTCACTGGCTATCAAGCCAAGATGGCCGTATGCCTGCCATACCTGCAATCGAACAACCCGTACATTGCTTTGTGCATCCGATAGGTCTTTAGCATATTACTTGCAGATCATCTGTACCCATCCAGACTGTATGCCGTTAACAACTTGGTAGCTTCATTGAGGTTGGCGGCGTAGGGGGCACGACACTGGTTGATGGGTATTAATGAGGATGCAGCTACGACTATTAAGCCACCGACTCAATCATTAATGTTAAAGATTTAAATATATTTGTAGATTTTAGCTTTTTAGTGTGCGTGTTTATTCGAAGATTTGAGCGAAAAATGATGAACGATAGAGATTCATTTCATCATTGTCACGCAATCTATACAATTCAATATAAAATGGGTTGCAAAAGCTAAGTGTGGGGACGTATTTGGCGTAATAATCTTGGCAATTGAAGTGAAAAAACATTATCAATACAATTAACTATGATTGCAAGTATATTAAACTCTAACCTTGATCTTTCTTTAGTTTGAGGCAAAGGTTGTGGTGAACAAACACCAAGTTGTTCATCTATTGTGTTAGATGGTTGTGTTTCTTGAAATATGTGTTAAAAAACACTCCAAGTACACTTACAACTGAACAAATTGTATGGTTGGCTCAAAATGTATCTTGCTGTCCAAGATTTTTGGTTTCTTGGCCAAAAAAATACCACCATTGCATTGAAAAATACAAGTTATTTGGAGATGATATTTAAGAATATATTAAAATATTAACACCTTTAATGTACATTTCACAATATAGAGAGATTTTCCAAATATTATAGAGTCTATCTGGTCTGAAGGTCTTCCTACTTTGCACGGTAGCTACACTTGAGAAAAACCCCCTTTCCTACTTGTATATTAGCAACTTTGCTATAACTATCTGAAACTTTTTTGGTGTAGCAAATATTTTCTCCATGCACAATTATAAGCCCCCCGTGACCTCAAAATCATCATCTTTGAATGAGGGGCCATTAAACAATGTCGGATTTAGATAGTATTCTAACTTGGAGAGGGAAGTGCATTTGTCGGTCCCATCTCCTATTGATTATGTTCCATAATAACATCTACCTGTCCTTGTTATTTCCATCTTATTTCTCATCACTTCCTTGGCGCTATCCATGGCCTCATACAAATAGTTAATGGGGATTTCTCCCCATCCACTAGCCTCAAAAAATTTACTAGAGGCTTTGAAAATTTTACAACTTGTCTAGCCACATCCTCAAAAATTGTAGAATACATGTACTTTTCCATTGCTATGCCATCTGTTTGATTTGTGAAGCTAGACTCATTTGAAACAAACATTCACTTCAAACTCAATATTTGCTTGAAAAGAGTTTGTAGTGCAGGGATGTGTATCAAATCTTGTTACCTTTGGTTGATCTATAGTACTAGATGTTAAGGGCTTCTAAGTTTTTATTACCCATTGCTTCAGCTCTTGTTAACTTGGCCATATGCTATTGAATCTGCATATAAGCTCTACATTTGGATATATTTTTGCTTTCTTACTTTTTCATCCAACTTCACTAGCTGAATTTTCTTTGTTGTCTTTACCATTTTTCCATGAGGCTCCAATCCATCCACATGCATTAGATAAATCAATCCTATCCTTCCTCCTATCCATGTTGCATAAGAGTGACTAAAATGACAAGCCTCAATGTAGCTTGCATTTGAAACCTTCTTGTGTGCCTTACTAGGTCTATCCTCCGGCCCACGTGCAGATTGAAGTAACTTTATATACAAAGACTCATCCTTACACTCAAGCTAGGCCTTCTTTGCCACAATTGAAACAAGGGCCTTCACTGTTACATTAGGGTTTATGCTATAGCTCCCATCACACTAATTCTTAATGTTAGTCATTTTGACAACAAAACTAAGAATGATATTTGGATTACTAATTATTGTCTACACCAATTATACTATAAAGCATTAGGTCTTCTTGACTTCCATTCAAAATGTTAATAGATGCTACATTCTTTAAGAATGAGATTGTGTGTAAAGAATTTCAGTTCTTAGGTGATTATACTAGGAAATCCTTGCTTAATTTTGTTGGAATTGATGTGAACAAGTTATCAAATGATTTTCTCAAAGAAGCATAATGAAACCTTCCATGCATATAAGGCTTCCAGCTGTTGGCATAATGTTCATTAAATAAGAATTTATTTAATTTTTCCATTAATCTTGAAAATAATAAAGACTATCTCTAGGAAATTTCCCAAAGTTACTCAGGTCTTTTTCTGTATTGATTTGGAATCTAAATTGAATGCTTTGTATGCTCCTTCCAAAACATATGAAAGGCACAATTCCTTTTTGAAACAAGAAATTTTTTATTGCCTCACACAATTAAATTGTGGACCTATTAGCATTTGAATAATGCACTACAAATTAAAGATTCCTACAAATTAAAGATTCCAATAAAATTGTCGAGCTTAATGCTTACCTATAATGTTGGTCTATGTTAGATATGGAAATATGAATGTCAAAACACATAAGTTGTTTTACTTTTGGAAAAAATACTCACTTTAGTAATAGTGAAAGAAGATTTTAAACAAAGCCTCCCAGCTTTGAAATTGGCCATCTCAAATTTCTATAAACAATTTACTCGGAAGGACTAAAATCAAATGGTTTTTCCCATTTGATGTCAAATGTTGAGATTTTTTAAGTGAATAATTTCTTCCATGGTTCATAATTGACATCGTCGTGGAGTGCCTAAAACAATTAAGTCTTGGAAGGATGTTATGTCCAATGAAAGAACGTATGCATTTTAAGGACTAACTTATTAGATATTGTGATATAGTTCAAGTGCTTCTAAATCAGCCTTAGATAAATTCATATCTTTAAAGTTGATTGAGTATTTCGAGTGGCCACCTAAATATATTGTAAACTATCCATGTAAATGTCAACATGGGTGCATTCCATATAACCATATCACATAGCTAGTATAAGATATACAATTTGAATTCATGCGCCTTTGGAAACAAATCTTATACCTACATAAGACATTTCTCAAAACATCTCAAGGGAAATACATATAAGCAAGCTTCCAATTTTGGACTATGCCTGATTTTGCAGTATACAAGTACAAGCCTACTCAATACAGAAAATTGTGATGTTGCAAATCTATTCTTATTATTCAAATTACAATTTGATAAAATCAACTAGAAAGTTTTTGCCACTCAAAACATGATAGTCGCATTGCAAATTGTCGTAGTCTAAATGTCAATTTTCATGTGTAGCTCATGCCTTATGTTCACAACATAAATGAAAATTGCATTTAAATATCTTATTAATTACATAAATTGTTCACTACATATGTGCTTATTAATGCATATCAAGTACACAATTGTGTAGAAGAATGCATGTGATTAGTAAATGAGGATTGCGTAATATGTACACAAATCTTAGAGAGGTTTATACTTTATCCTAGTTTATGCTCGCTATATGAGTCTCTTAACTATTTTATTGGCTTTCATACTATTGTTTGAGATAAACCTTACAATTGTTTTGATCATGATTTTAGTTATTTTGTATTTACATTCATCTATTTGTTTATATCCCTTTATGTGAATGGATGCTCCCTTTTTTCTATATATATAGTATATTGAATTGGAGATAAATGGGTTTTGTGAAACTAGAGTCAGACACTAAAGGTGTCACCTAAACATCAAAAATAAATTCGATCAACTATTACGTCCAATGTAGTCTTCTCACCCCATTCACTCACCCTCCACCCTGATATGGGTTGTGCCTCATGTTCACAAGAAAATAAAAATTGCAAATATCAGTTTATCTATTACCTAAACGATGAGTAATACATGTATCCCATAAGTTATTGTTGTTCAAAGGAAGAAAAAGATGATATAATAAAACTGACAGGTATATGTTTCTCATGTATGGGTTAAGCCTCATATTCACATAAAAACTGAAAATCACAAATAATAGGTTTTTGATGACCCAATCAATGAATAATGCATTCATTGCATAAGTTGTACGTAGTTTTACAAATCAGGTCAATGGTTGAGTATCACATTGTTAGTATAAAGTTCTTCCAAAGAATGCATGATATTGTAACAACCACGACCTTATAACAAGGAATTTACATAGAATTTCAACCATGAAATAAAAAGTAACTATTCCTTAAAATTAGGACATAATAATTTCTTCAATAAATGAAAGATATATTTGCATAACTGAAAATATGAGTGAAGCATAATAGTTTCATTTCAATATTTCAAACTAGAAAGTACAAATTACTTTTCTTTTCATCATTTTCCACATAAACAATTTCAAATATATACATCATAAACAAATAAGGAACAAGGTCAGAGATCCTTATCTAGATACTTTTCTTTTTTTCTTTTTCGTTTCCCAAAAATTGACAAGTCATCTACAAGAGGGAGAGCATCACCCAAGTGCTTTACCTCCAACCACAGACTTAAGTGGTCCCCCACATACCTTCCTAACTAGAAGTGGCACTACCCTTCAACGAAGGGAATGGTTAAGAACCCCCTAATAATAGCCATCTGAGCTCTGGTGTTGTGCCCTACTTAACCAATATCGTCTATCAACCATGGAGACCTTTCAACTATGAAAGACAACTTTGATTGCGTTAAGTATCCAGAACATAGTGAATTGACAAGTGCATGTAGAGGCTAATGCACTCACTTTGGCCAAAATATTTGTAATATATATGTATATATACAATCACTCTGTACTTCGAGCAAAGTTGTTTGTTCACCCACACCTAATCTGACCTTATAATATTTCAAACTTACTACTTGATCATGATTAACATTTCATACAAAGTTTCATTTATATTTAAGTGATGTCTTTATTTATGTCATACCCCTAGACATTTGTCAATCCTAAGCATATCACTGCTCCTTGACTACTGTCCATCACGAGTATAGTACTACCCCTTGACACCTGTCAATCACGAGCATAGTATTGTTCCTTGTTAAGTCATAATTCATCTAGGGTGGTTAAGTCTTCCTGACTTTGGAACTCCCATGTTACATCCACGGCCCACGTACACAACTAGGGCCTTGGCAACCGCCATATGTTCAAGTTCTTACTTACTAAGTTGATAAACAACTTGATTGGTTATACTTCTTTGACCTTGAATACCTTAGTTGCGTTCACATAACTTCTTGGGACTTGGCAACTACCACTTATTCAAGTCCTTCATATTAACCACGAGAGTATCTGCTCTCTCATTTCATGCACAAATAGTTGATACTAATGACCCACTGTCTTTAACTAGACTCTCTTGGTCACAACTAAAAGTATTGACAAAATGTTCAACATATATAAATAATAGATCTTAATTTAGAATTGAAGATTCTTTCTTGATATTATAATCTTGGATGTCTAGTGATTAGTTCCACTATAGAATCCTTTCTTAGAATGTGAATACTCACTAAGTAATTAACTCATCTGAGTCGTTAGCAATTCTTGACTCAAACACCCAAGTTACTTTCATATAACTACTTGGGTCTTGGCTATAACCACTTCTTCAAATCTTTACCATAACCCTTGAGAGCTACTACTCTTGAAATATAACATTTTATCAAATCTTGACCTATCTGGTCATAATAAGGTATACTAATTCATATAATAATTCCCATAGTGATGGTTAAATCTTCAAATAGGAATATAACTTCCTTTAAGTTCTAGCCTTTCATGGTAAACATTGTAGTCTTGTTTACTAAGGATAATACAACTATGGACCAACTGGTTCTACTATCATAAGATAATAATCTTTAAGCATACCCACTAAAGTGCTCATATAACTGAATTGATATAATCATCATGGAAAATGAGTTCCCCTATTCATTCTTGAAACATCTGCGGTCTAGGCTGCTGCCTTTAATTCAAGCCCTTACAAACCCATAAGGTTTACCATTCACCTATTCTTAGGTTATCATAAACAAATAGAGATGAGTCTTATGCCATCATCTTGACCTTCCTATGGTCATTCACAAATCATTGACATCATGTCACATGTACAAAGAAACAACATAGTTTGAGCAAACTAAAGGATTACTACCCTTTAAACAAGAAATAAGACTTCCAAATACCCATCATAAGGTTGGGTTCGTAAAACAACTCAAAAGATAAGGGAGTTTACTGATAGGTAATAATATCTAGTTAGTGAGCATCTGTCACACGTGCTCAAAATCCCATAAACTCATTTTCAAGTAGTATAACATACTAAGGCTTCTTATTTATCTTTCATGTAGATGTTTGTATTATAGATACTTCTATTTCAGTTTTTAAATTGTATAACTGATTACCTTCCAATATACTTTTAGAATGCATTTACAATACTCAACTAGTACCATACTGTATATATTTTCAGATTCAACAACATCAAGTTATTAGCATATTTAACTCTTATCACCCAACTAAACATATTCATTCTCAAAAAATTCATTCGTTTCTCTTTCTTTTCACATTCAAACTATCTTTTTCTCAAACTTGGAAACAAGAACAAAATCAGATTAGGAATGTATAAAACATGCCTGTGATTCTACTTTCGAATTGCTACATGAAAACTTTAGCTTCCAAAACACTAATCCTCCTTTCTTGCTCATTTTTCTTCTTGCTTTAAAAATGAATTTCAGACCTCTAATTTGCTACTCCAAACGGAACTAGACTGATTTCAGAATCAATAAACTTGAGAGTAATTTTGACACAGTCTCTATGCCTTCTCCTTCTTGGTAACCAACCCTTTTACAATGCAAAACTCTTGTATTTATAGACAAGATATTCAACTACCTTGCTCTCCATTATTATAAATTAATGACCCTTCACTAATGCAGAATCAAACCCATAAACCGATATATACCTTCTAATAACTGGCCATAATGCAAAAACAGTTTGAGAACATTTAAAGATCAGGTTGAAGTGACTTTATGGCTGCTTTCACATGCTGTCATATCCCCACAGTTGCAATACAGAGTCTTGGCCGACTCAGATCTGGGGCAGCGCTGATTATAAGATTTATATTAATTATATTGCAAATACTGGTCAACTCCCTTCTTAATTAATGTCTTTTAACCAAATGGAGATAATCTAGGCCGACCATACCTTGGCACATAAGACAAGGATACATTTATTAATGTGTGTTAATTGCCCCAGTTAGAGATGCGGATGCCTAAATAGGTAGTGATTCCTAAAGGAGCAGCAATTAATGATCAAGAAGTAATAATTAAAAGGTGTTTGAAGGATGCAATTAAGAAGTTATAAACAACAACGATTATAGCCAAGAAGAGGTCGGTGACCCTTAGCAAGAAATAAATACAAATTAATAGCAGTAATCGATGATTGTTAAGGACAATGATTAGTTATCAACAATGACTAGTTATGCCAAAAGCCATGACCATTCAAATAGCCACTCCAATCCCAAAATATGTGCCTCTTGTGGATGGAACACAAAGCATATAAATTGACAATCAGGAAGGAAGGAAAGGTAGGGAATAAAAAAGGGAGATAAGTCTGCATTCCTATAGTAGCAGCAGGTGATATACCCAGCAAATACTCATGAAAAGGGAAATCAATAAGAAATCTGAATAGAAGAACAAGTTCGAGCAGATCTAGGAAGGATATATTTTCAGAGTATTAAAGCAGATTTGGGAAAAAGGGATTTAAAGACAAATATATGAATGGTGAATAAAGGACAGAAATAGGAATGTTTCTTGAGCATAGCATGCATATACATTAATACGGTATAGTCAGATTAGAAGAAATATGTGGGAAGAAGGGTTGGCTCGAGGTGAGATAAATGAAGATAAATGATGAATCAATAAGGGAAGTAAGTTTAATATAATTACTTATACAACAATATATATAATATGATTATGCAATAATGATGCTTGCATCAATTATTAATTCTTATTAGTCATTATTCAATTGAAACTAATCTGTTTGTTCCTCTTTAAGCAATATCTTCTGAATATTGAGAACAAATGAATTGGAGAGAAAATCACTCAGACTGGAATTTCTGAATATTAAGGCAACAATCATCTACAAATATAAAATGGATAACAGGGATAGAGGTTTGCATCCTCTAAGTTAGAAATAATCAATTATTTAGCATATGTGCAACAGTTCGATTTCCTAAGTTGTATGAGATCTGATTTATAGTTATATGGTGTAGCATAACTTAATATAAGTGATTGTGATTATTTAATTAGATAGTCAAGTTACTAATGATACATTGCTGTTATGACTGCCTCCTTATATCAGTAAATTTGATTAAAATTTGTTTTTCATATGTCTTAATGTTTTACCCATGATAGAGGAGGCCGAGATTACAAGAGGGGAACAATGATGGGGCACTCTCCTAGGTACGCCACCTTGAGATGGGGGACCAAGTAGTCCCATAATGGGGGACCGAGTAGTCCCAAGATGGGGGATCAAGTAGTCCCAAAGAGTCCAACGGGATACCAGTGGGGTACCAATGGTACAACGCCTTGGGCTTAGGAGAGATGGCATTTTTCAGGGCACCTATTGTAATCGCACCCCTCCATCCTAGTGAATCAGCACAAGAGGTCAAACCATAGAGAGAGGGAAATGGCTGGCAGGATGAGGGGATAATGGAAAGGGCACACCTCACTAGGTAGGCCACCTTATATGGATGGCATGGGCCACATGAGGCCAAGAGGAATGGTATATCCACTCTTGGGCCTAGGGTAGAGGGCCCTGAGGCACCCCATCCAAGTCACGTTCTCCCACACTCTCCTATGATTGATCCCTCCAAATATATTGAAACGCTTTGTGATTGAATTAATAAACCAGCCATGAATTTACTAATGTTTAATTATGATAATATGCTAATTGCTGTATTTGTGGTAAATGGTTATAACTTGCTAATTGGTGTGATTGTGGAAAATGGTTTTTAAACTATGTGCAAGGCTCTAATCAAGTGAAAGGTACTCTCTACCCTATTTGTTTATTTGGAAATTAAGGAATTAGGGCAAATTTAGGGCACTCACAATTAGGGGACATTACACATGCTGAGATAGTTGCAAATTAAAGTAGAAAATAAATTTCCATAGTTTGCTTCAAAACCGAGGTTGAAATCTACCTCATATCGACTCATATTGAGTCCATTTAAATAGCAAGTTTTTGCCACTAAGTGGTTGGAAAATAGCATGAGTTGATCGACTAAAATGTCCCATCAAATAGGCATTGAAAACTTCCTTCAAATATGGCTTTAGTTTGTTGCAATTTCCACTTCATTTGTTGATTTATTCATGAAAAGATTATTGATATTCATAATTGTGTGTTTACAAATGGAGAGAAGATCTCCTTATAAAGAAAAAAACAAGACGATGTTTTTAAAAGAAACAATCATTAACTGAAGCAAACTAATACTAAAAAACGGAGAGATGCTAAAAGAAGACTAAGTTAACTACAAGTAAACTTACGACTTAACTAAAGACTAAATAAAGCTAAGATGACCATTAATATTACATTTAATAATTTAATACCCTCCCTTAATGGCCATCGTACAAAAAACTAAGTCTACCCATATGTAGATGGTGTGTTGGTCATCAAAATGCATAGTATGCAAACTCCTGCAGAGTATGCTCTGCCACGTGAGCACTTTGTTGAGACGCTTCTTGGTTGGACTTCTCATCAGCCAATCGCTTTTTGCAATACCTCTGTATATGACCAATCTTCCCACAGTAATGGCAAGTAATAAAATTTTTGGAGCCCTCCTTTGAATTGCCTTGTCTTTTCTATTGAGTGGACTTGCCTTTGCCAACGTCCTTGGCAGGAAATGCTTGTTCAACACTAGGAGACTCACTGTTGCTCCCAAACTGCTTCCTCCAATTGTCTTGTTTCAAAAGTTTGTTGCACAGTTCATCAAACTTCAAGTCAACATTGGTGGATGTAATGTTGAGAATTTCGATAAAGTGCTTGTAGGAATGTGGCAAACACTTCAAAGTGATCACCACCATATCCTCCTCTTCCATCTTATGACCAATGGCCTCCAATTGATCATGGATATTTTTTATTTTCATCAAGTGCTCCTACAAAGACACTTGGTCATCCATCATAATAGAGAAAAGCATATTCTTCAGAAAGAAAGTCCTTCCCTTGTTTGAGGTCTCATGCAAATCTTTCAAATGCTTCTAGATCTCCGCAACAGATTTACTAGATGGTAGTTTTGGTAACATCTCATCGGCGACAAATAATTTAAGATGTATAACTGCCTCCCTATTACATCCATCATACTTGTCCTAATCCTTCCTAGCAGAAGTGGGACGAGTTTCTTTACCTAGGACAAGCACATCCAGACATCGGAATTCAAAGATGGTAAGCATCATTTGCTTCCACGTGTTGTAATTCTTTCTATTGAACCTTTGCATACTTTCCAACATAACATTGGACAAAGATGCCATCCCTCCCGTTTTCCAAAGCACGAAAAACGAGGTAACACTGTGATCAGTTGGCAAAACATTGGACAATCGGTTGGCACAACTCACGATTTTTCAAAAATCGTCTAACAAAGAGGCTCAAAAATTGTAAGATTTTTTAGAAAAACCTTTGAAAATCTTGAAAAAGTAAGATTTTTTCAAAAAAAAATCTTCGAAAAAATTGCAAAATTTTATATAGAAAAAACTCTTGTAAACTTTTTACAAATAATTTCAAAAAAACTTTGCAAATTTTTATTTTTCCCAAAAAAATTTTCAAAACTGGCTCAAAAACAACCCTTCATGCTGCCACGAAGTCAGAAAACAAGTCCACTAAAAATACTCAGAAAACAACCACAAGATCAGAAAAAATACTCCAGGGATTGCTGGCACGAGCAGGAAACAAAGAAAAGCCATTGTAAACCCTACAATAGAGATGCAACTGAACCAAAAACCCTGCAGTCGCGCCCAGTAACCAAGAGTCTACAAATCACGCCTCAAAAAATCTCATTTAAACCACACAGCCACATAGGAAAAACATGTCCATGAGTGATCAGAAAACCCTAGCGCCTAGAAAAGAATCACAACTCCAAAAATGCAGAATCGTCTCAACAAATCACGTCCAAGGAACAAAAAGCAGGTCACAACAAATTAACATGAGTGGAGGAAAAATTCTTCAGATCGCGAGCAGTAAGAAACCCTCCAACGTGGAAGAAAGAGCAGGAAAAATGCCACAAAAATTCCCCAGTCATGCGCCATGCAATTTCTTCAGAAACTTAAAAAAAAACCGCGTCAAAACCTACACTATTTCTTTTGAAAACCCTTCGCGATTTTTATCTTCAAAAATCTGTGATTTCTCCTCAAATAGACCTGCAAAATTCTTCTCAAAAAAAAACTTCAAAAAATTGGCATAAAAATTGCGCGATTTTTAGTGCCACAAACCCTCGAAATTTTTTCTAAACTTCCTCAAAAATCTTCACTAAAAAAATAAACTTTGATTGTAAAAAAATTCTAAAATACAAAAAAAATCGGCTAATCAGGTTCAAGCCTGAGCTCTGTTACCATGAAAAGATTATTGATATTCATAATTGTGTGTTTACAAATAGAGAGAAGATCTCCCTATAAAGAAAAATACAAGACGATGTTTCTAAAAGAAACAATCATTAACTGAAGCAAACTAATGCTAAAAAACGAAAAGATGCTAAAAGCAGACTAAGTTAAAAACAAGTAAACTTATGACTTAACTAAAGACCATATAAAGCTAAGATGACCATTAGTATTACATTCAGTATTTTAATAATTCAAAGTTGTTTTCTATGCTTATTAAGATGAACATAATGCGCCACATTATGGTTGTTCATACTCCCTCTAAGTTACCGGGTACGCACCTACAGGCCTCGAACTCGGTTCGGGTACGCCCTGGGTACGCACAGGGTTGGGCGCGCACCCTGTGCGTACCCAGGGCATACCCAGCCAAATGGTTCTTGAACCCATGAGTATCAGCCACATACCCAGGTGTACCTAGAAGAACCCATGGCCCAGCACTTAAAAAGTGGGCCCAAACTTAAATAAAATACAACTTGTGTGGTTTTGAAGGTCTTAAATTGGGCTTTGTCAGCATTAGGTTTTGCCACTCAAAAAATCATGAAAATAAGGTGCGCCATGGAGTTTTGTATGGTTTTAGAAGCCTTAAATTGGTGCTAGCGGCGGGGGTGCTACCCCTCGACCCTGCCCTGTATCGCGAGGAGCGCGCTAGGGGGGCTACCCCCCGGACTGCCCCTCGAGGAGGGGCGACTGCCCCTCGACCCTGCTGGGGGCGTTGCCCCCAGACCCCCACGAGGGGCGCTGCCCCTCGACCCTGCTAGGGGCATTGCCCTCGAACCCCCACGAGGGGTGCTGCCCCTCGACCCTGCTTGGGGCATTGCCCCTAGACCCCCACAAGGGGCACTGCCCCTTGACCCCATTGCCCTCAAACTCCCATTGAATTTAATTTTCATTTTGTTTAAGAATATCAATATCAGTGCATTCCACATGAGGATGCCATTTTGTACCCAATTTGCTTTCAAATCAATCAAATACAACTATCAATTGGCATTAAATATTTATCTTTGGCATTTGGCATTGATCAATGATTAAGGATCACTATATCATATTATGAAATGATTTAGTTTTACAATTCTATATATTTCTCTTATTTTTTTGTATATATAATACATATATTAACACACACACACACACACACACACACACACACACACACACGTACCCATACGTACCTAAACCCCTAAAAAAAAATTTCACGTACCCACGTACCGGGTTCTCGTACCCGAACTTGTCCCCGAACCCGAACCGGTAACTTAGTACTCCCTTATTGCTAGCAAATATATCTGCCTTTTTAAAGGCACATGAGGCTTATTATTCTCATGCACATACTGCTAAATAACAACATATTTAAATGGTTATTACTTGTAGCAATTTTACCAAGTCTTTCGCCCTTTTCATGGGCCATTAAGAACTCTATTTTCATGCAATATTTGTAAGACTGTTTCAAGCATTAATTAAGCTTTACTTTCAGCCAATTTGTGGCTAACTACTTTGCCAAATATTTGCATTTTTACATGCTTCTTATCAGCTATAATGTGGCTCCTTATATTGGCCTATTAATTTGTCTTTTTAAGCCTCTTGGCTTTGTCAAATTTATTAATTTTAATTGCCACTTTGAAATGCCCCCCTTAGATTTTTCCCAAATTTTTTTCACATAAACTTCACCTGTTAGCATTAGCTCAATGAAAGATAACAATCTGGAAGCAACCCTTCACTTTTTGATCACCTAGATCCTAGAGTGGGCAAGGTGAGAGCATACGGTGTAAGGGGATTTGATAACAATATGTAGA
This sequence comes from Sequoiadendron giganteum, assembly GCA_007115665.2. Lineage (NCBI taxonomy): Eukaryota > Viridiplantae > Streptophyta > Pinopsida > Cupressales > Cupressaceae > Sequoiadendron > Sequoiadendron giganteum. The sequence continues at coordinate 533,199,589 of CM021107.1, read as the reverse complement.
AAACTGGAAGTACAAAGCTATTGGTGGCAAGCCATCCAATTGAGATAATGTAAATGCTAGGTGGTAGAGCCAATCTCTCCCACTTTTCAACGGGCTACTGGAAATTAAATGAAAGAAAAGAACTTGGCGGCATAGCCAACCACTTCCACTTTTCAGCAGGTGACAAAAAGTAAAGCAAATCTCAACCACTTCTTCAGTGGGAGTGAAATACAAGATACTAAAATGGAAGAGTTGATTAGTACTAGATCAATGATTACAAAAAAAGCCCACGTGTTAGGAGTTCATCTCTAAGCAATATAATGACGAGGCATCATGAAAATATGAAATTATGACAAAGATATCAAGTCTGATATGAAGGAGCAGCGGTCTGATTTTTCTGATCAGCAAGCTTGAAACACCCTCAAACGATAGTATCTCACCAACCACAACTTCGAATGGCCTCAAACTTGTTGCAAATGATGCATAGAAGCTAGGCATCCCACTTCCAACAGAGAAACTCACTAAAAACTGGCAAACAAACTTTGGCATGGTTTCCAATGCACCACAGGTAGATGGTACGACCCTCTAAGGAGGTCAACCCACAAGTAAAAATCAGATGCACCACCAAAAAATCTGAAACTCCAAGCAAAGGGGTACCCAAGAGCTAGGAAGACAAAGAGACCATACCCACAAAATTCGTCCAACTCCTCAGGAAGATATGAGCATAAACGTGGGTCAGCTAGGTCTGAAGAAGCACTCAAAAAAATCATCAAACAGAAAAGAACACACCAAAAAATGCCTTCAGAAGACATCAAAACCACACCAAATTGAAGTAGATAGAAACGCCATCACCAATGAAGCTCAATTGCACCCTCTGAATGAAGGAGCACCAACAATCCAGCTAGGAGCTATCTTGCAAGCTCAAAATTGAAGAAGAAACTAGGAGGTCTACCAACCTCGAAGCAAGAGTTATGAAATAATTTCAGCAACACTTCGTTATGATAAAATGGAGATAACCAAATGAGAGGGAGAACGTTGTATATATAGGCTTCAAACCCAGGAATTCAAATCTCCTTTTCCCTCGAAAATGGGACGCCCAAATATGAGGAATAAAGTAACAGTTATTAAAACTCATTTGCTTGTGTATTTTGGCGTCCACTTTACCTTAGCATACAATATAACTTAAAAAGTATTTATCTCCGACTTGGGCATCCAAAAATGAAGCTCACATTTTAAAATCAACTTAAGTCATAACGCCTAGCCAAGAGGGGTCCAAAAGCAACAATAAAATATAATATGACTTAAGTTATCAACTTTCCTTTTCTGACTCCAAGAAAGTTGGAGAAGCTTCTGCCAAGCCCGCACTGCCAAAAATAGTAATTGAGTGTTGAACCGTTGCCAAAAATAGCACTTACTATAAATAGCATACTGCTAAAAATAGTAAGTGATTCAAATCACTGTTTACGCACATTCCGAGTAGCCACCATAACTTACTAAATTTAGCAAGTCCGAAAATGGTCACTAATCAACATGCATGTGACACCCCCCTAAGCTCTCTGAAAACCCAAAAAGACCCAAAACAAAAATTGGCAAATTCCTGCATGCATCCCTTGGAAACTCAGAAAGATACCTCCCAAAAAATAGGAAACCCTAATTCTACCTCCGACTAGCCTATGAGCCTTCGAAGTAGGCTAACGGTCTCAAAAAGGACTAGTGTTGAGAAGGGGACATTGCACTCTTTGCAACATTTAAATACTTGATATTATACTTGCAATATTGTTTCTCATCTATATATATTAATATATATAATCGTATTTAAACGATTAAACCATATAACCATGATGCATTCATGCATACCAAGATATACACACTATCATTTCCTTAGTTGAATATCATCAATACAATATCAATACTAAATCCACTTTGACGATAATAACTATATATATATATATTCAATATGTTAATAGAAAACACCAATAACCCTAAAGCCTTCTATAAGGAAGCTGTCTTGACTTGACTCAGGTTTACATAACCGAAAGGCATAACTCAAGAACAACTTACTCAATTTTCGACAACATCTAAAACCCGACCTACACACAATCAACAAACTCAAATGGCTTTACTATTCAATTCTTGTCCATACCCTTCTCTCAAGTGATCTCCCCCTCATCCACTGAAGGCGCGAAATCCAATCCTGTATATCCACTTGGACAACCAAAATATGTAGTTAGCCATTTCATTTATATTGCATCCATTTCATTGCATATACATCAATATTTCTATTCAATACATAAAACCATTGCATTTCATATATTTCATCAAAACATTCAACTTGTCAAGCTTCATAGTCACATAATTTCGCTTTGCATTCAAGTTAAAGTGAAAAGTAAATAGTAACTCAAGGATGGAGTGTAACAAATATCTACACATGTCTTAGACATGTTTATCTTGGTCTATGCTCATCACAAAATTTTCTCTAACTAGGGTCATATCCTTACAGACCATTGGTTTAGACAACATTAATAGGTATTGTGATAATTGTATCCAAGTTTTATTTTGCATTTATATGTCCATTATTTTAGGGCTCTTTACATGAATTCGCCATGGTAACATCTGTTTTCTTTTTTTAATATATATGATTATATTGAGCTCAAGAAAACCATAAGGTTTAAATGGAGTATATTTTTTGTTAATAGATAACATTTTCTTCTAATTTCTAGAAAATTAAATCGTGATGGCCGACAATTAGAATTTAAATTTCAAATAATAAATTACTGACACTGACATATTTAAATTTGGAGCAAAGTTAAGAAAACAAGGGCGCCCTTGCCCAAATCCTCTTTTTTGGGATTTGAAGTGTCGGGGGAAAAATTTTAAATGCATACTTTGATCTTGCATATTTGATTTTCTGATAAATGATAAAATGGGCCAGGGAATGCATAATTTAGAAAATTAGGAGCATAATTAGGTCCAAGCACATAGGAGGGAGTATAATCTAGTGTGAAATTGTTAAGGGTGACAATTTATGATGCTACATTTAGCCCCCACTTTAGTGAAAGTATGAACTTATGCTTAGACTCACATTAAAGTAAGAAATATGTCAATAGGGGTTCAATTATCCAAATGTTGAAGAGATAGGATGGCAATGAATCTAGGGGAAAGCATGTGAGCCCCTAGGATTCAGGATCCCATAAAAAACCAACACAAGGACAAAGGAACACACATGTATGAAATGTAATGCAGCATGACAACACAAAACATACATGACAAAAACACAACACAAACACCATGCAAACATAATGCAACATGATACAAATATAAGAAAACACATAAACACAAACACAAGGTTAGCACTAAAAGGATTCAAGCCGGTAAGGCAAAGAGATCTCAGACTTAAATTTGTCTAAATATTTGTCATGATGCACATAATTTGTGTTAGTTAAAAGAATTTTCTTATTAAATCATTTAAAAACTCATCCATTTCTCAGCTGTTAAGATAAATAGGAACATCAAGCATCTTGAAATATCTTCCAAGAGAAATCTAGTTGGTCTGATTATGTAGAAAGAGCGGAGGAGATTAGGAGTTTGTTATACGATATGCATCTTGTGACAAGATTTCATTGCAACTAATCTTAACCAGATTTTAGGGAAGAAATTATTTTGTGACATACAAGAAATACAAAAACGATAGAATATTTTTCTTTGAAGTAGGTAATGTTCAGGTACCAAAACATGCCCACTAGTTGAGCTCACAAATGTACAAGTAAAAATAGAAATTCAAATTCAAAGGATGTTGTGTGTTCACCTATATGATACTTTGCTAGAACTGAGAGCCCTTAATCATTGAAGTTCTAAAGCAAGTCCCTTGAAGTACCTTGCAAAAACTTTTTGAAGGTTAGAATGCTTTATCACATCTTATTTTAAACATAGTCAAGTACCGTGAATCAAGATCCTCAATGAAATAATAGGCAATTTGTAAATAGGTTTGAGAATGAGAAACTGGAAATAAAGCAAAGTTAGCAAACTAATAAGTCTATTAGTTGGGATCCACATTAGAATTGCATAATTTATATACAAAATTTGTTATCTCTATATTTGGTTTCTTGCTGTGGAGGTGGATTGAATACTTGATGATTATAGCTATTGGTGGATCGGATTTTAATTTCAGATCATGGATTTCATCATTTACTAGTGTTCCATCCCCCTCCCCGCCGCCTCCCCACCTGCCCACCCAAAAAAAAACCCCGCATTTCCGAGATGTCCCCGTCTTGGAGACTTGGGGACTTAGGGGGGACGTCCCCCCATTGCCCCACCACCAGCACCACTGCCCCACCACCAGTGTTGTCATCTCCAAGACGCCGCTAGGATGTCAAGGACGTTGGGGTGTCCCTAAGATGTCCAGGGGACTCCTAGGAGTCTCTGGATAGTCTTGAAGATGCCCAAGCATTTCCTGCTGCCAGAAAACCAAAAAGAAAATCTTTTTTAAAATATCAAAATTTTCTTTGAACTTTGTGTCCAAGGCCAAACCCTAATGGTTTATGGGATGCACCCAACTCCTACAAACTCTATAAAACTGCCTCTTATCCTCATTTCAATTCACAAAAGCAAATCAACAAGAAGCTAATAGCGTGAGTGTGAGAATGAAAGTTGCAAGTGTAAGGTGAAAGAGTGAGAATGAAGAGCAATAGGGTTGAGGAGCAAGATGAAGAGCAAGGAGCAATGCCAAGTTAATGTTCACTTTGAAATTTAAATGTTTAAAAACTAGTTTGCCAAAGTTTCAATAATTCTTATACTTATACATCTTTTTATAACTATTTTTTCAAGTACTATATGTATTTCAGTGTTGTTATCCCACCACCACCCCGCCACCATCCCCCCGCCGTCCCCAAACTTAGGCCCTTGGTCCCCCCGTCCTCGAAATCCATCCCCACGTCCCCACATCCTCCCGTCAAGAAACTTCGTGGAACTATGTCATTTATAAGCTTTGGACCTATATTTTTGCATTTTTCAATTAACTTTTTCATGGTTCTTATTTGATTACCGAATAATCTCATACTTCTGTTTTGACAGACCTGGAAGCAGAAGATGGTCTTCATTCTGCAGAAATAGCTGTGGTGAGTAAAAATGTAGCTTTATTTTACTTTGTGATTTTGGATTCTTCTCTCATCAAGAATGTGAGCTTTTTTCATAAATTTTTGATGTCTTTAAGTTTCAATTTTGCTGTTATTTTTACCAAAAGAGTCAAATTTTCTATACCCATCAATATTTTCACTTTTTCTCAGATACTCACCATTCTTATATGTAGACTTCTATCATGGGCTTTGTAACTGATATATTAGTCATATATGTTGATGGCTGTCTTCTTTTTTCGAACCACTTGAATTTTCTTTTTGGAGACATTGCTAGTTCTTATTTGAAATTTCTATTTATATTTTGTTTCTTTCACCATGTGTAGATTTGCCAGATTGGTGGCTGCCTACATGGCAAACAACAGCTGATGTCATTGCACCTTCACCATGGCAAATTTTTGGTTGTGAGAATGGTAACATAAATTAATTTATTCTCTACATTCCTTAGCTCTAGCTAATTAATGTACTTCTGTTTCTTCTGATAAGGGGAAGCTTTCTGATGCAGGATTGCGATTATTCAAAGAGGCAAGTGATGGAGAATTTACGAGCAAGGTATATACCCTTTCTTCATAGGTGATTAAATTCAGAAAATTACAGTTCAATTTCTTAACATGATTAATCTACACAGCATTGGGATGATCATCCGGCTGTGATGGCAGTGGGTGTTGTCGATGCAACCTGTGAATCTGTATTTAAGACTGTTATGTCTCTTGAACCATCAAGATCAGAGTAATCTCCAATTACCCAGTTCTTTACTTCTAGGACAGTGTATTAACTGTTCTGTTTGAACTGTATATAATTCCTTTATTTGAACTTAGGTAAAGCAGTGTTGCAGGTGGGACTTTTGTTATCTACAAGGTCAGGTTATTGATCACTTGGACGGTCATGCAGACATAGTCCACAAACTGTTGCAAAGTAGCTGGCAGCCTTGGTAAACTATACATTTTTTGTAATTATTCAATGTCACCGAAAGAAAAATAGTTATCCTGCTTAAGTTGTCCTTGTAGATACTAATTTAAAGTAGTCATATTTGTTATAACAGGGGGCTGACACCAAGAGATTTGGTTCTACATCGTTACTGGAGGAGAGAGGATGATGGCTCATATGGTGATTTCTTGCATTCAGTTTACACTTAACAGTGAAGAACTTCGATTTGTTGTGACCTTTTAGTGTTTATCTAAAGTAGCTGCATTTTGGGTGCAGTAATTCTTTATCATTCTGTGACTCATCCGAAGTGTCCTCCTTCTCGGGGCTTTGTGCGTGCCTGCCTAAAAAGTACAGTTATTATGCTTTTGGTGAAAAAGTGGAATCAGGATAGAGCCAATGTATAAATTTGCAGGAAAACTGTTTTAGCTTGTAAAGATTTAGCAAAGGCTATTGATGGTAATATTTGTATTTTTCGCAGGTGGAGGATATGTGATATCTCCATTGGCTCATCCCCAACAACATCCACGTGCAGTTGTTAAGCACATGCTAGCCATAGACTGGAAATATTGGACGTCTTATATACGACCATCTTATACAAGAAGAATTACTCTCCGAATGCTAGGGCGAATAGCAGGTATTTAAAGAAAAATGTTCTGCTGCGATTGAGTAAAATTCAAATGAAATAAAGATCATATGATAAAATGATGTTTCTGTATGCTTTTACAGCAATGAGAGAAATGTTCAGGGCTAAACCAGTTCATTATCTGTCGCCGGGGCTGTTGTCTAGGGAGCTAGCAATGGAAAACACATCAAACAAGAATGAAAACAATAAAGAGAAAATAGTACTTTTCTCAGCACCAGAAAGCAGTTCTCATGTTTCTTCAATGGAATTTCTTGGCCCATTATATCAAGCAAAGGAAACAACATCCTCATTTCTTCAATTTAGTGATGCAGTTGATGAATTCTTTGATGCACACCCAAATTGTGAATCAGCTCAGACAGATTTGGATCAATCACTGGAGCACCTTAAGGAGAGTGAAGGGTCTTTGGGTGATGAACAAGCAATAGAATTGCAGGTATTAGATGTTGATCTCCTTGCACGACTTTAAAAATGGATTCCAATATGATTGACTCATTTGGTTCATGAATATAAGACATATCTTTTAATTGGTTTTCTTTAAAGCAACTGCCTTCCATATGTCGGTTGAAAAGATGATATTTCCTGTGGCTATAATGTTTAACGGGACTATCTACAAGGCTCAACCATGTCATGGTTATTGCAAAAACATTTTGTGGGAAGGAACTTTTAACTATAAATTAACATTTAATTGTAACTCACTTCCATTTGGCATTTAGTCCTTTCAATTTAATATAAAATGTGAAAAGACATTAAGCCAAAAGAAACATTTTCTTGCTTAGAATTGAAAATGATCTAAAGCGAAAATGGAACCAGTTTCTACTGATCTCAAAAGTTTTAGACTAGAAAATACTGTAAAACTATATTATCAGAATGTAAGTTAAATATTCTATTCGTAGAGTCTTGAAGAGGTTCTTTAAGTTTTTTGTCACATGTTGCATTCTGATTATATTTAGCTGTGATAATACAACTGAGACGCTTAAAATGAAGAGTCCAATAGAAAATGGTAAGCATATACACAAAAAAATGCTTTCTATTGTCAAGGGCTTGTTGGCACATTAACCACCCAATTCCGAGTTGGGTTTGGCTGGGTGGAGTAATCTTGTTGTGAGATATGTGTTGTTGCTCTCCTTTCTCTTCCTTTTTTCCTTACTATTGCTTGCATCCCCTAGTCCTCTTTACACTCATAGCTCTCCTTTGCCGCTTTCTTTGTCTTTAATTGTGTTCCACTAGGTTTCCTTGGGACACTCAAGCATAGATAGCATTGACTGATGGTATTGACCGTGGACAGTAGTGAGCAAAGGGCTGTCTTTGGACTTATAGCATGTCAATGCTGCCGACCATGACTATGATGTTGGCCTGATAGGATTGTTATATATAGGATCATAGAGCAATATACAATAAAAAGAATACAGAAAAAAAATATAAAAATAACATAAAATATAGAGACACAGATACATGTGGTTCACCCAATATGGGCTATGTCTACGAAGAAAAAACCAATCCTTCCTTTATTTATCTAGCAAAACAAAGGATACAACCTAAAACACATCCATTGTAATTTTCTCTTCTCTCTATCATAGTCTCCTCACACGATACAAAAATAATACTCAACCGTAATACAATGCCCTTATAAAAACGGGTTGCCTTCTGAGACAAAAAAACCAATATAATCTCTACTGTCAGATTTGTGACCTAATGATGAATGACCCATGTTATATATATATGTGGCTTTTGGGGGTGCTACCCCGAACCCTTGTCGGGGTGTGTGGCTCCTAAACCTTGCAAGAGGGTACCCCCCCTGCACCCCCTTACGATGAAATGGGCTCCAAAACCAACAAGATCAGGCTCCATAACCAACAAAGATATAGGTTTTAGAGCTTGCATGTGAATATATATCCTTAATCTAATCCTATTTCCAAGATTGGCCACAAATTATCTCTGCTTTGTGTTTATGTTAACAGCAGATTCTTCTATGGACAAAAGACAGCATGGTAGAGGAGTTTCACCAAAGGAATATTGTTTGCAAATGTAGAACCTAAAGATTTAAGAATAGGGGAACACTTGTAAAGTGCACCAAGTCTTACGAGTTTCCTATTGCCATTTACTAGGTTTTCTCTCTCTATCTTACCTCATTTAGGACATTTCATCTCACAACAGCTGTTCTAATCTAAAGGGGGATTAATGTTCTAACTTCTAACAAGTCAACCTAGGCAAGTCTTCCTTTGCCCTACACCCTTTTTTTTCATGCATGCAAGATGGTCATTTTATTTGCTTTATATGCAACACTTATTGTCTTATTACCTTATTGAATGCATAATTAGAGAGGTCCTTGACCTTTAGCATTATTAGTGTCTTGTTTATTAGAGTCTCTTCTCTAAACATATACAGTAAGAAATTTGTGTTTTGAAGGAGTATACTGTACATTTAAATTTGTTTCAGGTATGGATTCAGTAACTCCATGGTTAGTGTATTTGTAATATCTGTTTTGATTCATTTGGTCTAGCTTGGAGATCATCAAAGGACGTCAACAGCTACAGTTATTGTCAAGTGCTTTCATGATCTAGCTTCTGCAGGTATCATTTATATCTTTAATGTGCGATATGCAGTATTTTAAGTGCCAATTTAGAGATGATATTTTCAAGTCCTAGTTTAACGATGTACATCAGATTGTAAGAAAATGTATAAACATGTTTTTTTAGATTTTATGTTGAAGTTGTTTTATCTATGCATGATGGAGTGCAAATGTTTGAATTATTCTTACAGCAAGTCACAAACGATCACAAGTGGATGTTCAGTTGGGAGATGATGTAGACTTTTTCAGCTATGAAGCAACTCTTCCAAAAAACTCTGCTTGTACATTGCCAAGCAGTTGGTCCATGGCAGATCCAGCCACATTTTTAATACGTGGCAAAAGCTATCTGAAAGATCGTAAAAAAGTATACCAATTGTGAGCCCATATTTGAGATACTGTAATATGGTTTTAGTTATTTAAGAGTGCAGCATTTTTGTCTACAATTTATTTGAATTTTTTATATCAGAGGGTTCATCTTATACGGGCATTGTTCATTTTTGACCATTTATCATAGATTTTTGCATACTTTATAGTCACTGTATTAGTTGCTATTCAAACTCAAAGTTTCTCTTCTCAAATATCTTTCTAATTTAAAATGTCAATTATATTTCTACTCTTCAGATTAAGGCAAAAGATACGTTGATGCGTATGGTTGCAGCAGATTGGCTTAGATCTAATAAGCGAGAGGATAATCTTGCTGGACGCCCTGGAAGTTTTATTCAGGTATGATATTTGTGTATAGTGATGTCTTTTACTGTTTTGCATCAACAGCTATCGAAGGTTCGTGTCTGTGTTCATGTGCATGTTTGCATGCACACCTGTATACATAATTTTGTACCTCAGCTTTTGACCATATGACAGTTGTTTTTGTTAAGATGTGTGAAGTATCAAGTTTTAGTGTCATTATTCCTTGAAAATGTATCACATTCGCCTATAAAAAATTGACATTCTAATTTTGGAACTGTAGTTTGCATAATAGTTTTAGTGTCATTGTTCCTTCACAACGTATCACATTCACCTATAAAAAACTGACATTCTAGTTTTACAACTGTAGTTTGTGTAATAGAAGTCATTGATGAAGGTTCTACTGTTCAAATAAGATGGTGCTTGGCAGGAACTTCTGCATTTATTTATATATTTATCACTGTTTTGTGGGGTTGCCTGATAATTTGAATGCTACGTCAAGAAGTGTTGCTATGGAAATAAAAAATATCTTTGAAATGAAATTCCTAGCTTGATTCTAGAGGGATGATATTTTGTGTTTTTTATATAGATAGAGGAGAAAGTGTTGCATTTCCTTCGGTAGTTGGCATGTGGGTAAATTTGTGAATATCATTTTTCTTAAATTTGCTCCTCGGGTGATCTTGGTTGCAAGATAGAAGGCTTTTCCTTGCATCTGTCTCCTGTGATTGTGGCAATTGGTCCTAATTCTTTTAGTCAAAGATTTTGTTTATTATACTAAATTATTTTGATTTTATTAGGATGCCTAACAATAACCATTTCGTGTGATAGCAGAGGAGAGAAGCTGAGGGTAGCAATGAATTTTTTTTCATTGTAAATATTCAGGTAAGCATTTCAAACATAAAATAGTGAAATAGTCACATGACAACTGTGTTTCTGTTAAGGGACTTACGAGCTCTACCATCTATGCCCTATGCTAACTAGGTTCCAGGTGCAACAACACATAATCTTGCCTTATACTACATGATGGATTGCCCTCTTGAATCTATTCCTTTGCTAAAAATGTTTGTTGAAGGAGATGATGCTTATCGCAATTCACGATTCAAGCTCATTCCTTATATTGCTAAGGTAGATGAATCAAGGATGTCAGCAACCTTTGTATTATATTTATGGCAACTTCACTTCTTGGCGAGTTAATGCACCAGTTATAATTGGTTTTTCCTCCTTCAGGGCTCCTGGATTGTGAAGCAGAGTGTAGGAAAGAATGCATGCTTGTTGGGTCAAGCACTAGAGATAAACTACACTCGGGGAAGCAACTATCTCGAGGTATGTTTTCAAAATTCTTCCTAATGTGGTACCAATCTAAATAGGATGCAGAAAATGCATAATCAAAGTTGCACGGTCTTAACAAAACTCACCATCTAATGGGGTACTCTAGTAGCTACATGCATATTTTATATTCATAGAAATCTGAATAAGATAGATTATATAATTCTGGAAACATTTTTTTAGTTCATTGTAATGTGTATAGTTTTACTTTTTGCTTGACTTAGATGTAACATTGTTGTACTTGGTCTCTGATTGAATCTTGAATATTTTCTTCTCATTTGTTATAGCTTGGCGTCAACATTGGTTCCTCTTGCGTAGCCAAGGGTGTTGTTAACCTGGTTCTAGGTTACTTGAGTAAGTTGGTTATTGAATTGGCTTTTCTGATACAGGTACATATTTGATATTGAAATGCGTTTTTTCAAAAAAACTTGTTTTCATTAAGATGAATCATGAACCATGTAACAAAATTAACTGACACCTTTTCTTATGATTTGGATAGGGGGACACAGAAGATGAGCTCCCAGAGTTTCTTTTAGGGACTTGTAGGCTCAATCATCTTGAGGAATCCAAATCTGTACCAGCTGAACAGAAATATCCACAAGCCACGAGATGTGAAAATCTTTGAACCGGCCTCATCAATATAGTGTATTGTGAAATCTAAATGGTACAAGGAGGAACAGTCTGGTAGCAGCGAGTTCCCTTCCTTAAATAAGGAAAGATCAAAGCATTACTGAACAGAAAATTCATTTCTTCTTCCGAGGCATTTCACAAATGTTGTCCTCTATTGGAGAAAAAATTGAGACCAATTGGTCTCATTCATTGTCTCATTCTAGCATTCCTTTTCCTTATATGGGTAAAGCTTTAGAGCAATTGTCTCTTAGAAGAAATTTGTTCATTGCATTTAATTCAATTTATATGAATTTATATCCAACCAAATTTTTGTTGTATGGCTTGCTTTTTACTTTGTATAATATAAGAAGATTATTTGCAACATCAAAAAAATAAATTATACTATGTTCCCAGGGCACATCCTTGGATTTTTTTTTTGCTGTTCTTGTATTGGAGATGTTTCAGGGATGCCTTAGAAAGATCCCCTAGCTGTTCCCCCTTTTTTGAAAAATTCCCTAGCCGGCTTGAACACATTCTTGAAATATGGGGACGACTGAACATCCCCGAGATAGTTGGTGACGTCGTCTCAAAGGTTTTGTGACCGCCCCGAGGACAATGGCAGTGGCAAATCAGCCAATTTAAAAAAAGTCCAATATGAAAATATAATTATGTCTTTTTGTGGCCCCCCACACCACGTTTAATCCTAAATGAAAAAGAAAGCCTCCCTCTTTCATTTTTGTATGTCTAAAATATTTGTATCTAAGTTGGAGGGGAAAAATAATTTTGAATAGGGTTTGAAGGTGCAGTTGGAGAAATAAACATTAGTGAGTGGTGAGGGGTAAGGTAGCAAGAGAAGTAGAAGAGGTAAGTAATTCTTCAATTTGTTTTGCAAAGGTCTAAGGAAGAAATGTATGAGTTTTTCTTTCTTTCTATTTTTAGTTTGCATCTTCATTGTTCTTTTACAAAACAACATGAGCAACAATAATGAGACTAGTGAAGATGAAATAGAAAAAAGAAATGTGAGAGTTTCAGCCTTAGTTGGGTGTTGATTAGAATGTGGGAGTGTTATGAATTAAGAAAAAACAACCACAAAACCCATTTGAGTGCCCTTTCACCATTTAACTAAAACTTATAAAAGGCCTTTTTAACTTATTTTTTTGCAAATGTTCAGTAATGCTTTGATCTTTCCTTATTTAAGGAAGGGAACTTGTTGCTACCAGACTCTGAACACCCAACTTCATAGTTGGGTTTTGAGCAACATAGTAAGTCCATTGTGATGTGGCGATAGAACACTATGAACACCCAACTTCATATGGTAGCCTTTGCACTCCATCCCAAATGGCATACACTAAAGTTTGGGAGGTTGCCTCCTTGTGAGACAAATAAGTGAAATAAGGGTTAATGAAGGCCCTTTGAAAGGTGCATTCAAGCAAGGAGTCGACTATACTTTGCACATAATGACTTTCTTTTACTAATCGTCATTGTCAAACATTCAAAAAATCAAAGGTGAAAAAGATACATAGAGTTACATTTTCTCGAACTAATCGTATTGGATGGTGACATGGCATGACAAGAATACACTAGAGTTGAGGATGCTTGCTATTCATCTCCTTTCATAGATTGCTAGTTCTTTTGTAGAGAGGAATTGGTTCATCCACTTTTATCATGATGACTAAGCTTACTTTTAGATGAGCAAATAAGCTAGAGGCCATGTATAGTGCTTTGCAACTTCATCATCTTTAGATCTCAAAGTATTGATAGAATCTAGCTTTACAATGGGGATGTTTCATGAAGACTCCACCCAAATTGATGAGGAGAAGGCACATGAGGAATTGGTTGAATTTCCATTGGATGAGACAATCCTTCATAGTTGTAGTTACTTAGAGTAACTCTAATCTTGATGCAATTTTGGCTAGTGTCAATTAGGGATAACTTCATACTTTCTATGTTTTTGTTATTTTGTAGGTTAAACTTGTAGCCTTTGAGCATTTTGTTGTATTTTCTAATTTTATATTATATATTAATATAGCATATATACATTGACAATGAACTATGAAATCAACTAAATTATGAGTTTTGACATTTGTTATTGTGTTTGACTCTAATGTGAACTCTCAAATCTACTCTAATGCTGTGTATTAAGGATCTATAATGTATATGATGGATGTCTTATCCATGTTATCATATGAATCTTTAAATAAAATATTATATCTTAAAAAAAAATCCTATTTTTTGTATAGTCATCCCCAAACATCTCTATTGAATTGTCTTGGAAAAAGAAATCATGTAGGAAGTAAGATACCAAACTCTTTAGTTCAAGGTTGTCTTTAATCACTATAGCTAAAACCATGGATAAGTGTTCTTAAATTGAGGACAACCATGCAAATACTTTGGCAATTAACACATTCTCAAAGGCATTCACTAAACAATGTAAGGGGTAGGTGAGAGAATTTTTTAATCACTATGATTGAAACCATGAGGAAGTGCCTTTAAATTAATGAAAACCATGGGGAATATTTTGGAAATTAACACAACTCCAAAGGTGTTTACTACACAATGTAAGGGGTAGAGAATGTGAGATTAATTATAATATAGTATTTTGTATAATATAATTATTATACATACTAATAGCTATAGTTGTAATATAATATGATATACGAGAAAAAAAAACATGTATCTTGTTCTCGTTCTTATATCAAGTTCTAAAAATGATGTTGTGGCCTACTTATAGGATGCAACAATTAGAGGTGAGGACAAATTTATTGTCTCTGTCACTTTGTGCAAGGTGTTGTTGTCTCGTATTTTAGGTTTCGTGAGAAGGTTTTGTTCTCTTCTTTGAACACAAATAATGGAAAAGTAGTGTTGGGGTAGGCAATTGTGGATTCTACTCTAAAGAGGTGCTCATTCATTGTGATTGTTAGCTCTAATGCTAAGCATAATGATTAGTGTTATTTTGAGGATGTTGCCTTTAAATGGCCCTGCTTGATTCCCTACTTCTTGGATACCTCTTTATTGTTATTTTGAATTTTTTTTCCAAAGAGGGAAACTATGCTAAAAAAGGTTTGATATGCCAGTTCAATAATCTTTGGCCTAGTCTCCCAAATTTGCATTCATGGATATCATGAACTTGAAAGCCTTTAAGATGCCCATCGATATTTATCCTTTTACATAGTTTTTTTGGTTATTTTATGTGATATGAGGGAGGATAGGAATGGAAATATAGAGAAGGATAATGGTGTTGGGAGAAGGTTTTTCATATTCTTAAGTCTTGGTATCTTTCCTTCAAGCCTCTGTCTAAATCCTTCTTAGTGCTTCCTATAACTAGGTTAGACTCATTATCTTTTGATGCAATTTTGGGTTGATTTGTATTTAAAGGAAATTGTTAATTTATTGTTGGTACCTCGTTGTCTCTTTCTCTAAAGTGCACTTCTCTTAAACCTATTCTACTTTTTCACAAATTCAAGTAGAAATCGATATCTAGAAGTGTTTTCTAAGATAAATTTGGTGGAAAGCGGAGGATTGCATGTGGAAACAATAGATTTATTAAAAAATATTTTTATTGTCTTAATTGCTTTGATGATTTGGTTGTGGATTTCTTGAAAGTTAAATCAAAAGTCTTTGACAAGCTTCATGATGAAAGAGTGACTGGCCTTTACATTTGAAGGTTTGTAGGTTGTTGCAAGGTGCTCCTAGTAATCCCTCCTTTTTTGATGGCATTCCTTCCATTGGGGATGTTGTTGGGAAATATTTAAAGATCTTGTTGGATCTTTCTACTAAAAATGTTTTTTCTTCTTTAGAGGTGTGAGAGTTCTCTTGCTGGACCTCTTGTGTTTTTTTAAGGTTGTTGCTAGTGGGTAGGTGAAGATGCCTTCAACTTCACCTTTTGATGTGTCTTCTCTTCCTTCAAGGGCAGAGGTCCTTGATATTTCTCTTTGTGCCCCCACTTTGGTGGTTCTTATGGTTTATCTTAGTTTTCTCACTGTAGTTGCTTTGGCTTCTTGCCCTCTTTAACTTTTGGGCTCTATCTTTAAGTAAGGAAATTGTGAAGTTTTTATGAAACCCTAGATAGTGATGTTTACATGAAAGATGATTTGACTTTGGTTTCTCATAAATATAGTTGAGAAAAACATATTCCTCTAAATAAAATAATGAGAAAAATCTAAGCTCCATACTAAATATACCATCTAACATGCCTCTAATTTACCATTTCATCAATCCTATCAATATTCCAAAAACCTTAGCCGGAGATGGCTGCCAACCGTCTTTTTGCTGAGGTGACGACTAGGGTTCGGCCTGGGCAGCGGATGCAAGGGAATGTGTCATAGGTGAATGCGGATGCAAGGGAATGTGTCATAGGTGAATGAAGCTCCTACTCTTCACAGTGGCGACGCCAAAGAGTTTGAAGGACAGGACAAGAGTTGTGCAAAGCAGCTGTCATTTGAGAGTGAAAGCTTGTTTCATTTGTAGCAAGGCAACGTCATGCCAGGCAGCGTTGAGTCCTCTACGGATTTTAAAAATCCACGCTTAGAGGAAATTAAATCTGGTATTTTTAGAGCAAAGAGAAGCGTGAGCGAAAAAATTGTAGGGGGTAATGGTGGAGAAATTGTAACCCAAGATTTTTTTGATGTAATCACTTTGGAAATAGAAGGAGAGCTAGAGGAAGAAGTGACCTTCAATGAGAAAGTTTTCTTTGGTTTGGGCCTAATTGGGAGGTTCAAGGGTTTATGGCCAAGCTTACCCAATCTTCACAAATGGATCCCAAACTTCTGGAAGCCCTTGCTGGAAGGGTATGTTCAAATTTATCCAATGGCTAGAGGCATTTTTATTGGTTTTTTTTGAAAAATAACAAGACAAAATGAAGATTCTTTGTGATTATCACTAGGATTGGGAAGAAAAACATGTGTTGATGTTAAAGCCATGGCACCTGGATTTCAACCCAGCTACAAAAGTGTTTGAGAGGGTCCCTCTTTGGGTGAGACTTCCTAACCTCCCATTACAGTTCTAGTTTGATGCATGTTTGGAGGCTATAGGGAACTCTTTAGGTGACTTCGTTATGGTAGATGAGGGTTCTTCAAATATTATGCACTCAACTTATGCCCAAATTTTTGTAGAAATTAATGTTTCCAAGGTTCCCCCGAAGGGGATTTGGCTTAAATCATCAAAGGTTTGTTGGGTCCAACCCCTTGATTATGAAGGGGTGCCATTTAGGTGTAAAACCTGTCATCAAATAGGGCACTTGGTTGTTGAATGTGACAAACGCAGATCTACTAAACCTGCTTCTTGGTGGAAAAATGCATCCACTCAACACTACACGATGGAGAAGCACGAGAGCTCCCAGAAGAAAGGCTATGCAGAGGAGAGTCGGGCAACAGGGGAACCAAATTAGGTAGTGAATTCGCTGTTGTAGGAGGTGAATAGTGAGGAGCATAAAAAAATTCAGTTGGCCTCAACTCATAATGGGATTTTGGCTGAAGTCAAGGAAGCATCTTTCAAAGCAGGGGCTGCAACACCAAAATGTTGTGAAAAGAAGAGTGGTGTGAGTCCTCAGTTGAGTGATGCTGGAAAAATGAAAGCTAATAACCAACATCAACAAGAAAGGAAAAGGGATGGAGCTTGGAGGGGTCCCTAGATTTCATCTTTGTCTTGGTAGAAGGAGGTCGCGAGGGTCAAGGACGGGTGGCAAATGGTCATGGGTAAGAAGGCAAAGATGGAGAACAAGAAAGCTTTTGCCATGGTCCTGCGAACACAGACTAAAGAAAGATTAAAGAAAGCTTCAAACCTTTGACATGTTAGTAGGTCTTTAGGGAATTTGGTTTCAAGCATATCAATTAGTTGTATTTAAGTCTGTTTCCTTGGATGAGAAGTTTTATTTCTAGATTTGGGGGTAATCCTTTGAATTTTATTTCAGGATTGGGTGGGGTCTAGTAGAGGATTTAATTGGTGTTGTAATGGAATTAGCCTTGTAATCTAATTTTTCAATCTTCAATAAAAAACTCTTTATTACCGACCAAAAAAAATATACCATTTCATCATTAAAAATAATGCTTCATACTAGATGTACATGTTAGTATAACCAAGATCTCTACATAGAATATTGGTATCAAGCTGAGCCACACAAGATGAAACTAAAAGAATGTAATGCAAGAGGTGAAATGCTTGATTAAGAGTGTGTGAAGTCCTCAAAGACGAGGATGTACATAGGATGATGAGTTTGAGTCACTATAGGAGTTCTCAACTCAAGGTGGCAACAATGTTCCACCAAGTGGAAAAAGAGAAGTGCCACACACCCTTGAAGAGCTCGACTACCTCTTCAAGTGACACATCACCGCATAAGGTGGCTTAATACATAAAGAGTAATAAAAAATTGAATAATAATTATTTTACTCTAACACCCCTTTAAGATCAACTTAGGTGGGTACATAGATGGATGGGTCCCAACAAAAAGGCCTGATGAGGTACCTATGTACAATGAAACTCTCCCAAAAAGGTGGAGAAAGGTAGAAAACCTTATGGGAAAACCACCCTCTAAAATATATTTGAAAATAAGAAAGTACAATGAAGAGAGATTGTGAAGCCTCCCAAAATATTATTCTCATTTTATCCTTGTAATCTACTACTAGAAAGAACCTCTGGATGCTCTCGATGAAGTACCTCTATACTAGAGGAGATGAACTACCCATATTGGAAGTGGAAGAATGAATTTATGAGTATGAGTCCAATGGAGAAAAGTGTGAAAATGTGTACACATGAGAGAGTTAATCAAGCTTGCCCACAACAAAAATATCTCTACTTTGAGAGTCTCGAATTGTCATTGAAGTTGATGTAAAATCGACTATCTTCCTATATTTTATAAATTGATAAATGGAAAGAATGTTGTATGCCAATTCAAGAATAAAAAAGACATTAGGAATACTTTTATTGCATACCTCAGTTGTATGTTGTCCACAAACACATATAAAAGTGTTATTAGCTAATTGTAATTATTTATATCAAAAGGATAAAAGGGCATGTACACTTTTGGATAAGGATGACATATGATGTGATGCGCCTGAATCAAGAACCCATTTATCAATCTTTGAACCTATATTAGCCATTAGTACTTTTCCTTTAGATGTTGAACTAGATGAAAATTATTTAATGGAGATATGAACCCCTTTTTTCACAAGTAGATGCTCAAGGAGATATGTTTTTTCTTCATACAACTATCTTCATTATGCCCAATTTTCTTGCAAAAAAACACATTTCTTTTTTTTATTAGTTTTTATTTCTTTGTCCTTTTGTTTTGTTGTAACAAGAACTTGTGGTTTTGAATGTTGCATGGTACCCATTTGAGTTAGTTTATATTTCTTATTTGTGAGAGAAACAATCAAATCTGAGAGTGATGGTATAGTATAGTGTGCACCAAAATCATTCTTTGTTGCATGCAAATAAAAACAAATACTGAATATTGAGGACCCAATTTTGAAAAGTTACTTAGGACCAATTTTTTATTTCACTTTGTTTGAGTTGAAACTTTAGAATAATTAATTTACTAAAGAACTATATTGTGTTGAATTCTTGTGGATTAAGACTTATTAATTCATTCTCCAATTGATGTCCCCTCATGACATATTTCTTACCAAACAAATTTTCTAATGCTTTCCATGCATTATTAGGTGTTGTGGTAGAATCAATGTGAAAGAGAAGGTCAAAAGAAATAAATGTATAGAATGTTCCATAGGATTCATCATTTTGATTATGCCATTTTTGTTTCTCAGATGCTCCTATAGGTTTAAGTTTAAAACCCATAGTGACACTAACTCATTTGATTGCAAAATCCGACGAAACCTTCCGACGAAAGCTACATAATTAGATGTATTATCGGGCACTTGTGCGAATTTTTGTTTTTTTTAAATTTTATCCCCGAGGTTTGTCGGATTTTCGACGAACCGTTTTTTTTGTCCACATTTCGATGAAGATCTTTCACCAAAATTTTGATGGACCTGCAAAGTTAAATTGTGGCGGGCATAAATAGAAAAGAGCTCGACTATTTATTGCGACGGTGTTTTGCTCAATGATTTTCTTGGGGAAAATCAGAAGAAACTCAAGAAGATATCGCCAGGTTGAGGGTAGCCATTGTATTTTTCCAAAATTCATTTGTGAAGTCAGATTTGTACTTCCAGGTTTGAAACTCATATTTTAAAGCAACATCTCATTAGATTTCATTTTTAGTCTTGTGCATTTTTAGAATTTTATTTTCAGATTTTAGACTTGACTTCACAAATTCTTTATAAGGGAATTGTTTATAACTAATGGGACATTCTTGATGGATTTGGACAAAGATTATATTTGCAAGGTTTCAATTTTAACCCTAATGATCAATTTTCAATAGATTTGGGAGCCATAGCTAGATAATATCAAAGGTGTTGGTTGTTTTTTATTGTAACCAAGTTTATCTTCTAGACACATAGCATATAAAATCTCAGATAATACTGCCTTACAATACCATCAATCTATATTCTAACCCAATACTACTTATCAAATCCTTATATGAACATAGTCACCTATAACCTCACTCAAGCATTTTAATTAATTCCTTGAATTAAAGCCAAAATGAGAATTACACACACCATAACAGTGAGATGAACAAAATAACCCTTGATCATTTTATTCAAGATAATAATATATTGATAAAATGGAGATACATGACCTTGAAATGAGTAATTTTCATTCAGATGCTAGTATCGTCTTGAAAATTAACTACCCACGAAACTAAAACCTACAATACAATGACACCAAACCTAAGAATAGTATCTTCACTATAATATCAGGCTCTTTACAAATTTTCTCTGCAACTTCACTTAGAAATACACCTGTCACTTGGACCGCCTTATGACATTTCAAAAATTGGTTACAACAGACGAGTCTCTGGAGAATCTTCCTGTTCATCCCGTCCACTAGAGAATAACTGTTGCATTTGCCAAACTTCAAAAACTTGCACCAAAACTGCCACCAAGACATAGCCAAAATTTGTTATAACCATAACCGCTGAGCTGTTAACTGTCGGTTGTAGACTCTGTCCTATTCTTGTTCAATTAAGTACTTTTCTACCCATCCTTGATATCCCTCATCTGTTAGCCAATTAAAATTTACCACCTCATTTACCTTGGCACTGTAAGGTGTATACTTTACTGCTACTTCATTCACCCCCCTTTCAAAAGATTATGAAATTGTGTTAGTGTTAATGATTTTATCCATACTACTCATCAGCATGTCATAATCCGAGTCATCACAAATCAATTTGATTTGTTCATTGATGATTTCATCTACCCTGTCTTGCCACTGCTACAATGATCTTACATTTCCTTGGGCATCTACAATATCTTGTAAAGATGTGTCACTCTAGTCATCAAAACTCTTTACCAACTCTTTAATCCTCCTGCTGAAATCACCAGGTAAGGCCTGGAAACCTTGTAGTGACTTCACAAAGTCTTGAGTAGGCCTTAACTGTTGAGGCCACTAGCTGCATTTTGAGAATTTCATTTTCAGATTTTGTTGTGCAAGTTCAATATTATGATTTTAGGATTCTAACAGTTGGAAATCATAGTAAAATTAGAATTTAATAATTTTTAGAATTAGCATTTGAAAGTGTTTTTTGGGGTTATTAACTTCAGACTATCTTCTCTTTTGCAGGGGTGGTTGCATGCCGAATTTTTTTGGTGTAAAATATCATAATTATTATATTTTGTTACGTGTGTATGATTAAAATTATTGGAGTGTGATTTTGATATTTTTTGAAGATCTAAATATTCAAGCTTGGTAAAGAAAAATCATGTCAGAAATATTAGTCCAAAACAAAATGAAGAGTCACTTGAAAGATTGTGGGCTAGATTCATAAGAAAGGGTGATGGGAAATGTTATTGTCCTTGCAATAATTGCAAGGGCTTAAAGACGAGAAAACTTTTAATCACAACAACTTAGAAACATTGTAGGCAACATGGTCACGTTGAAGGGGGGCATGGTTATCGTCCATTGGTAAGTTATTTATTATATGTGTTTATATTGATTGAATTTCTAAATGTTTATATTGTTTTAACATTTGATATATATATATATATATATATATATATATATATAATCACTTGATCATGATCATGGTTTATTTATTTCTGTCATTATTATAAAGGTGGGGCGCCCTAGGGCACACGATATGGATTATCACGGTCCAGAGAATGTGGTTTTGCAAGTGGAAGAACATGGAGCTGTGAATATCGAAGATGAAGTTAATGATCATATGGAAGAAGATGATCATGCACCAAAAAACACAATTGAATATGATGGTACAAATACATTGATCCATGACACATGTAGTGGCACATCTGATCAAATTGATCGAGATGACTTTGATGATGTTCATGATTTACCTATACTTGAAAAGACATACGAGCCCCTTTATGAAGGCTCCCAAACAAATCTTCTCTCTAATGTATTGTTGCTGGTGAACTTGAAGGTTATGAATGGTTTATCCAACATAGCAATCTCACGGATGTTAAGGTATGTCATATATGTCATCTTTTTTCATCTATTTTAATTGTTGTTAGTTCATCACTAGTAAATAAAGGATGAAGTATGTACTATTAATATTATTTATATTAAGAAATAATTTTTTGTTGTAGATTGATTGGTGAATTTTTGTTACCACCATCAAATATTTTACCTCGCTCATACCGAGATTTATCTGGCATTATGAAAGATATTGGAATGGAGTATCAAGCAATAGATGCATGTCCCAATGATCATATTATATACTATAAACAACATGAATTTGAAACAAAATGCCCAGAATGTCATATCACTAGATATCGAACAGATCAACTAACAAAAAAGGTGCCTCGCAAGGTTCTTCGATATATTCCCATTATTCCACATATGCAACAATTATTTAGGTGCGAAAGCTTAGCACAATTTATGGATTACCATGCACGAAATAGAAGTGGAGATGAGATTCTTCGAATGCCTGTGGATGGTTTTGCATTTAGGGACATGGAGGAAAAATGGCCACACTTTAAAGAAGAACCTTATAATCTTAGGCTTTCATTGGCAGCGAATGGTGTCAATCCATTTGGAGAGCTGAGATCTATTTACTCGGTGTGGCCTGTTTTTGTTATCAACAATAACATTCCTCCATGGATTTCAATAAAGAGGGAGCACATAATGTTGGCAATGATTGTTCCAGGTAATTTTTTACATCAATTTTCTTTTTCGTAGCAGCAACTCATTTGACTTATTTGTTGCATAATGACTTATATGTTTTTTCATTTAATAGTCATGTACATGAATTTATATATATTGCAGTAAAATGGTTATAATAATTATGTAATGTTTATGTTCATTCAACTAGGTAAGTACCAAGTTAAAGATATGAATGTATATATTGAGCCTCTTATCGACGAGTTACTAAAGTTATGGAATGGCTTGACTATGTATGACGTATCTAGACCAATAGGACAAAGATAATTTCAATTCCATGCAATGTTTGTATGGACAATTCATGATGCCCTAGGGCTAACACATTTTTTTTGGTATGTTATAACGTTCGTCTGCATGAATTTAACGATATTTAAATTTATGAAGTAGATATCATGCATGTTTTTAAAATAATCTATTCATTATATATAATTATAAAAATTGATAGATTTAATCCAATTATATATGATTCACAGGTCTTCAAACAAAGGGAAAATTTGCATGTCCAATTTTTGGTCCAAAGATGAAATCTCATTGTTCAACAAGTTTAGGAAAGCAGGTGTTTGATGAGTATAGGCACTTCCTCCACATAAATCATAAGTATCGAACTGCTGAAAAAATCTTTTCAATGGGAAAGAAGAGACTACATCAAAACCACGAAGAATGACACCTCGCCTATGGAAGTTGGAATATAATAGAATTAATCGTCAAGGTTATACATCAGATCAAATTTTTTATCTATCATTTATGATATGTTTTGAATTTATATTTTTATTTTGTGTTGTGTTTACTCATGATGTAATTGACAATGATTGTCATTGTTAATTTGTTTAACTTATATGCTTCATGAAGGTCGTCAAGGCATTAAGGCCAGCTTCCACAAGGATTGACAAGTTATCCCAGATAATTTAGTAGGTTGCCCTACTATGAGAAGCTACAAATTGTGCATTTGTTTGATACAATGCATATCAGAAAGAATATGACAAAAATGTTATAAAAAATATTGGATGGAAGGCATGACAAAGAAAAAATTGTCAAAATTTGTAGTGACATTCAGGAAGCCAATCATGCAATGAAAAAATTCATTCAATTAAATAGCGATGGAGACCAAATTAATATAAGTTCCTTTCCTTGGTTATTAACAAAGCAACAAAGCAATGCTATAAAACAAGTCATACGAAAAATTCGATTTCCCACAGGATTTGATGTGAACATAAACAATATCATAACAAAGAAAGGTGAATTTGGGTTAGGGATGAAAACACATGATTGGCATACCTTCATTAAGGTAATTATTCTGGTATATTATATATATATTTGTATACTGCATGTAATTGTCAGTGTATTATGTTTACTACTTTTGGAAAAATATTAATGAAAAGATCATTTTATAATTGTTGCAGTATGCTCTACCTCTATCTCTCCTAGAAAATTTCAACAACAATGTCAAGCAAGTTATATATGATCTTGGAAAATACATGAGGTAAGTAGCGATATTTGTTCAATTCGTTGTATATTTTTCTTAAATCTCATTAATATATTTGTGCCTTGATTCATTTGTAGATGGTTGTCATCTAAAGCAATCCATAAAGAAGATATAAATTATTGGAAGAGAAGAATTCCTTGTCTAATGTGTGAAATGCAAAAGTGTCTACCTTCGACATTTTTCAATGCACAAGAACACTACCTCATACACCAAGTTGAGGAGATTGAATTGTGTGGACTTGTACACACAAGGTCAATGTGGATGGTTGAGAGGCACTTGAAATTTTTGAAGGCTTTGGTTAGACAAAAAGCACATCCCGAGGGTTCTATGGTGGAGGGATACATGGTATACTGGACCATGGTGTACAATAGTGAATATCTTCCTAAGTTTGCGGCAAAGATCCATGTAGATCGCATTTGGGATCCCAAATCCATTAACAAATTTGAAGGGGAGTACCTGATGGGGAAAGGTAGATTGAGGAAAGTGACAAGTAATTATAAGATGGTCATGGAGATTAATTAGAATACATTTTACATTTGGTTTTTATGTATATTGTACTTATTTAATTATTAATCTTCAATATTCATCAATTATAAATTAAGGTCGTATATTGTGGTAATTAACTAATTATACGTCATTTGTGAATTTCAAATTTTTTTGATACAGTTGGTCGACAGTGGGATGCACTACATTTGTATGCCGCAAACAATCTTGATTGGATGACAGTATGGATTGAACGATGTCAACAATCTAGTCATGCATTAACATGGGAAGGCGTAGCTTCATTGGTTAAAGAAGCTCATCGTAATGGAGATTCCAATGTTACACCAAGGGAAATTGATTTAGCATATGGTTTAGGAGATAAATAGGTATGTATAAATATATTAATAACCCATATTATTTAATTATTTTCAATTATATTGATGTATATATATGTTGAGATTTTTTTCTTTGCATACATTCGACCAAGAATAAATATGTTTATCAATTGACGATATTGCAATAATTTTTTTATGTTTGACATATTGCAAGGGAAACACCACAAGGCTATGTGGTGCAATGGTCATAAATTTCGAATAAAAAAGTTGGATGAAACAAAGAAAACTTGTGATTATGGGATAACTGCAGTCTTCCAGGTGACTAATGTTTCATCTAGAAGCAACATACATTCAGAAGTCTCAAAAAATCAATACTATAGGATTTTGGATGATATACTTGAGTGTGACTTTAAGTCCTTAAAATTAGTTTTGTTTGTTGTTCTATGGTATAGGCTACGATTGAATGAAAATGATCCCGAGAGAACTATTATTGAACATGATAATGGATTTACCATGGTTAATACAAGGTATTTTGAGCGAGCTGGAAATGAGCCCTATGTTTTTCCAAGCCAATGTGAGCAGGTATTTTACTCAGAGGTTCCATGTAAAGCGGGTTGGTTATATGTTGTTAGACATGATCGAAGAGGAAGGTCGATAAAGTATAATGTAGTGGAAGAAGAAGATACTAAAGAAATAGAAGATGATGTAGATGATGATTAGGATCAACAGTTAGTTGGTGATGTGCTTGATGAAGATGTCGAAGAGGAGGAACTAGATCATGATGATGTAGGAGTTAATGTTCATGAAGATGATATCTATGTGGATGATGACATTATCAAAACTGATATCAATGACGATGATGATGATATGACCAATCCTTATAATGTTGAATCTGGATCGGATGATACAGACAAAGAGTTGGATGAAGAAGAAGATCAATGACATTGAAATGTATGAGTTATGTGATTGTATTATCTATTTGATATTAATTTCTTGATAGAATTATATTTAACTTATCTGGTTACATAATTAATTTATGATGTTTTCAATTTTAATTATATTTGAATCATATTATAATATGTTCAGTTAACATATGTTAAAAATAAAATGGATAAACCAAAAGATGAAAGCGTGAGACCACTGCCTTTTTGGGTGTATGGAGTCTAATGAATATCTATAAAAGTGTAATCTATGATGGCAATAATTCAAAGTGTTTGGCACATAGATGTAGTTTATAACTTGTATAAATGTGCAAGTAAGTGACTGACAAACTCTACTTGAGATAGAATGACAATGCTAGTTATGTGATTCTTCTTATTGATCCAATTAATACTCTTCAG
The DNA here is from genome assembly GCA_007115665.2 of Sequoiadendron giganteum. Classification (NCBI taxonomy): domain Eukaryota; kingdom Viridiplantae; phylum Streptophyta; class Pinopsida; order Cupressales; family Cupressaceae; genus Sequoiadendron; species Sequoiadendron giganteum. The sequence goes on along the minus strand of CM021107.1, from coordinate 533,172,853 downwards.
TTACTGTGATTGACTAGAAGGGTTTAATATTTACTTGAAAGAACCAAATAATCACATCACACAAATACAACAAATGTGAATCAGTAAACTGAATGTATATATGCTTGATATATCAATTTAAACAGTAGAAAATCATCAAAATGGAGACAACTAGATAATTGTATAATTCCACAAACAAATGATACCAAGATTAAGCCACAATTTCATACATCTTCGTTAACTTCATCAAAATTCATACATGCATCTGAGTCTTTTAAAGGAAATTTTCATTGTAAACTATCTACTGTATCTTTCTCCTATCCGCCTATATTTACTTTACATTATGAAACATATATAAATATATCAAAATTGTGAAAGGACACGTCCTTTGAGAAATGTCTTTTTCTTAACAACAATAAAAAACTAGAAATTATGCTCTATTAAGCCATAAATAGATGTTTGACAGATAATATTGGTAAGCTGTCCACTTGTGTGTATCAGCATCCTCCAGTGCATTCCTTATGGCTATCTCCATTTCAAACATCTTCTTATTCTGTTCACATGCCCTGTCCATTGTTAAATCATTTCCTGTGGCTGTCTCCAAAATTGTTTTCATCATCATCTCACATTCCTTCATCCATCTTGTGGTAATATACATTTTTTTACTCCTCTTCGGTTAAGTACTTGTCCACCCATCTCTGATACTCTTCATCTGTTGGCCAGCCAAATTTCACCACCTCATTCACCTTAGTATTGTAAGTTGTGTACTTCACTGCAACTTGATTGGCTTCCCTTTCAAAAAACTCTAAGAATGTGTTGGTGTTAATTATCTTATCCATACTATTTACCAACAAATCATAGTTTGAATCATCACAAATTGATTTGATTTTTGCATTGATAATTTCTTTTGCCCCATCCCGCCACTGTTGCAATGTCTTAAAATTTCCTTGTGCATCAATAGTGTCAGGAAAAAATGTATCATTCCAGTCATCAAAGCTCTTTATCAGCTCCCTAATTCTTCTACTCAAATCATGAGGTAAGGCCTGGAATCTGTTCAATGATTTAAAAAAGATTTGAGTAGGCTTCAATGACTGGGGCCTATTGTCCACATCAAACCTAGAAGCTTTGTACATAATATCTAGATCATTGGCCCTAGGGATCCATTTCTCAGCCAAAGGAAAAACTATTTCCCAATCCCTATTGATATTTTTTATTCCATCCAAGAATAAAGAATATAAAGAATGTATAGATGGTAATTTACTATGAACCTTTTCATTAAGATGCCTCAAAACTATGTCAACTACCTCAATTTGTTTGGCAATTGCATCATCCTCACTTGCCTTTAAGGCAACCTACAATTTTGTGATCCTATTCAACATTTTCTTCTTGTTGGGATCCATAAAATATTCAACTTCTTCTTCAATTGGCCTTGCTATAGGATTGAGAGCAGGTGCCTGGATGGGGGACCCCAGAGTTGAAACAATTGGAGTAGTAGGGGGGACGGATCCTGTAATAGAAGGTAATACTCTGATACTAGGAGCACTGGAGGATTCTCCCACCTGCCCATATTTCAACCTATCTACTTCAGATTGCAGCTCAACATTCCTTTGTTGCATCCTACTATATTCTGCAATTATCATATTGTATTTCTCCATCAGACTCTTATTTTCAGCCTCTTCTCTCTCAGCTGTATTTTGGGCCAATTTGGCCACATTTACTGTTAGGCTTGTAGCTTATGTTGTTGAAGTTTTAAAAGCTCTTTTGATGATTAGCCCTCCCCTTAGGTGTGAGATAATATCAGTCAAAGTTGGATTTCCGCCCTGGGGTGCCAATGCCCGTATGGCCAGAGTTTCATACTCCTCACTAAAGGAAGAGTCATGTAGAGCTGCCTTAACATCTTCTTCATTGTTTTGTATAGGGTGCTTGGACTGTAAGATAGCATTGAATACAACCACATCAGCTATGTCCCATTTAGGCAAAAGTAAGACACCAGCCCGAGTCACAAGTCTTCTTCCCTCCTCAGAAGTGATGCCTTTGAATATTTCCATTAATTCGGCCTTGAACTCATCATAATTCTCCCGCTCAGACCTATCAGGTCTCAATTCTCTCCTACTCTTACATTTGTTTTGGTACTTTTCTAGTTTCATCTTCCAAACTAGTTGCAAGAATATAGGAGTCTTTACAAATGCATCATCATCCAAGAATGCCTTGTAGGACTCCATCCTGGCATCTTGTACACATTGCCCCTTTACATCCATGTCAAAAAGCACCAATTGTGTTGATCTAGGAGGGGAAGGGATACCATCCTGCATGTCTTGATCAGTCACAATTATCTCATCCATTAGAGTTTCTCGCATTTCCTCAACTCTCTACCTCTTAGGGCTTGGCTCTGATGGTAACATTGTAGGATCACCTCTTGGTGGTGAATCTAGATCCACAATCCTTATCCCTCCAGGTGCTTTGATCCTTGGACCCAACTGCGATGATGCTTGCATGACTTATTTTCCCTTCTTATCCCCTTTATCCTCATCACTTCTCGCATTCCTCTTTATCTTGTATAGAGGCCTATCAACTGGTGGCTGATAAACTGGCCTTGTTTCTTCAAGCCTCACATCTGATCTTTCTATACCCAAATCTAATTCCAAACTGACCCTCTTGGTCATCAAGGTGCCCATGATATTTTTGAAATTAGCCATTAAGAAGTCTATTCTCTTGTGAAATGGAGTGAACTCCATTAATGGATCATATTTTGGATCCATTTTATGTATTGTAGCCAGCAACTTTTCATATGCAATCCATTTTTATTTATTCAACTCCTGCCTATTCAAATCAAACTCATTTTTTATTAGGTCCTCAGGAAAGTTGAATTCATGTGCAAATTTTCCACCTTTAATTCGTTGTCTAAACAATGCAAAGAATCCCTCAGGGTCATGTTGTCTCTTAGAACCATTCCTCAAATTGAAGTCATCATAAAAGCTTCCGAAGTGGACCCATCCTCCCTTGGAATAGACAAAATCAGAAACAACAGTGTAGTCAGGGAACAAAGTCCCTTTTCCTTTCTTTGTTAGGTTATCCTCATGAATACAACCTAGTTGCCACATAACTTCATCAAACCCTATCCTTGATGGTACATTAAAGGGGGGGATATGAGGGGTTCCCTGGAAACCATACACCCTCAAGATAGTGCTTACAGGGTACAAGATGATATCACCCCAATTGTGACACACTTTTAAATTAGGCTTCTTCACCTTCGATCTGAGGAATTCATGCAAATCTTTGGGGACTCTTGGCACATTTACCACAAACCGAGCCCTAAGTCTAGAGGCAAAGCAGTTATCAAACTACACAAAACTGGCACCTCCCATGTTGTAAGACAAATCTGCACTCCACACCTATACTGGTAACCTTTCTCCATTCACCTCCTGCCTCAACTCCATTTTTTATGAGAAAAAAACACCATTGTTGTATAGGAACATATGCATCAATAGGGAGTACCCAGAAAAAAGGAGTGCTAGTATCCCCCACATGCAGCTTCATCAAACCCTCATGCATCTTCTCTAACAGGAATGATGCAAAGTCATATACCATAGAGAAGTTGGGATGTTGAATCTGGGCTCCCATAAACATGTACGCAACTGGCATCACAGTATTAGGGCTGAACCCTAAAATCTGGCACAATGAATAAAATTTTTCTATGAAGTGACTGACAAAACAACTTAGTCTGAAAGGCTCCTAGTCATTTAGGCTGATAAGAATTGTTGAACTACTCGCCCTGGCCAGGTGAGGAGGAAGCAACCTCGATCTAAAAAGAGGCTTTGACCTTTTGTACTCCTCCTTCATCTCCTCAAAATCTATTTGGACTAAGAAAGGGCTATACTCAGTCAAATCAAAAATTTTCCAAATCTCATTTGCATGTATGCTTAGCAGAATTCCACCATCATTATCCCTTATGACCCTTGTCACAGGATCATAGCGTGTTACCATTGCTCTGAGCAAGTCAACATCAGGGAACACATTTGGCACTGTTAGTTTCCCCAAGTCATATCTTCATGCATTAGAGAAGGGTTGAGGTAAGTTTCACTGTCCATACCATAGCCTAAACATTTCAAGACCAGTCATAGGAATCCTAGCATCCGCAATATTATAATTTCTGCACACTAGACCTTCGCCTAGGGTCTTTCCATTCATTAAAACCAAACCACTCTTCCTGTCATTTGTTGACAACAGGAGTTGATCTAGGAAGTCATCATACTCTTCAAATAATCAACATGGACAGAGTGCTGCTTCAGTGGTGCCATCTTAAATAACTAGGGCTTCTTTTAAAAAATCAAATCCTCGAAGAAACTAGAGGTACCCAAAACACAAAAATACAACACAACTGTGCAATTCCAATAATTCAAATGAACCAGTAACCCTACAACAATAATTAACAAAACCTCTTGACCAACACAATAGAACCCTTCACAAAGACACATTCAAATTAACCCAACAGTTTAGAAAATAACTCACGGGATTTCACGCCTTGCAAAGAACCAAACTTCATGATGATCGCTCGAAAAACTTTATCTTTGGCTCTGAACTGCTTGGAAAATACTTGAATTCTTTTGTGATGAAGATAGAAAAAGAGCAGATACTTTATGTCAATTGAATTGAGCCAATAGACGTCTCATCCACTATTAAAGCTCATTTGCATGCCGCGCCAATGACTCTAATCGTATTTGATGCGAATTTAAACTTTAGCCGTCGATCTTTTATTTTTGTCAGATCATCGAACAACCATATTCAAAAGGGCTGAAAAAATCTCCATGTCAGCATGGAGGGCCCACGACAGAAGGCAGGGAATACACGTGACACTCGCTCGTGATATCACGATCACTAAACATCCTGTATCTTTGGATCACATGATGGCGGGCAACTGTTGATTCCTACCATCAATGATCGTGTTCACTCACAATAGTCAACAACACCAAACATAACCATAGAGAATTTTTTTACCAAGATTATAACATCACCGTCGATCTCAAGCACCTACATTTCATAGCTATTTTAGTAATCCACTTTATAACGTATTTAAGTCCGACACAAATATTAAACGCTTTATTAACCCCTTTTCGGCATCGACAGCTTGGGACACGTGGCGCTCGCCTGTGATATCACAATCACCAAACAACCAGTAGTGATGTCATTGCGAGATCACAGGGAGCGGTCAGGATCAATCGTAGGAAGATCAACGGTCATTCAAAACACAACAGTCAGCAACACCAAACATAACCATTGAGCAACTTTTTACCAAGATTATAACATCACTGTCGATCTCGAGCGCGTGCATCTCGCAGCTATTTTAGTAACCCACTTTATAAAGTATTTAAGTCCGACACAAATATTAAATGCTTTATTAGTCCCTTTTCGACATTAACAAATGTGGACACGTGATGCTCGCTCGTGATATCGCAATCACTAAACAACCAGTGGTGATGTCATCGCAAGATTGTGGGGAGCGGTCAGGATCAATCATAGGAAGATCAACGGTCATTAAAAACACCCCCTGCAAAATAAAACAACTATTATAAGGGAGAAGGGGACATCGCCTAGGACAACGACAAACGATGGCTCAAAGTTGTTCTTAAAGCATGGGGCACAGATTGACTTAGACTTAAGAAATAATAAAGTCAGGTGAAATAACCTTTTTGCATGTGCAAATTGTGCCACTGTCGGATGAAGTGATTTCAATCTTGACTGTTACTCGCAGACCTCGCAAGGTTTCTGCTAATGTCACAAATATGCTGTGACACATGCGAGATGCTGCCATCTGTCACATTTGATGGTGGGGACTAGTTTGTCTCGTTGATCGATGATGACGGTTGATGCCGACCTAGACTTAAGAAATAATAAAGTCAGGCGAAATAACCTTTTTGCATGTGCAGATTGCATGGCTGTCAGATGAAGTGATTTCAATCTTGACCATTGCTCGCAGATCTCACAAGGTTTCTACTAACATCACAAATATGGTGTGAGGCGTGCGAGATGCTGCCATCTGTCACATTTGATGGTGGGGACCAATTTTGCTCGCTGATCGATGATGAAGGTTGATGTCGACAACTGTTTCCGTACCAACGCATCGTGGTTGTTCCTCGCTGACCTCGCGCAATTAAAACTACAGTTTCAATAATGTTGCAAGGTGTGCGATTTGGTGACACGTGGAATCTGATGTTGTGCGCTGATAACAAAGGTGGGGCCCATTTATGTGCTGATGTGGTGCCCGGTAGGTGAATATCCTATTCGTTTGGTGATTGGAAGGAGAATGTGGCATTTCAAACTATTTTGACTGAATATGAGCCATTCTCCTAGCCAATGTTGTGATTGATCAATGACTCGTATTTAAAAATAAATTGGTATTTTACTATAGTCCTTTTATCTTGCGTGAGTGAATAGTAATGGCCGAGTTTGACTCTGCCTGCATAATTAAATGCTAAAATTTGCGAATTACTATTTTCGTGTTGTATCTCTACATTGAGGAAGAATTGCTTGGTATTGAGTGAAGCAAGCTATGGTTACGATTTCTCAATTTCGCTGCCTTGGATGTTCTGCGATTGAAATTGTAAGTAGCACTTATGCCATTTCTTGTAAATTCAAAAGATTTTATGGTTGCTTGCTACGTAATTCGTGATTGTTTCCTATTTCTATTCTTGAAGAATTGATTGAATAGATTCTCTTTTAGAGCTTGTCTAGATAATTGCTAGCGATTTTTGAATATTGAAGAATTTTCTATAAAGGCTAAAGGAGAAAATTGTAATTATTTTCTATATGAAAATAAGCAAACCCTAGTTCGAATTATCATTAGTCTAGTATAAATGGCACCCAAGGCTCGAAGTTCTAGTTCTGAAACCACTACCAGGTCTTTATCCCAAGATATTATTGATTTGTTACAACCCTCTACTAGAAAGAATCAGGAGGGAAAGGTTTTTTTCTATGGGCCTCAAATCTTTGAAGGATTGATAGACAAGCAATGTGCAATTCAAGATGTTGAGTTACCATACACCGGGTGGCAGTTGTTCTCTAATTGGTTTGGGAACAAGAATTTGTCGGTTCCTTTGTGTAACCCTTGGAGGTTAGACCCGGGTAAATTGGTGGTTCCTAATATTTATATGGATGTAGATCTTTTAAAGGACATTGCTGCTAGATATGACCCTATGGCCCGAATTGTCAGAACACATGCTAGTGTGCAAATGATTAAGATAACCAAAGAAGAAATTGTAGAGATTTTCAAATTGCATGAATGGAGTAAGGATATGGTTCCTATCGACTTGGAGGTTTTCAGAAAAGAATATAGAAATGCTAGGGGTTTGTTCAGAACATCCTTTTTAATACCTCATTTGGTAGTCTCAAGAAGAGGAAAAAATCAGAAGAAGGTAGTAATTGGCAGGAATGAGCCTGAACCTTTTCTTGTGGACTATTTCTCCAGTTATTTCAAGAAGACCGTTTGTGATTTATGTCAAGTTCTAAAAGCCATCTTAAATACAACCTTGCCTATCGATATTATGTATATGGCAATAAATCTCCAACACCCAGGTTTTAATGTAATATATGATTTTGCCACTTATTTGGCAGAGAAGACGCACACGGGTCTGGTATCCCTAAAGGAGGGGAAGAATTGGGTTGGATTTAGATGGTATTCCTTGTTAATCCACATGTTTCTATATAGGGGTCAGGCTGTGTTCAAAAAAAAAAAATGGAATTAAAGAAGAAGGAAGGAAACATTGAAATGCCTGTCCAATATTGGACTAGGATTCTTGACATGCATGATCATAAGTTTGATTATGTAACTTTCCATAATATATTTGGATCTAAATTAAGGGAGGCTCTGGTTCATGACCCCCCAAGGATCCCAAAATAAATTCATGACTTCTTGAGGCCGATGGAGAGAAGGCCTGAATTGAACATAATGCACAATTGGGGAGACATTATCCCCTATCATAATACCACCGTTTTTAGGGTTTTTGACACTAATGTCAATCCAAAGGTTCTGCCAAGGGAGGTGCCCCTTAGAGGAAATTCTGAGGCAATTGGGGGGCACTCAGGAACTACAATTTCCAGCTGAACAAAAGAAAGGTTCTTTCTTCCTTGAATATACAACATTTGCCGATTTTGTTATGGCAAAGGGAGGATGGAAGGAGTTGTATCAATTACTTGGGCCTTATAGGCTAAGTACTGTGCACCCCAAGAATCATGATCCTAAGGGTTTTATGTCTCAAATGAAAGCAAAACATCGGACATGAGCTTTTGTCCACAACTTCTACTTTCCTGAGGACACCATCAGGAATATTTTTTATTTGGAATTACAAGATGAGAGAAAGGCACTATAAATTGCCTACTTTAAAATGGTAAAAACTAAGCAGGATAAAATACTTGGTTTCAATCCCATACCTAATGCTAAAGATGAGTTTAGCAGAGTAATGTATGCTATTGATAATTTTGAGAGCTTGGTTGGGGTTTTGAAAGATGAAAGGGTTGTGGAAGAAAGGGGAAAATCACAAACCATCGAGGAGTACCCTGAGGTAAAGGAAGAGGAGAGGCCTACTTATTAGCCCCAAAAGAAGATAAGGGTTTTTTCTAGAAGAAAGGGAAGTAGGGCTGAAGATGTTGCTAAAAATATTGCACCATCTTCTTCAAGGCAGTTAGTACCAAATGTTGTTGATTTGGATTCTCCTCCAAGTTTTTCAAAATAGGCTTGCCCACCATCACCAAAGAGGTAGAGGGTTGAAAAAGTAAAGATTGTTGATTGTGATGGTGATGAGGATGATGAAATTATTATCACTTCGGATAAAATGATTATTGAGATTCCATTGGAACCAGTTGACATTGCAACAGGTTTAGGTACAATTTTTTTGAGGTTAGGAAAAGATGAAATCAAAGGAATAACAAGCAATGATGACTTGAGAATAGAAGCTTGCAAAGAGTTCATGATGGATGACTCTTTTATTCAAACTGGTGCTTTTAAATATTTTGTGTGGAGAGCACATTCTGCATTATATGTTGAGAATGTGGCACATGAGAGAAGTTTGCATCCAGAGCTCCCAGAGAAGGTAATTCAAGCTAAGGTCAGGGAACAAATGAGAGACAAATTCAAAGCAATAACACCAAAGCAAGGCTGAGAATTGGTACAAAAAGTGGAGTATTGCTACTCCCTGAATGGGATATCACTGATGCTATGGTGTTTGACACAATAAGAAGGGCTGATAAGCCAATTCTTGCTACTGAAGAGGAGGCTACATTGGCACTCAAGGGATCAACCTTTAGTGAAGAATGGGATGCATTGGAAATCTGGTCCCTATCCACTGGCTCTAAAAATCCAATTGTTGTAGAACCTTCTGACTTCAGTCATCACTTGGTTGTGAGGAGAGTTGCTAACACCCCAACATTGGAAGCTGTTGATATGGTCATGAATGTTGCCAAATTCACTAGAGCAATTGCTGAAGATTTGACCAAGGATCGAGATACTCTAAGAGACCACTATAATGACATTATTATTGAATATAATAAGAGTCAACAAAAGGTAGCAGAGTTAGAAACTGAATTGGCTTTATTGAGGCAACAAATGGATACCATGAGATCTCAAAAGCAAGCCAGTTCTAGCCACACTATTCCCAACCCACCAGTGAAGCAGTCTCAACCTCCTGCACAAGCACAGTCTTTGGCTATTGTTCCATATAATATGGGACAAGTGCCTGTCGCTATTGAGAGGGCTACTAGCCCTAGAGGGGGAATTTATAGGGAGAAAATGATTCATCAGGTTGAAGAATATAAGGAGATGGTAGAGGAAATCCAAGATGTAGCAGGGAGAAGCAATGCAATGGTAGTGGAAACTATTTTGAAACATTTTAACACAAGGGTCAAAATTAAGCTAAACAATGTTCATGCAAATTATGTCCTAATGCTGCAAGCACTAAAAATGTTTCCAAGGGATAAAGAACTGGCCATCCCATTGCTAAAAATATGGAGCCCTAGAATGGAGAAGTTGAAATTCATGGCAATAGGGGCAAAACAACATGGTGATAAATATCCTACTATTATTGCAACATATCAATTGGTCAAGGGAATTTTTGAGCAGAAGTTTCAGGGATTTGCCACCCCAATGGAATCCAAGATTAAATTGATGAAAGATGTGTATGATGGAAAGGACCTGACCCCATTGCCTCATATTTTACATAGTTAGGATGAAGTCAAACCCCTGCAGGTTTGGAAGGAGAAAATGAACAATATAATGATGTCTCAAACACATGAGATATGCAAAAATGTTGACATCCACATGCTAGAGAATACATTGAAAAAGTTATCTTTTTTTATAACTTTCTTAGAGAACTTTAATAAAAAGGCCACATCGATAATGGTAAAGTATGCTCCCTATCGAAACAAGTTTGATCAGGTTATCGCTTTCTAGTGGCCTTCCGAGGAGGAGTTTGAATTAAGGAAAAAGGTGTTCACTGATGAACTGGAATTATGAGTGTTATAGTTGAGAATTGCAACTTGGTCATGTATAATACAGGTCTAACCTAAGGTATTATATTCTAAAATTGCATTCTCCTTTTAACTCCAAGTACAGGGTGCTGAGGTGGAGTTAATACTATAATGGCTAAGCATGCCTTTGATGTATGGGGAGTGGCCTTTGGAGTGATGTTTTCTTTCCTCCTTATCAACTAATGATGATCTTTGTCTTATATGTTCCACTCAAAATCATGAGTTAGCGGTCCAATTACAAATGGACATGTGTACTCTCTAACCTGAAGCTTGTTGGCTCCCTTATTTTATAAAAGGGAATTCTGGGTCGAGAGAGTGGTCAGTTGAAATATCCAAAATGTGAGAAATAAGAGTCTAGTAATATAGAGAGTATGAATAGTAAGTCCAGGTTTTAAAAAGTTTTTAGTCAGATTGGAGAACTTTGTTAATCATGGGGTTTTTGAGAGTGTTTGTATCAAACTCATGAATATTTGGAGTTTATTTTCTCTCCTATTGTGTTATGTTACATGGATTATTAATGAAATATCGATCAAAGATGATTTTCATTGATTTTCATTTGTTCTTTACTGTGAATTATGTTTAGCTACAACTCTGGTTCAAAGGATTGGTTAAATGCTTTAGTTAACCAGTAAATTCATGCAATATAACAAATAGGATTCATAAAGGAGTAATAAACTCAGGTATAGATATATGGGTTGTAATGCAATTCATAATAGATCATAAGTGTTCAAAATGAAATTTACCCTGTAGTTCAATTTTCTCTTTTGACTCTGTGCACTGGATATGGCACTGGAATTCTGATTACGTTTTATTCTTGTATGTTTTGTGTTATGGCATCAGGATATTTTACTCAAACATTTCATATCAATTTACTTTATGTGAAGTTTGCGATTCTCTGTTAAATGGACATGGGTATTTTTTAAGGAATGGCCAATTTCTTGAAGGATTTCATCCTTTAACATTAATTGGGGATCTATCTGTTGCTTACCTGTGTGCAAATGAATTGTTTAAATGTTGTATGTTAAGAGCACATGTTAGGGAATACCCTCTTGGATTTTAGAGAGTCTGAAGTGTGGGAGAATTAGCCTTATTGCTATTCTCGTTAAGTTGGCCATACTGTTCCTAGTCTTTTATTATTGAATGTGGCGAGTTCATAGGAGCTTCTAGGAAACACGTGTGGGTTGCAGTAAAAAAATGCCAATAGGTTCAATTGACAACATGATATATTGAGTAATTAAAAATTATTCATAATTTGAAATTCTAGATTTTGACAACATGATCTATTGACAAGTAGGAAGTATTTTTCACAGTGTGTCAAATTTTGATATTGTTATCAGGATTCAATTATGTAATTCTACAAGTCAAACTCATTGACCCATGTTTCATGAGTAGTGTTTCACAAGAACCCATCTCTCATGATAATGAATGGTCCACTTAACACTCATTGCATCTAAATGATTCTCAAAGGATGAAGCACTAGGACTTCCTAGGAGGTCACCCATCCCAATATTACATTATCCATGATTTTATTAATAATTGATCATTTTGGATTTTGACAAACTTGACACACAAATGACAATTTGACAATGAACTTAAAGTATCACAATTAAGTTTCAAATTGACTAACACAATAGAAACTAAAACAAATTGAGAGATTGTTATGAGGGTAGTGATGCAACTTTTCTAATTAGAGTGTATTCCATGAGATTACAATTCTTTGAGATATTTTGTCAAATAGTTCACAAGGTTTTTCTATCCTCCCACATTTTACATAGATTTGAAAATGGAGTCTACAACTACACAATTTGAGAAAATTCATCTTCATATTATGCTTTGATGGATGTCCATACCTTGTTCCAAATCTCCAATATTAAGGAAATCGACAAGGATTTTGGTGAAGGTTGTGAAATTTGTCTATGCATCTACCAATTGCATTTGATTGAAAGTTTCTAAAACCTTTTAAAAAATTCCATTATGTATATTCTACAATCATTATAGTCACAATTTCACATTTATTTGGTTTTGCATCTACCAATTGTATTTGCTTGAATTTTCCTATCAAATTTTCAATGTAGATCCATTTTGTGTATATCTTACAATCTGTTGGTGTTTTTTCCCACATAGGATTTGAAATTCTCTAAGAGGTAGCCAACCTCTATTATAAAGAACTACAAAGGCTAATGGCCAACTAACAAGAGTCAGTCAAAGACTGACATCTCCTACACTTTTGGCTCTGTGAAACCAAGGTGGGTAAACCCAAGTGTGTTCATAAGAATGTTTCATGATTGGTAAGAACACTTCTTCTTACAGATGCAGTCCCCACTAACACTAACATACAATCATTACTCTGGTTGTGGAAAAACCAAAGAATAATAATAGATATCCCAAAGCAAGGAGACTGAAAATGATCATAAGATCTATATCCCAAAAATAAATAGCAGTTGATATTTGTTAAAATGTTCGGGTATTGAATCACCATGCTTAGAGTCACGGTCCTATAACTGAAAGGAATTTTCCAATACTATCTATTGCCTCATCCATTGGGTGGGATTCATATAAAACGTAATTCTAATGAAAATGAACTTATCAGCATAGTGCTTTTCTACCATGAGATTTGTCAGTATATTAAAAACAATACTCCTTAGTGAATCCTGAGCATATAACCATAAACATGAAATTTGTGTTCAATCATTTGATTAAATCATTAAGTTAAAGCAAGAGAACAAATTACACTTTCAACTACACCATTGAAACTTAATGAACAAACTGTTGATAAATCCATTCATAATCGATGGCCCATACACAGGAGAGAAAAATGTCTTAATTTTTTTAGATTTCTTTCGATATCAGTAATTAAAAAAGTATAGTATACTTATTTCATAGTATTCCCAACCGAGCATGATTTCCTACATAATACCTTCAAAATTTTGCATTATCACTAACTGTACCTATTCTAAGCCTTCAGACCCCAGAAAAACAACAACCCTTAACAATGAGTCATCAAATCTCCTTTATAGGACAAGAGAGCAACAAAGCAATAGGCTACATTGTTCATTCCAAAATTGAATTTCATTTAGAATGAAATTCAAATTCACATTCCTCATCATTAGAAAAAACCATAATTAGATCGAGGAATCAAAACAGTTATACTACTGTAACCAACCAAAGCTATAGACAAAAGAGTGTGCCAGGCACGCGTACGTCCACATCAACACACCACCCAAAAGTAACAAACCCAACGACTACAACTACTTACAAGACACACAGCCCCGATAGAGGTGACCGCTCTTGTTCCTCACTTCATTAAGAAGCGAGACCAAATTTATTTTATCCGCTTTAACACATGATCTGGTAGCATGGCATGGCACCATCATAGTTATTGGGGCAACTATGAGGGGCTCTTCATTGACCTCCAACGACTCAGTCATGGATGCCAAGTAACATTGGTAGTCTGAGTCAGCTTCGGACCCATCACCATCAGAACCAGAAGACAACACTAGTGGGGACTTAGAGCTCCCCGTCCCTTTATAAGCATCATGGACAACCTCAAGCTTGCTAAGGATAGGTTGTACCCCATCAGGCTGCAAATTTCTCACCCCGAGTTTGGTACTTCTGCACACCACCGAATGGTCCATTGCAAAGAACACCTCGCAAAATACAAGAGAGACTTGACCACCTGCAAACAAGAAAACTCAAAATGTGATGATAATACCAGATAAGACAATGAGCATTTATAGAGTTAACTGGTGCGAGAATATTAATTGCTCAAATGCAGCACAAGTATTCAAGCATTTTAGTGGCTGATGTAGCCACCCCAAATTATTCGTGGCTTGCGAAGGCATGGCATACAACCTATCATTGCATTTATCTGGAGAACACTGTTCGCACGTAGGACAATCAAGCGAGGATCCACTAGAAAAACCTGTGCCATTAATGGGAATAACTTGCAGAGAGCAAGAACCCTTAATGCGGATGAATAGGAACCCCAAAAAAATCGAACCGTGAATGCAGATCGAACATGGCAAGTTAAACAACTTAGATTGAGTCAACAATTGTTTGAAAATCCACATCAGCGCCCTGGGAGAACCGTGCCCAATCACAACCCAAGAAAACAAGAGGTTGCAACTAGAAAATGGGTCCCACCTAGCCCTGTCGCTTCAAGAACCAGGTGACATGTCGCCTCTTCATAGACCTCGTAGTACCCTCAGGGGCCTTTAATCTAATCGTGCGAGATCTGCGAGGAAGGATTATCATTGATCTCCCTCGTTAATACCCCACAGGTAGAAAACACCCACCTTAAACCCCAAAATCCTAGCCTCCATCCATGTAAATTTTAAGTCCCACCACAATCCTTGTACGGTCCACATGATTTTTTTATCCTTTGTTGAGGAAACTATTACAATATATCTCTTATTTATGTACTTATTTTCCATACATTTTTATAAAAGTTTGAAATTATTAATAATATTAATTTTGGCAAGACATTAAAAGAGTGTTGATTGTAAAAAATATGCATCCTAATGTGAAAATGCAAACAATGGAAGCAATGACTATAACACATAATTTTTTATGTAGTATCCAATTCAAAGAATCATGTTACCCTTTACCTTGAATTTTTTAGTATAAAAAGCTAAGGAGATGCTATAAATAAGATAATAAATTGACTATTAGCATATAACAATTTTCATAGAGATGTATATTGTTGGATGTTGTGGTTGTGTTGCTCATAATATGTGGTTGTCATTGATGTAAACACTATTAGCATTAATGTCTTAAAGGTTGTATATGTCGAGGATATTGAGAAAATTAGAATAAAAATGTTGCAGATAGTATATGAAGTTGTGGAGATCAGAAAGGTGGAAATTTTTGTACGTTGGTATCTGAAGTCGTGTATTAAAGGGTTTGTTGTTGAGCCTATCTAGTATATCCTTTAGAAGTTTTAGAGGTGTGCATCAAGATTGGAGTGAGTTATGAGTTTTTGTGTTCCTACAGTTATTTTGTTGCTATAGTTGGTGTTTCTGAAAGAAGAGAATGTAGATTTGGTGAATTGAATTGTTATGTATGATCTTGAGATGTTCATTGATGTTTCTTGATCTCATACTCTATCATTGTGGTATGTCCACGTTGATCAGTGTGCTCGTGATCAAATATTTTTCCTTTGCATTTTCAAGTTTTCATGTTCTTGGTTGTCACGATGGTGGTAGTGTGTTGTAGATCCTTGTGGATTAATTTTTGAATGCTTGGCATGTTTGAGGATGTTGATTTAGGTCTTCATTATGTTGTGACTGATTTAGGTTGGTGCGCATTGAGATTTTTTCATCAATTGGGCCGAGAGTTTGAATTCATCTATTATTTATTTTTGGCCGACAAAGTTGTTAATGTAAATTCATGAAGTGAATATATAAGAGCAATTATTTTATTCATTTAGAGAGAATGCATGTGAAGTGTATGCAAGATATGTGTGAATAAAGATTAGATCATTCTAATGCAGAGCAGAGTGTGAAGAAGTTTAAGCAAAGTATGAAGAAGTATTTATGTGCCTAACTGAAATTGTCATTAGGCTTTTGAAGAAGCTGATTTCTCAGTTCAACCTCATCAGATGGATTTAATTTGATTATCTTATGTAAGGCAATGAGCCTTCCCTTTGAGCAGTGAGCACTAGATAGTGTTCCTGAATGCATGTGCATTCCTTATTCATTTCTTTTATACTTTTAATAGGGTATAAATTGTGGATTAACATCCAGTGTGGTTTTTCCCCTAACAGGGTTTGTACACAAAATTCTTGGTGTTATGTGTGTTTCTAATGTGTTGTAGATTCATGCTTTCGCTGTTAATTATTAGATTTGAGATTAAAGGTTAATAAGGTTAAATAAGTTTCAATTTTGTAACAACTGATTCACCCCCCCTCTCAGTTGTCTATCCTTGTTTTCCAAAATAGATATATTCCATTTCAAAACACACAAAACAATATTCAGTAGATAATCAACCATCTTTCATTTGTATAGTGATTATTTTATCCCTATAGGAAACAAGTAGAGTATATAAAGAAAACTAACAAAGCCACAACTACCCCTATTTTGTAGTTTGGTGTGCATTCCTTCCTCTCCGTAATCTTCTTTGATTATTTTGATTAGGATTAGGGCCAGGGATAGGGCTAGGGTTAGGTTTAGGGATAGGTTTAGGGTTATTATAGTGAATACAACTAATTAATAAAATAAAAAATATTTAGGGTTAGGGCTGGGGTTAGAGTTTTGGTTGTGGTTAGGGTTATAAAGATATGATAAAGGTGAGGGTTAGGGTCAAGGTTAAGGTTTCGAGAAAAATGTTTAGGTTATGATTAGGGTTAGGACTAGGTTTAAGATTTGGATTATAGTTTAGGGTGTAGCATTTGTCTTTAGTTTAGGGTTACAATTAGGGTTAAGGTTAGGGTGTAAGTTAAGGTTAGTGTTAGGGTTAGGTTGGAATTAGGATCATGGTTTAGGGTTTAGGGTTAGGGTTGTGTTTATTTTTAGGGTTACAATTAAGATCATGGTTTAGGGTTTAGGGTTAGAGTTATGCTTATGTTTAGGGTTGTGATAAAAAGGATTTGGGTTATGGTTAAGATTATGTTTTTGAGAAATAGTGTTAGGGTTAAAGTTATGGCTAGGGTTACATTAATGAGAAAATGATGGTTAATTTCCAAGTAAGGGTTAGGATTAGGTTTATTGTTAGGGCTAGGGTTAAGGTCAAGGTATGAGTCAATCTTATGATTAGGGTTAGGGTTATGGTTAGATTAGGGATATGATGTTAGGTTTCAAGAAAAGGTCTAAATTTAAGACTAAGCCATAGTTGGCTATAATAAACATGAGAAAAAATGGATCTAATTTCCTTTTGTGGGAAAATAATCAACTACAACTTAAACTTAAATTTAGAGATTACCCTAAACTCTAACCATAACCATAAACCTAATCCCAAACATAACCCTAAAGAAAACACATAACCTAACCCTAATTGTAGTGTTTGAGGCTAGGCTCAAACACTATATAACCTAACCCTATATAACCTAACACATAACCTAGCACTAGAAAAAAATTATTCTCCCAAACAATCTCCTCTACTTCTATTCACGCCTACTAGAGTTGCAACATTCAACATTGGTGCTTCAACCATTCATTCAAAGCTAAGAATTCCAATAAGAGATTTCAATGAACTAGAAGGGACAAGACTTACAAATTTCCAAGAAGAAATATCACATGTTAGATACATATTTTAAATAGATGAAATGAGTTTCATTGGGGAGAGGTTTCTTGAAAACATAGATTCCAGGCTTTGACAAGCATTCCCAAAAAATAGTAACCAAAGTTTTGGAGGTGAGTTCTAGATTGAAATTGCTAACTTTGATAACTTTACATTACAATATTTTTTATTCAATTCTATTATAGTTCCTTCTATACAAATTCATACTTATAAATTTAATTAAATATTTTATATTCAAGCATATCTACATGATTTTAGTAGGAGACTTGGCACAATTACCTCTAGTAAATGACATGGCTCCATATGAAAGCAAAAGGTGAGAAAAGCTACTATAGGAAGAATTCAAAATGGTAATTACATTAAGTTGTGTTTTTTGACAAGATGGATAAAACAAAGAACAACAAATATTTCGTCAAATTCTAACAAACATTAAGGATGTGAATCCCAAAATCGACAATTGGATGTTGCTTTCGTAACTCTATAGCCCAACTATTCATGGTCATTTTTCTAATGACTCCTTTCTCACTCTGATGGTGGACAAATGTGACATTATTTAGGATATTCAATGCCTAGATATTTTTTGGAAAGCTTTAAGGTCAAATATATAGTGGCATAAAACTCAATGTTATAGGAAATCATTCTTAGCCAAGCCCAATTGGTTCAATTCCTATGGATAGAAGGGGGTTGATAATAAGGAAGTGTTGAGATTCCTAAGCATCTCTTTTACCTTTTAGGTTTCTCCTTCCTCTTTAAGGAAACATATAATTTCTAGAGTTGAGAAAAATTATCATATTAAATTATAAAGCCCCTTTCTTTGGCAAGGAGATTCCATGCGTGTTCAAATATTATTATTGCACACATTTCCATTACTCATGTTGCTAAGAACCTTGCAAATCCTCATATTTGAAGATTGAAAAAATCCAAAGGTATATTTTATGGCCTCCCTTTAACCAAGGAAAATGGTTTCACAAAGTATCCTAGGAGTTTTATTATTTCCCTCATGACTATAATAGGCTTGGCTTACTTTATATTCACTACTCTAAATGACACCATAATAGGCTTTGCTTGCTTTATATTCACTACTCTAAATGGCGCCATAATTTTAAATTTAATTAACATAATCTACAACCTAACTAAACCAGGTTGTAGCTCATCAAATTGGACAAGTGAAAGGTCAATACCAGCGTTGAGGAAGAGTTTGGAGGAGTGAAAATAAGGTCAATACCAGTGTCGATGAAGAGTTTGGAGCTAAAACAAGGTCAATACCAGCGTCGAGGATGAGGTTGAGGGCACTTAGGGAAAATCGGCAACCAAGGGACAATGAGTATTGTAAGTTTGGCACCCCCATTCTCTTTAACCTGCAATTTTCATGCCTAGTTTCCAAAAATCTTCTCGTACATTGGCCCCCCCATTCTCGTAAAATGGTATAAGATAAGACAAAAAATAAAATAGCTTAGTCTTTCACATTTTCATCAATCTATGTATTGTTAAATTTTAACACCTAAAAGTGAGAATGAAGAATATTTCCTAGGATGGTGGCCAATTATGCTTCTCAACACATAGATTACAAAATCCTTGTTAATATCATTGCCATCACAATTAAACCTATTGCTTCAGATATAGCCATATAGGTAAACAATTTGGCTTTCTTGATAGTAGATACATTCTAGACAATTCAATCCTTGCATCAGAGATTGTTGAATGGGCCCAACAAACTACTCATGATGCCCTTACTATTGAGTTAAAAGTTTGACAAGGCATATGATTGCATCAAATGTCCTTTCATTTATAAAAGGCTCAAAAGGATTTTTTTTCAACCCTAAATTATTATCACACATTCAAAATTAAAAAATACCAGTTAATGAAGAACCTTCATTTGAAGGTGATGTCGTCACGACCTTTGAATGAAGAACCTTCATTCAAAAATGATGCCATGTCAAGACTTTCAAATGAAGGTATTTTTATTTTAAATATTTAATGTCCAAAATGCTTTATAAAAGGAACCTTGGCATGAAGGACCTTCAAATCACGACCTTAATTCAAAGGTCCTTCATTAGAAGATCCTTCATATGAAGGTTCCTTTAATGCCATCCCATTATAGCTCTTAGAGTTGTTAGAGATATTTTTGTTTCAAAGTAGAGATTGGACCATCAAACAGTGTCACTATGACTCTACCAAGATATCCATCAAGTTTCTTGCTTTTAAAGACCCCTAAATGCAATGAAACTCTATCATACCATGATGCACACCAATCCACTGAGTTACAGTTCCAAGATAGTGGGTGGATTCGTGGATGCCATTTGTATTTAGCCCTCAACCCCTTACATAGGCAAAACAGGGCAGTCCCTGTAAATCTAGTAAAGACGTGCCACTCTAGTCATCAAAATTCTTTACCAATTTCTTAATATTCCTACTCAAATCATTAGGTAAGGCTTGAAAACCTTGCAGTGATTTTACAAAAACTTGAGTAGGCCTTAATGATTGGGGCATGTTGTCTGCATCGAATCTAGAGGCCTTATACATAACATCTAGGTCATTGGCCCTAGGGATCCACTTCTCAACTAAAGGAAAAACTAATTCCTGATCCCTAGTAATGTTTCTTATTGAATCTAAGAATAAAGAATATAAAGAATAAACTAATGGTAATCTACCATCAACTCCCTAATTGAAATGCCTAAAAATGTGTCTACAACTTCATTTTTCTTGGCAACTTCTCCCTTCTCACTTGCTTTTAGAGCTTCCTATAGCTCTCTAATCTTATAAAGCATCTTCTTTTTGGTGGGATCTAAAGAGTACTCAACCTCCTCTTCAACTGGCTCTAATGAAGGACTAGGAGCAGGAGTCTGGATGGGGGACCCAGGAGTAGAAACAATTGGAGAAGTTGGAGGTACTGATCTTGATGTAGAAGGTATGGCTAGGGTACCAGGAGCACTAGAAGACTCCCCCACATGTCTGTACTTCAAACTATCTACCTTAGTTTGCAGCTCAACATTCCTTTGCTGCATTCTACTATACTCTCCAATAATGGTGTTATACTTCTCCATCAAACTTTTGTTCTCAGTTTCTTCTCTTTTAGTTGTCTTTTGAGCCAATTTGGCCACATTTACAGTCAAGTTTGTAGCTTCTGTAGTTGAAGTTTCAGAAGCTATTTTGATTATTAACCCTCCCCTTAGGTTTGGGATAATATCAATAACATAGGGCACGAGCCAACCTAAACTTAGGAAGTAATAAAGTTAGGAAAAATATTTAACTCAATTTATAAAAAGGGGCCCGACCTAGATGAAACAATGAGACATAAGTCATTTTAATACCCACTCCAAAAAGGTAACGACCGAATATATCTCACCCAAGGTTTTACATGGAACATTAGGAATTTTTATGAAAGTCAAGGTAAAACCCAACCTTAGGTTCCTCCCAAACAATGTAACAAGCCAAGACAAGGGAAAAACATAAATGGAATTCAAAGAACAAGATTTGAAACTCCATAAAATCCACCATGATGCACACCAATCCATCGAGTTATAGTTCCAAGACAGTGGGTTGATTGGTGGATGTCATTTCTATTTAGCCATCAAACCCTTGCACAGGCATAACAAGGTAGTCCCTATATTTGATTGTTTAATCCCACAAAACAATGATTGCGAACTTAAAAAAAAATGCAAATGAAAGGGAACACATATATTTATCTACACCAATCATCTAAGAGAATTTAAAGCTTGTATGGATCCATACAACACAAAAGAACTTCAGAAAAATTGTAAAAACATAGAAAATTGCTTAAAGAACATGGTATCTGATATGAAATTTTGGTATCAAATCCTCCAACAATTGCAATGGGATGGGAATACAATATGATAGAAGTGGGATACAAAATGCATCATTTTAAGCATCAAACCAATATGCAAAGATGAATGAAAGTGCTAACCCCTTAAACTGAAAAAGTTTCTTTTAACTTTAAGTTTGTTGGGTAGCCAATTATTTTAAGTTATCAAATTTTACCATCATACATAATCAATTTTTTTTTGTTTCAAATGACTATGAGCACTAAATTTCACTATTTGAAGATGTTGAAACCTTGTCATAGAGAATTAGAACATTGATGCAACCACTCATCCTACCTTAAAATATACCAAAATTCTCCTAGCAATTATACATAGGAAGATTTAAGATGACTTAAACATTTTTTATTGCCAAAGCATAAACTTATGATGACTTTAGCATGCCTAGTACACACTCCCTCCCCGTTAACTACTTACACATATGGAAATTAAATGGAAATTTTCTGCTATTTTTAGTCATGTAGGTGTCCAATAAACCACTTGGTGGTGTTTCCCTTCCCATTTATTTACTTGAATGAAGAGAAAAAGTACTTTGATTACAATTAGAGAATACATTTGACGCCTTGGTTGTGTAACTGGTGGACCATAGTCACATTTAACACTTGTTACAAAGTTTGGGAGTTAAAATTTTAAGTAGATTTAATTTGTGATGGACACATTTGGACGGTAGTAACAATAAATTGCAATCTATCAAGACTTGATTACCTTATAACCTATCAAATTCTAGCGATGGAATGATAGATTAATCATAATGTCACCTTCGGATCACATTACCATGAAAGAACTTCATCCAACATCCTTATGAGTGCAGGTACCACCAAATAGGTATTTGTCAGATTTTTCTTCCTCGAGCGAGGGAAATTTAGGAAGAGAAGAGGAAAGCAAGACATGTAGTAGGTCTAAAAGAGGGAGATCAACTAGAGGTCAAAAGATTACAAGAAAATTCCGTAAATGCATGGAATTTTTTCTTGCTGAAGGGGGTTCATGTTATTATGATGATGAGAGAATAGGTGACATCAAGGTGCCCTTGAGGTACAAACATCTATGGAAACAATGGGTGCCAAAGGAACTTCCTCCAATAAACACTAATCTTTGTGTCAACGAGAGGATATATTGCATAGCACCATCGTCATTACATGGTTTGGGCCTATTTTGGATGGACGACATAAAGGTTTGTTACAAAAAAGTTACTGAGTTGATGGAGTATGTTGGACCTTGTTATAGTTACAAATATTGGATGCAGCTGGTTCGATATACACAAAGTATGTGTAGGTATGTATTATCAACAAATTATATACATCTAAAAGATAAAGATCAAAATAAAGGAGTGGCTAGGTACATTGATGGGAGGCCAAAAGCATCAGGGAATATTATAGGGTTTATAAATAGTACATGACCTGGGTCAATAAATAAGCAACCCAATTGTGTATTCGAGGCACGAGAGGGAAACCGTGTATTCGTATGTGCGATAAAATCAATAACTGTAGGGGAAGAGTTGCTAATCGATTACAATTTGAATCCCTTAGATACAAACAAAATTACTATGGGGGTGGTATGTACTATATACCATTTTACCCAACCTCCAATTAATGACTCCAATATACCATTTTATTATTATATTTTTTTTCGTAAGTCTATTAGGTTCATTTCGGTAATGTTTTTTATATCTAATTTTTGTCATAACGAAACATTGATCATACGAGGAAGGCTCTGGCCTAGAGCACAGATCATGATCCATCTTTAGGCACTTCTACTCGACAGTTTTACCTCATTGTAATTGTACAAATTAGATACGAGCAAAATGTTTTATTAATATGTTTTTTTCATGAGTTTATTGGGTTAATTTTAATCATGTTTTTAATATTCTTGTTGCATTAAGATGATCGGGGAAATGCACTAGCAGTACAGGAGGGCATCCATATGGAGGTGCAATCACCATTATGCAATGATGACATCACATTTTTTGCAAACCCTATGGACATGATGAGGAAGGGCCAAAAAAAATGCAATGAAGAAATCCTTAAGTTGGTATTCATGGTGCCTCAAACAGATGAGATAAGAGAAAAGGTTAAAATATTGTCTGAGAGAGCATAAAACTTGCAAGTAAGCTGTCATGAGATCTTTAATTATAACGTAAGTTCATTCATAGTTTTATATTTTATACTATTTTATGTCATGAACTAAAATATGTGTTGTTTTTACAAGGTTATTTGCATCCTCATTGTGCTACTGGCCATGATCAAGGTACTGCAAGTGTTGCCTGGGAAGTAGGGGTCAATACAAGTGTCAATCTTGATCTTTCTATGCATACAACACATCATTCGACCCCATCATCTGTGCCTATATTGTCAACTGAAATTTTGGCAACGCATACCATGCAGGCATTCGGTAGTGCACCATCTGGCAGTGAACACATGCCACTACATGTGTGAGTACTTGTGGATATAGAGGCCGCTAGTACTGGTGATGTTTTAGTAGTATTTCCTTGATCTTCTCGTATTACTAGTATGGGAACATTGCCGGTCACATTTGTGGTGACCGAGGATTTCCTTCCCATAAAGATAGAGAAGGTCCCAAGTACTTTAAAATGTTTTAATAATTATTATATATAATCCAATTGAAACTTTCTTATTGATCACTCTTTATAGACTAATGATCCCATGATCATTTTGTAGGAAATGATGTTTTTTATAAAAATCTAAGTGATACTACATTGGAGCTCTTTGGGCCCACCATACGTACACGGTGGAATGCCCAAAATAAAGATTTAAAAGATGAGCTCATTAACCATTTAGTTGTGTTGTTCGGTGATAAAACATTCAACCAAACCAAGGTCCTTAAGAAAGCTGGTACTTATCTAAAGTATGTGAGGGACCAATATAGGTCACATTTACAAAAGAACAAAAAGTACGAGCGTCCCCCTATGATTCCAGAGAGGGAGTGGAAGGACTTGGTGTCAGATGGAAAGGAGAAGGCTGAAAAGAAAGAAGGAAAGACATCACCGGGCCAAGGAAGGTATGTGAAAAAATCAACAATTTAAATATATATTGATTACTCTTTCTTTTTACATAATCTAACATATTTCAAAATTTTCATAGGCTGCCTGACACATCGAGGCAACAAAGGCAAGACTAGAAAAACATGTGCAACACAAACTTGGCTCTGGTGGTTATATGAAAATAGCCGCACGATTTGTAAGTATCAATAAATGAATTATTGCATCCAAATAATAAATTGCAAACAATTTTGGTTTTATCACACCATAAAAGCAAATTTCATGATCGCATGAAAAAATGCAGGGTTGTGATTTCAATAGAGTGCCCACAGAAGAGGACCTAAATATTGCCTTCCACCAAGGCTATGGAGCCCTGACTGAACAACTAAGAGTCTCAATTGGGCAAACACAATCTTCCACTACATCCAACATGCAGGTAAATAAACTCAATAAAGTTTATTTCAAATTGAATACTTGTGAAATCTATTCAATATTAATTTCCACCATAATAATGTGCCTATTTGTTTTACATAGATAAGAAATGATAATACTGCACATGATATTGGAATGTAGCCTGGTGAGGGTGGAAGACAACCTGCCGATGAAGGCCATGGTGTGCATCTCGGTATTGGATGTATTCATGTGCTATACAAAATGCAGTATGGATTAATACAATTAAACATCTTTAATTACATTTGGTGTATTAATCAATGTAACCTTTCATATTTCAACTTTAGAGCATGTAGAGCATGATCAACATGTTGAGCATGATCAGGCTAGAGAAGATCAGGAACATGATGTGGCTCCATCAAGTAAAGAGGACCACTCTAATGTTCTTTTAAACATATTTAATTGCAATTGGTGTATTAATTAATGTAATCTTTCGTGTTTCAACTCCAGATCAGGATTTAGAGGGTATTCAACATGTTGAGCATGAGGCTATAAGACAATATCAGGAACATGATGTGGCCCAATCAGGTAAAGAGCACCATTCTGATGTTCTTTTAATTAATGAAATACATGTAACAATACTAATAAAACATATCAATTTAACATTTCTTTGCTATTGCAACAAACCTCCCCTTGCAGTTGCGTCCACGTTGTGAGAACATGACTAGGCATACATTAAGATCATGAGAAAATCTCAGAACAACTCAAGGGGGGACATATGATTTTGAAAATGATACTCCACTTCAGCTTTTTTTAGCTACAAAAAAGAAACAAACAAAAAAGTCATTGTAATCATATTATGACAGCCATATTTTTGATAATATGTAAAAATTGCAAAAATGAAATATGTTAATGAATGAATGTGAATATGTTAATGAATAAATGTTATATGTTAATGAATGAATGCTATATGTTATTAATGGATGAATGAATGAATGTGAATATGTTAATGAATGAATGTTATATGTTATTAATGTAGGATAAATGAATGAATGCTATATGTTATTAATGGATGAATGAGTGATTAATGTTATATGATCAGGTATGGGGAATTGAGAGTGATGTGAGTGGGGGGGAGGGGGAGGGAAGGGCCAAATAAGCTTCCACCTTCACATGGTTGGCTCTGTTAAGTAGAGAATACTAAACTATTCTCAAAACAAAGAGAAGCTCAATAAGGTAAGTAATACACTTTTCAATATAAGAAATGCATCGTTTGAAGCATTAAACCAATATGAAAAGATGAAAGAAAGTGAAAAATTTTCACTATGAACATTATGTTGTGTGTGGATTTTGTTTCAAAGCTCTGTTTTTTATTTTTATTTTAGTGGTCTCTAAAATTTGAATTTTTTGCATAACAGGTTAGTGGAAAATTTGACAGATTTGAAGGGTTTAGAGGCTCGATTGAGATAGATACACAGATATTTGGATCTTGTTGTTGATGGGAGGCTTCCACTTAACCATGAAATTTTATACCATCTGCAGGTATGCTAAAATATATCTACTTACATTCATTCAACTTACTGTAATATAATATCTGACAAAAATCTCCTTTTCATTATACTTAGATGGCCTTTCATGCCTTGTTCCAAAGCACATGTTTTAAAATAGGCAAGAAGGATGTTGGCAAGGGTTAAGGAATTTGGATTTACACTTGCCAATTGCATAGTTTACTTCATTCATACAACATATTGCCAATGCGTTTCACAATTGTTGGAATCATATCCTATAATTACATAACTAAAAATTAAAATATGTAAGTTTCAAATATGGCATTACATATCTTTCTATGAATTTTTTAAAGAAAATATCAAAATGGAGAAAAATTTAAAAAATAATCTGCATAATTTTAAATATGGCATTACACATCTTTCTGCAAAAGGCATCAAAGTAACCTTCAAGATTTACAATGGCAATGAGTACAAGGTCAGTATAACTTAATGCTAATTGGGTATGATTTTCTTTGTTCAAGACCAATTTCGATTCATTTTCTGCTCACACTACTTTTATTTACATTTATGTTTTCCTAATATCCATTTTCCTTTAGATTCATATTCTTCTATACATATTGTGTTTACAATAATATTTTCCTTAATTTAATCTAGGGGAGAGGACCCTGTACCTAAGCAACTTTCAATGTCATGTTGTTAGGATTTACTGTAAAGCTAATCCAAAGTTTTTCACTGCTGCTCGAGGCCATATTGTAGTGCTTTCTCTAGGAATCCCACCTAATCCCCATTAGGTATTTCTTTTTGTAGTCTCTAAATTTCTTAGAAGAAATCAACAATCAGTTTGTCTAAATGCTTCTCCTTGTTTACACATTAATATCTCTTTTGGAAGAAATGGATCATAGTGGATTCATGGGGTCTTAAAGAGAAAGCTCTCAAACATGGAGATCAAGAGTGGGACCAGGTAAAACCATTCATAATAATGCTCATATTGTTTTATTGACTATCTAAGAGCTAAGTATCTAGGATAACATTTTGTATTTTTCTATTGAATTTCCAGAGTGAGAATAATTTTGGGTTTGCAATCCTATTTTTTAGTACACTAGCTAAGTATCTTAGATGCACTGTAGGTACTTTTTCTCACCATATTGCTCATTTTCCAAAAAATTAGATTCTATTGTGTAGTTTAATATTCACTAGTTTGATTTTTTCTTTTTTAACAAAATTAGAATCTAGTTCTTAGGTTGTGCTTGTTGTCCATGACAGTCCCCTTGATCTCATGACTCATCATAGGTTTTATATTTTTCTCCAATTGTTGATCAACATAAAATGTGGCCATCATAATATCATCCATAGCCTCCATATTCTACAATTATTCATTGCTCATTTCTCATACATAGTAACCAAATAATGTAGGCCTAGAGCTTGGACTGCAGATGTATGGAAAAAATGATAAATCCCTACCTCTATAAGCCTAATTAAACACAAGAACTGATGTGTTGTTTGATATTTTAAACAGTCATATGACTGTCCTTTTTCTACCTTCTAAATACTAGTTACTCAATGCATACAATAATTTATTGAAATGCAAAGTTGAATGGCCTCTTAACTCTTGACACTAATGTCATTGCATTTGTCCAAACATGGTTAATCATATTGTGATCTAAATTTTCATAATGAAGTCTTCCAATCTGTCCTTTAAATTTGAGCATTGATGACAATCTAAATTGTCTTTTACTACCCCTATTAAATGCTCATGGTCTTGGCACATCAACTTTCTCTCTTTAATTGACTTGTCCTTATGTCCTGTCATTATCCCTATGGATGCACTTCGGAGCCTCCTACTACTTTTATATATTGCCCAAAGTCACCCCGATAAGTATTTTTATCCAGTCATCTTGATATATCTTCTCAGGCAATTTTGATTGTTGTAATAGTATTGATCTTTCACCGATATGCCTACATTTCAATGATTAGTTTTTTTTTTTTTTAAATTGTATTGTTCTATCAAAATTGCGACAAACCGCAAAAAGCATCCGACGAATCTGCAATTTATCTGACAAAATTTTTCCATGATGAATTGCCTATTTCATTGCGAGTTTGATGAACTTATGTTGTTAATTCGATGCATCATCGACAATACGCCGCATGTGCTCTGAGTACTATTCATCTCTAGAGCGACAAAATTGGCATGTCAGTTCCGACGAATGAATTTTGTTGCTCTGATGCTTCATTGATGATACATCACACATGCTCCGGGTACGGTTCCTCACTAGAGTGAGAAAAATGGCATCTTAGTTCTGATGAATGAATGTCACTGCTCCGATGCCTCATCGACAGTACGTCGCATGTGCTCCAGGTATGGTTCGTCGATAGAGCGATGAAACTCTGACAAACCGCAAAAAGCATCCGACGAATCTGCAATGTATCTGACAAAATTTTGCTGTGATGACTTGCCTATTTTGTCACAAGTTTGATGAACTTTTGTTGTTAATCTAACGGTTCATTGACAGTACACCGCACGTGCTTCGGGTACTGTTCATCACTAGAGCAACGAAACTGGCGTCTCAGTTCCGACGAATGAATTTTGACTCTCTAACGCTTCATCGACAGTACGCCGCACATGCTCCAAGTACGGTTCATTACTAGAGCGACAAAATTGGTGTCTTGGTTTCGACGAATGAATGTTGCTGCTTTGACGCTTCATCGATGGTATGCCACACGTTCTCTGGGTACTTTTCATCACGCGAGTGACGAACTGGTGTCCCAGTTTTGACGAATGAATGTCACTGCTCTGATGCTTCATTGACGATATGCCACACGTTCTTTGGGTATTGTTCATCATGGGATCGATGAAAAGCGTGTCGTGGTTCTGATGAACATGCGTCATGCATTCGAGGTTTTATAGTCCGTCGAGATGTGGATGAAAAGTGAGTGACACGTTGATTTCTGCGATTCGTCGGTTGGTCAACAATAGATCGTCAAAAGTCCGATGAACGTCCATAAAAAATTGGGGTCAAATTCAGTAGTGTGACTGTTGAATGAAAAAGAGAAATTGAGAGGGGGGTTGAATCAGTTATAGAAAATTAAAACATCAAAAACCTCCATAGTAATTAGATCCACAAGCATTCATTAAACTCTTATTCTATTAAAGTGATTAATCATGAAATACAGATAACAAAAACTAAAATAACAACACCAAACACAAGAGAACACCAAATTTATGTGGAAAACCCAATAAGGGAAAAACCACGGTGAGGATTAGCTCACAATATAAGTAATTGTAAAATTGGTACAAGGGCTCACTGCCAAAATATGACACACTATCCAAAAATGCTCACACCTAGGGCTCACTGCCACATAAAGAAACAAAGAAGATATAAGAGAAATGTTACATAGAGAACTTCTCAATTCAACAAGGAATCTACCACAAATGCTCCAACACTTTAGCAACCTTGTATGAAATATTGTGAACACCTTCAGCTTACTTCATTAAGAAATTCAACACTTTGAAGTTCACACTACTCTGTTCAAATTCACATCTATACTTCTATAATTTGCATCAAATTCATTACTCAAATCTATCTCACATCTATCTTTCCTCTCTCTTGCATCTTTCAACAACACCACTCTTATTTATATCATCCTTAACCTTGAAAACCTTCTCCAAGGTCAACAACTATCTGTTACATTAAAATTTCAAATTAGGTCGGCACCTAAAAATTTGTGTGGTGGATAGGAATGAAGGTGACCAATATAAAACATTAATTAGGACCCAAATTAATCCTAACACACCTCAAAACACTTTCATAAACTTTGCATGTAGTACTAACACAAGGTCGACCAATACCCATACTAATCATCATATAACATTAAGTACACGCTTCCTTAAATCAATTTGAAACTTACAAACAAAAAAATTTAGTTGAACACAATCTAGAATAATCCATGAAACACTTGAGATCAAATAAAGAATTCATACAAAATCGCATCATAGAGATACTTCAACCAAGAACATCCGGTTAACCTTTTTTACACACTGACGCATGAAACAAACATTATACTATACCAAATCAAGTAAAACCTTGAATTTTGAAAGATACAAACATTATAAGAAACTTACCAAATCCACACAACTTGAAACAAAAATGTGGATAAATGAGGAGAAAATACATTTCTCCCAGACCATAGAAAATAACACTAAAAAAATGGTTCACACACTAGTGAATATATCTCTCTGCACAATGATCCAAAAACCAAAATTTTAGACATAGAAACTACTGACAACCTTGAACAACATATCAAATACGCACATGCATGGAATCAACATAGAGAACATCCCAGAGTGTGTTTCAAACACTTGCACACCACTATTTTCTCTATTTATCAAATTTTCTCAAAAGCACTTGGAAACCAAGTACCAGAGACATCATCTCAACACATTACTTCATTCCAACACATCTCTAGACACCACAACATAAAGATAGCTCCATGTACTCACAACACTTCCTCAATATCTCAACTATACATGCACACAACCTGCAACAAACTGTTTTCCTCTTTTCTATAATTTTCACAATATCCTTGACATCTTCATCATGCAACAACCTTCCTCAATACATAGTTGACATCAATGACAACACCATCCCATTGACATAAATTACAACACATTCACACTTGCAACAATATCCTCCTTTGTCATTGATGGCAACACATGATGTGAAAAACCATCAAAGACAACACAACAACTTTGAACATACTTTCTCATGATTTCCTTTATCTCCCCCTCTGTGTAGATAAAAAATTTCACATGAATCTGTCTTCCCCTTTGACATCAATGGAAAAGGATAAAGTTTTTTGCATTTTTCTCACCCTTTCACACTGAACCAAGATACTTTCTCTGAACACTCCCCCTCAGGAGTACACCCAACCAAATTAGCAACTCTGCAAAATGATAATGCATGACACTACCTACTCCCCCTAAGAGGTAGCCACCAACATCAGTCCAAAAAAGAGACTAATCCATAAATCCACTAGACTAATGCATATCCATATGCATTTAGTTCAAATAAGCAGGGGCAATAACCCCCAACTTCTCTCAAAGATACTCAAAATTATCCTTAGGAAGAGCCTTCATAAATATGTCAACAATTTGATCCTTTGTAGGTACATATTGAAGCTTAACCTCATTCCCCATAACCTTTTCTCTCAGAAAGTGATACCTGATTGATATATTATTTGTCCTTGAATGCATAATTTGATTCTTTGAAATATTAATTGCACTTGTATTATCATAAAAGATAGAAATAGTCTCATCATACACTATGATATCCTTCAATCGTTGTCTCATCCATAATACTTGTGTGCAATAAGATGTTGTTGAAATATACTCAACCTTTGCAGTGGATAAACAAACTGAATCTTTCTTCTTACTTAACCATGACACCAGTCTACATCCAAGAAAGAATGCACCACCAATTGCACTTTTCTTTCCATTAACAAAACCAACCCAATTTGCATCTGTATAAGCACTTAATGTGAAATCAGTATCCTTAGGATACCATAAGCCATAATCTAGGGTTCCTTTTAAATATTTGAATATCCTCTTCATTTCTGCAACATGTGTCTCTTTAGGATCTTCTTGAAATCTAGCCACAAGATAAATTGCATGCATGATATCCGGTCTAGTAGCAGTTATGTATAGTAGTCCACCAATCATAGATCTATATTTTCTCTGATCAACCTTAGGTGAATCATCATCTTTGCTCAATTTGCAACCAGTCACCATAGGAGTGCTTACAAGTTTGGAGTCTTCCATTCAAAAATTCTTCAACATCTCTTTGACATACTTTGACTATGAAATGAAAATGCCTTTATCTATTTGATTTATTTTTAGCCCAAGGAATAAATTCATCTCCCCAAACATTGACATCTCAAACTCTTTCTACATCTCTTCAGAAAATTTCTTACACATAGCTTCATTTCCTCCAAAGATAATATCATCCACATACACAAGCACTATCAATATTTTGTCTTCCTCAATTTTGAAGTAAATATTACTATCTCCGGTGCCTTTACTGAATCCTTGTTGTATCAAATATCTGTCCATTCTTGCATACCAAGCTTTGGGATCTTGCTTCAATCCATACAATTAATTTACACACCATATCCAGCTGATCTAACAAGTGAAATCCTTCTGATTGTTCCATGTAAACCTCTTCGTCCAATTCACCATTCAAAATAGTAGACTTTCGATCTGTCTGATAAACTTTACAGTCCTTGTATGTTGAAAATTCCCAAAACATTATGATAGCTTCCATCCTAGCCACCGAAGAAATTTTTTCCTCAAAGTCTATTCCTTCCACTTGTGATTAACCCTTACACACAAGCCTTGCCTTACTTCTTACCACTTCTCTATTCTCATTTAGTTTGTTTTTTAATACCCATTTAGTTCAAATTATGTTCTTGTTTTCCGATCTAGGAACCAATTCTTGAGTTTGATTTTTCTCAATGTGCATAAGTTCTTCTTCCATTTCCTTCATCCAATGTTCATCTTTGCATGCCTTACTCACCTTTTTTGGCTCAACTTTAGAAAGTAAACATAAATTTACCTCAACTTCAACAACTCTACTTCTTGTCAATACTCCTTTCTTCTTGTCTCCAATGATTTGTTCTTTGGAATGATTCTCTTGCACATACTTCAGGGTCTTCTCTGTAGCTTCTTCCTCTTCATTCTGCACTTATTTTTCTTCAACTTTTTCTTCTTCTTCTTCTTCTTCTTCTCCACAAGCAGGTTCATCTAACACATATCCATCTACTGCAATTGAATTCTACAAATTTTCATCAACCTTAACATTTTCACTTTAAACAATATTTCTTATCCTTTTGTTGTAACATCTATAAGCTTTGCTTGTAGTAGAATATCCAAGGAAGATACCTTCATCAGACCTTGCATCAAAATTTCCTAAGTTTTCTTCATCTCTTTTGATATAACATTTTCTTCCAAATACTCTAAAGTACTTCATAGTAGGAATCCTTCCATACCATAGCTCATAGGGAGTCTTTATGGTGTTAACTTTAGCTTGAACTTTGTTAAGTATGTAAACAACAATATGAATCACTTCTCTCTAGTAAAATTCTAGTAGGTTTTCTTCTTTCATCATAGTTCTAGTAGCTTCTTGAACAATCCAATTTTTCCTCTGAACTAGTCCATTATGTTGAGGAGTTTTGGAGGCAAACAAGTCCCTCTTTATTTTACTAACTTCACAAAACATGTTAAATCATTGGAGGTGAATTCTCCACCTCTGTCAGACCTCAAAAATTTGATTTTCAAATCCATTTCATTCTCAACCATAGCTTTAAATTCTTTGAATCTATTTAGTGCATTAGATTTCTCTCTAAGAAAAGTAACCCATGTCATTCTAGAGTAATCATCAATCAAAAGCATGAAATACCTATCACCTCAAAGACTTCTCACCCTTGTAGGGCTACAAAGATCTGTATGTATTAATTCCAGTAGTCCAATAGAAGATTGTTCCTTTCCCTTGAAACTACTCCTTATTTGCTTTCCAAACAAACAATTCTTGCAAACAACATTGATAGGATTTGTAATTCTTGGTAGATCTCTTACTACATGAACTGAACTGATTCTCACCAAATTATCAAAATTCATGTGACACATCCTTTGGTGCCATAACCAACTATCATTAATCTAAGACATAAAGCAATTACCATTAGCACCTTTAAGCTGATAGATGTTTCCATTCGTCCTCTTACCAGAAACAATCACAATTTTAGACCCTTTTTTGATCTCACATACTTCATCCTTAAACACAAGATTATATCCTTTACTACACATTTGTCCAACACTCAAAATATTATGTCTTCAACCTTTAAAAGAGTAAAAATCTTCAATTTTATTCTTTCCATCAAAACTAATTGAACCTACTCTACAAATCTTAGCTCCTAAATCATCTCCAAAATTAACTAATCTCCATCATACTTTTCAAGTTAACAAAATATTTTTGTGTCTGGTCATTTGATTAGAGTAGCCACTGTCAACAACCCAGTAATTATTATCCCATTTAACATGAAAAGTAGAAACAAAAGTAACTTCAACCTTATCCTTTTTCTCCGAAACACTTTCCTTCACACAACTTTCATAGTTAGTAGAAGTAGATTCATCTTTTAAAGTCAAGAAAAAGCATCCATTTTAATTAGCATCTCCATAATCAAACTCATCATCAGAAATACCAGCATCTTCTTTGACATAGTAACTTATTTTAATCATCTTTCCTTTATTCTCCTTACTTTTATTGTTCACAACTCTGTTTGGACATCTTGAAGCATAATGACCTATATTTCCATAGCTAAAAAATTTGAAAGGTAGTTTACCTTTGTACTTACCCGTTCCCTTTTTCATCCTTCTTACAAAGTTATCTTCCACATCATTAAGATCTTCTCCATTTGAATATTCAACCTTTTATGATTTTCTAGCCTTGAAAGCAGTCTCTACTTTTGTAGCAATTTTTAAACCAACTTTTCTCATTTCAAATGAAGTTAGCATACCAATCAATTGATCTCTATAATAAGTATTAAAATTTGCAACTTCCTCAATAGAAGATACCTTTTCACTATATGAATCAGGTAGACTTATGAGAACTTTCTTTACCACCCTATGTTCTGACTTGTGTACCAAGACTTCTCATAGTACTGATCAACTCATCAACTCTCTGCATGTAGGTTGTAATTGTTTCATCTTTAAAAATTTGCAAGGTCTCAAATTGTGCCTTCAGATTTTGCAAATTTTCTTGTTTAACCTTGTCATCTCCTTCATAAATTCTCTCAAGCTTATCCCAAAATTCTTTAAGATTCTTAACTTTAACCAATTCATAATTTGAAAGACTCTTCACCAAAATAAATATTTCCTTAGCATTTACCTCATGTTCCTTGATCTCATTACTTGTGCTTGGACCATTTAGAGGTGCAAAATATTGAGTCTTTATTGCCTTTTCAATCTCAAATCCATGAGATGCAAAATATCCTTCCATATTTATCTTCCAGAATGCATAGTTTGTTCCATCAAATCTAGGGAAATCTATCTTGTTCGCCGTCCTGGATCTACCTCAAGTAGTTAATCTCTTATTCAAGGAACCTTTCTCTGATACCAATTATTAAATGAACAAGACAAATGAGAGGGGGGGGGGAGTGAATTAGTTGTAGAAAATTAAAACATCAAAAACCTCCACAGTAATTAGATCCACAAACATTCATTAAACCCTTATTCTGTTAAAGTGATTAATCATGAAATGCAGATAATAAAAACTGAAATAACTATAGTAACATAAAAAGTATCCCTTTCCTTACTTAATTTGAGATAAATTAATAATAAATGAACCTAATGTTATCTTTATTAGTGTTGTAATGTGTTTTACACATTCACATTAAGTCTAGGACTCTTTTTAATAAAATGGAACTAATGGTGCCTTATTTAGGGTGTTGTAAAGTGTTTATTTACACTTTCACACTAATCTAGGGATTTATAAATTAATTTAGGTTAATTAGAGCTTAGTTGGCCCCTTAAATTCAAATCCAAGCTTAATTTATTGTATTTTCTGAAGGATAAATCTCAACACTCATTAATAATGTTGCATAACACTTAATTTTACAAGGTTTGAGTCCTAGGCTAGTGACCTGGGACCCATTCACCACCTAGCAAATGGGTCCTCCCTAGGTCCTAGGACCCCCTTTTTGTATAATGTTTCATAATCCCCGAATTTGGTCCTAATTAACTATGCTAGAACCCATTCACCCAAGGTGGCGAATGGGTCCTCCTTAACTTAGGACACCCCTTTTTGAAATTTTCTTGGTGGGGTTTTAGTGATTTTGAATCCTAGATATGATTTTGGCTTGTGTTATTTGAATTTCATGATTAAATCTTAAGATAAGTATAAATATAAGGTTAATTCACATAGTTTCAACTAGAACTATTATGTGACTTCATGATATCAAAAGCAAGAGCATTATAGAGAATTCAAGAGCATAAATTTATCAAGGTTTTATTGCAACAATCAAAGGTCATTTCATCATGTCAAAGGCATAGTGCATCATGCATGTTGTTGAGCTTATGTGCTGATGTAGGATTGAAGATCCAAGTCAAAAATTGTTTCACATCCTTATTCAAGATCAAGATCTACATTTCTCATAGAAATTTCATGCTATATTATTGATTTGACATCTAAGACTTCACCCTTGAGGTATCATTGTTTCATTTCATGTTTCATTGTTTCGTCATATGGTTTGATTACCAAAATGGGGTTTGACCAAGGAAAACCCCATTTCCCTAACAAAAAACAAATTTTCTTCTCTCTTGATGTGCGATTGTAGGTTTTAGATTGAAGATCAAGTGGAGAATAAAAGTTGCAAAGTTGTTAAAATTGAAAAAAATTGTCATCCATCTTGCAAGATCATGAAAATGAAGCTACATAATTTACTTCTGACTTTTGGGAGCTGATCATCTGGTAGATGGAAGTGAAGACATTGAAGAACATAACCCAAAAATACTTTTCTAGAACCCTAGCAGGGACCCATTCACCACTGGGCGAATGAGTCCTCAGTGACCCCCAAAACAACACTTTTTCAGCAAGGTACACATTGTTTATGCATCTTAAAACCTCCCTTATTATTGTTATAATAGATGGATTGATTTATGGTTGTTATTTATGCATTTTTCCCCTCATAATTGAATGAAACATACATCTAAACATAAGCAAAATTAGGTTCATCTATTTGGTGAATCCCCACTCGGGTGAACCTCTTTTTCTTTGTTTCATTTTGGTGAACTCAACTTATTGAACATTGCGGTTTTCTAATTTTTGGAGTCTTTCTTTTCATCTTAGGTTAGATCTTATTTAAGGTGTCTTAGTTTGCATTTCATCTAGGGTTTTAGGATTGCATTGTTGGCATTCTTTAAATTTTAAAAATACAAAAACATCCATCATTTCACATATCATTTAGATCATTCAAAATTGCATTTGAAAATTCAAAACAAAATTGCATATCAAACTAGGTCTTGTAATTCATCATTTTATCACATTTTCAACTTGCATTTCACATTGCATTTATATAAATTTAAACTTGAAACTTACTGTGACAGACTTGAATCTGGAAATCATAAAAAAAAGATTAAAAATCTATAAAAATCAACTTCAAAACCCTAATCTAGGACCCATTTGCCCTAGGGTGAATGAGTCCCTGATCAGTTGTTGATCTAAATTTATGGAATCTGAAATCTCCTATTTTATGCTTATGTTTGCTGCTGTTACATCTCTATTTCAGTTTTCTGACTTTCTATTTCATTAAATTCATTAGATCTAGCTTAATTTGGTTCATTTAGTGCATTGCCTGTTGAAAATGAAGGTAAAACTGTAGTAAAAATGTAGCTTAAAAATTGTAAATCTTGTGTAAGTGTAGATTCAATTTTAGTATTATTTGTCACAATCTCTTGTGTACGATTAATCTTGAGTTAGATAAATTTTAATGTTGTAGAAAGTAGACAAAATATTGTAGAAGAAATATAAGATAAAATAGAAAGGAAACAACATGTACGTGGAGAAAACCTTTCGGGAAAAAATCTACTAGAATTGGTCTTGCTTGTATTATTTAACCTTGAATAAGATTACTATAACACTGATTCAATTCTCCTTGATATGCTTCCTTTGTTCTTCAACAAATCTTCTTCACAACCTACAATATTTTCTCACAAAACTCTCTCATACAATTGCTGTAATAATAGACAATATTCTTGCTTGCAAACTCATAATAGTTATCAAATATATAATCACAAAGCCTCTTGAGAAAATCCATGCCTAGGGTTGCCAAGTTGAGTTCTCATATGCATGCACAAGTCAAACAAGAGTCTCCCTCAAAGTTGGTGCCCAGCATTGAAGTGCTAACCTCATAGTCATCAAAAATATCTTATTCAAGCTCATCCTCATTAAAGTAGGCACCCAAATTGGATCCCACTTAACTGAGCATTATAAATATCTTTTCCACGCAATAGTTGTAACTCAAAGATGCCAACTTGGGGGCCCAAGGTGGGCCCAAGTTAATCTTTGTAAGTTGAAACATATCTGTCACCAATTCATGCAAAACAATATGCATGAATGATCCTCCATCTGTTAACTAAATGTTTCCACCTTTTATCTGGCCATGCAACTCAAGTCACTGAAGTTAACTAACATGCAACTGAAGATAACTAAAACATAATTGAACTGAACTAAACCGATCTTCATAAACATCAATCCCTATTTTATAGGAACTCAACATGCATAAATCAAAATCCCTATTTTGTAGGAACCTAGGATGGATTTCTAAAGTGTACTCAATTCACCAACCAGTTAACTGAAACAAGGTGGATCCCACCTCCCATGTAGGTGCCCATGTGCTCCTATTTTGTAGGATCTCTCCCAAGGCATCCTCACATCCTCCTATTATTTAGGAATAACTACAAATGTCAAATTAAATATTTATTTAATCCCAAATTAATCTCTTCCTAATCTTAGTGTTGTGCAACACATTCCAAGGACTTAGGAGATACATGAAATATATTTAGAATGCAATTAGATTCCATCCTATTCCTAACATTCTACCACTTGACATTATACATTGCAATTATTCTAAACAAGGAATCATTATTATAAATCAAGTATGGGAATCAAGGCCAATGGCCTTCTTGCACCAACTAATCAATCCATGCCAACTTCAAATGCAATTTGCATAATCATGAAGCTCCAAGCAAATGATTAATACTCAAAACGAAGAGAAATTATCTATAGGAACTAGTTTTGTAAGATAATTTGCAACATTAATTAAAGTTTCAACTTTCTCAATTAATACCTTCCCACTCTCAACCATTTCTCACACAAAGTGATACTGAACATCAACATTCTTAGTACGAGCATGATACATAGGATTTTTGGCTAAACAAATAGCACTTTGACTATCACTTTCAAGTTTAATTTGCTTGCAATTAAAACCAATACCTTTCCCAAGTCTATGTAACCAAATTGCCTCTTTGGAAGCATGTGAAACTGTCAAGTGTGTTGAACTCACGTCCAACCAAGGTGTAGGCTTCTTGGTCTTTACTATTGAAAAAATATTTTCTTACAAGTAACCATTCCAAAATATATCTCTTACCATAAGAGAACTCAAACCTCACCTATTTCTCCAAGTATCCTTGAGGACCTGTAACCAACCAATCAATGCCAAACTCCAAATGTAACATAGAACTATCATGAAGTAATCAAGCAAATGATTAATGTACCCAGTACATAAGAGAACTACAAAAGATCAATGTCAAAGCTCCAATCATGAAACAAAAACATAAACATGACAAAATGATCTAACCATCTCCTCCAAGGAGATCAAATGAATCATAACATACATAAACATCCTAGTCTCAAGAGAACATGTACCATGCCAAACTCTAAAATCATGTCAAGAGTAAACCATGACATTATAGCAACCACTCTAAACCAAGATAAAAAATATCCCCAATCACATGAAGATAACCTTACCAATGATGCATCCACGTCACTACAAAAAACTCCTACTGAACCATGGTACAAGCTACACATGGCATCCTAACTACCATCCTCTCCATGAAGATTACTCTTTAACATGAAGAAAAGAGTCATCACTAACATTTTGCATGAAACTATTAATGCATGATTATCATCATCTAAGGATTCCTTTGTAGAAGAATCAAAAATCCTTTTCTTGTTCTTACAATCATTCTTCACATGTCCTAATTTTCCACAATTCCAACACTTTACCTTACTCTGTCCTTCTGACTTACCCTTCCCTTCCTTGTCTCCCTTAGGTTCCTTTCTCTTAGGCCTACCTTTTACAAACAAGACATCTTGGATTTTTGTTTTAGAATCCCTCCTCATCTCCTCTGATAGGAGAGTAGGAATTATATTGTCCATCATAAGATCTACACCACTACCACTGATAGCAACAATTAGATTTTCTAAAGATTCTGGTAAAGAACAAAGTAACAAAATGCATTTATCTTCATCTTCTAGCTTTACATCTACAAATGCTAACTGAGACATAATTAAATTAAAAGCATTTAAATGATGTGCAATAGAACACCATCTTTCATCTTTAAAGAATACAACTATCCTTTTAGATACAACTTATTAGTAAGACTTATGGTTTGATAGATATCACCTATTCTCTTCCACAACTTATATGTAGTAGTTTCATCTAAAAAATTCAAGAGAACAACATCAACATGACATAATCTTATGGTTCCTCTTGCCTTCTTATCAAGCTTAGCCCAATCCTCATCTGAAATCGTTGTAGGTGACTTTGTCTCATTACCAACAACTAACCACTAATCCTTCATTTTTAGTTTCCATATCTCATAATTAGATCCATTGAATCTTTCAATATCTAAATGAAAATTAAAAATCATTGTAACACACTGCTTTTACAAATCAGCAATTGACACAATATTAAAAGCTCCCACTACAACCAAAAAACCTTCAAAATTTTAAGAGAAAGGTGTCCCAAACTCTACCCAACCATTAAATTTGATACCAAATGTTGAAAATCAAGATAAAACTGTAGTAAAAATGTAGCTTAAAATTTGTAAATCTTGTGTAATTGTAGATTCAATTTTAGTATTCTTTGTCACAATCTCTTGTGTATGATTTATCTTGAATTAGATCAATTTTAATGTTGTAGAAAGTAGACAAAATATTGTAGAAGAAATATAAGATAAAATATAAAGGACACAACATGTACATAGAGAAACCCTTTCAGGAAAAAAATCCACTAGAATTGGTCTTGCTTGTATTATTTAACCTTGAATAAGATTACAATAAAACTGATTCATTTCTCCTTGATATGGTTCCTTTGTTCTTCAAAAAATATTCTTCACAACCTGCAATAGTTTCTCATAAAACTCTCTCATACAATTGCTGCAATAATAGATAATATTCTTGCTTGCAAACTCATAAGAGTTATCAAATATATAATCACGAAGCCTCTTGAGAAAATCTGTACCTAGGGTTGCCAAGTTGAGTTCTTATATGCATGCACAAGTCAAACAAGAGTCTCCCTTAAAGTTGGCACCCAACATTGAAGTGTTAACCTCGTAGTTTTCAAAATTATCTTATTCAAGCTCATCCTCAAAGTAGGCATGCAAACTAGGTCCCATTTAACTGAGTATTGTAAATATATTTTCCATGCAATAGTTGTAACTCAAAGATGCCAACTTTGGTGCCCAAGGTGGGCCCAAGTTAATCTTTGTTAACTGAAGCATATTTGTCACTAATTCATGCAAAAAAATATGCATGAATGATCCTACATCTATTAATTGAATGTATCCACCTGTTATTTATCCATGCAACTCAAGTCATTGTAGTTAACTAACATGCAACTGGAGATAACTGAAACATAACTGAATTGAACTAAACTTCATAAACATCAATCCCTATTTTGTAGGAACCTAGGATGTATTTATGAAGTGTACTCATTTCACCAACCATTAACTGAAACAAGGTGGATCCCACCTCCCATGTAGGTACCTATGTGCTCCTATTTTATAGGAGCTTTCCCCAGGCATCCTCAAATGCTCCTATTATTTAGGAATAACTAAAAATGCCAAATTAAATGTTCATTGAATTCCAAATTAATATCTTCCTAATCCTAGTGTTGTGAAACACATTCCAAGGACTTAGGAGATACATGCAATATGTTTATAATGTAATTAAATGACATCATATTCCCAACATTGTCAAAATTCAAAATTTCATTTACAACATTTCATTTTTCAATTTATTGCATTGTGTAATAAAAAATTACCTTGTTAGAATCTAAAAATTGCTTTTCATTCTAGGTCATTGCATTGCCTCCTTCTATTTTGGGTTTTCACACAAGTTTATAAAAAATGTACGAGCTTTACAACTTGGCGTCCTATTAGCAATACTATTGTATGAAGTAGTTCGAGGCTCATATCATCCCATGATATCTCACTTGCCGTGGATATTAGGTTTTCTAGACCTCTTCTAATAGTGTTGATAATCAAACCTCTATAGCTTATAGTATGCATACTTCATTTCCCATGAATTCCATGCCTACAACCAATGTGATCAATGTTAACAACACCATCCCAAACATCACTATTTCTATTCAAGGTTTGGGTTGTACTCAAAGCCAAGGTACAACTTCGATCCCTTCCTCTACAATACCCATTTACATTCCTACATACACTAGTATTCAACCTACCACAACAATTCAACCTACTAGTAGTGTGAACACTTCCTTAGGCATTTCCACTAGGAATCCTTCTAGCTTTGTGCATTCGAATATAATATCTCCTCAACCATCCACCTTCACCAACTTACAATTCACTTGCCCTCTTCATGCATACACTACTCCACCTTATTCCCCTCCACCTTACAATAACAGTGATGCTCTCCTTAACACACTTATGCAAATGATGACATCCCTTCAACAACAAGTTGCAACCTTAAATCAAAACAATAATGATCAACCTTCACAATACATCAAAACCAATTTGTTATCTTTGGAGATATTGAGAGCACAAATGATAAAAGGTATAGAAGTTACCCAATTTGAGAAATATGGTGGAAAAGGAGATCATGTTAGCCATTCTTATGCTTTTACAGCCTTGTGTAGTGATTTCATCTTTAAAGATAAACTCTTGGCTAAGCTATTTCCTAGGTCCTTGAACGATATTGCTTTAGAGTGGTTCTCCTCTTTATCGAATAATTCAATTGGTTCATTCAATAAAATTGTTGATGTAGTTTACAACCACTTCCACATTCACATGGGTCCTAAGATGACCCTAGCCAATTTGATGACATGCAAACAAAAGGATGATGAGAAAGTAACTAATTTCATAGCAAGATACAAAAAAATATTCACAAGTAAATATTAAGATTCTTGATGCTGACCTTCAAAAAATGTTTATTACAAACTTACAAAACAAACTCCAAAAAAAAACTTGAAGTGTTGACATTCCCATCCTACATAGTTGTGTACAAGCCTTCATAATTATCAAAATACGTCTTGTGGTCATGATGTGAAAAATTCCCCTAGCCATGCTGAAAATTCTAAATCCACAACTCAAAATAATTACCAACCTTTCAAGAAGAAAAATAGGAGCTTTTTACAATTGAATTCCACTCAAGCAAATCAACAAACTAATAAACAAGTGGCTGCTATAAAGACAACAAGTCCTTTTTCCTTTGGGGATAGGGATCAAAATTTCAATCCTTTACTCGATACCCTTCATAATATCATATTACAGCTTGCTGAAAATAATATGGTTACCTTAACTCTTGTTAAAGAGTGTGATCCTAATATACCATTTCCCATAGGCTTTCGACGAAACTCTTATTGCCATTATCACTGAAAAAATGGACATGGTATGAAATATTGTAAGCATCTTAAACATCTTGTGCAATACCTTATTGAAAATAATCAACTTCAAATTGGGGGTGTGAATGATCAAGGTGATAATTCCGTAGCTCCTCCTAACCAAAATTTACAAATCTTTACAAATCCCATGCCTAAGCACACTATTTCATTTGTCAAAGCCAGTGAAACCAAGAATTATGTGATGAATGTTAGTACAAATGATGAAAACATAAAAGATGAGAATATTGATGAAATGGTAGTATTTATTGAAGCTAAACCTTGCAAGGGCTCAACTAAAGTGCCTCTTGATATTGTTTTTTCACAAAAATATATACTTAAACATGCGCCCGATGGTCCTCTTTACAT
This sequence comes from Sequoiadendron giganteum, assembly GCA_007115665.2. Taxonomy (NCBI): domain Eukaryota; kingdom Viridiplantae; phylum Streptophyta; class Pinopsida; order Cupressales; family Cupressaceae; genus Sequoiadendron; species Sequoiadendron giganteum. The sequence continues at coordinate 533,128,571 of CM021107.1, read as the reverse complement.
AGCTAGAAGAATCAATAACAAGCCTACTAATGGCATATTAATTGATCTCGTCTGTGGAGAGAATGTGATCATTGAAGAATTCCTATTTATTTATGAAATCTATCAAGACACATATGACAAACTGAAAGCATGGATCAAGATGCATAATGGTTTTTCCTGTCCTACAATAGGCTTGATAGATCTCCCTTTAAATTTTGGACCAAAAATATTAAATGTATCATTCACCATCATCCCATAATCGAACCATTTTCATGTGAAGTTAGGCTATTCTTGGCTTCACTCTATGAATTTCGTCCCCTCAATTGTGTATAAATGCTTAAAGTTTCCCTTTAGCAATGATATCTTTACTGTGTATCATAGTGGGTTTAATCTAGAATCTTCCCAAGAGAAATTTTCATTAGATTTATTTTGGCCTGAGCCCATTGAACCTATTAGACCTCGAAGGACTTCTTTTTCAAATCCTACCAAAATTTCAAGGCAAAGCGCATAGCAGAATTATCCCTTCGAAACATGCCTCAAACTGTGATTGAGATGCCTATCCTTGATGAAACAATGATTGAACTGAAATTCCTTCCAACCATCCAAGAGCAACCTATGACAAAATCTCCTGCAATTTCCTACAAGAGACCACGAGAAAATCAAAACAATCCCATTGAACCTCCTAAAGTTAAAAAAGTTTACAAAGTGAAAGAGAAAGTGGTTGAAAAACCTCCTATTGTTTCTTTCGTTCCCCCCCAAGGAAGAGAAGAAACCTATAGTTGACAAACTTTCTCCTGCACAAACATAAATTGATAATAGATTGAAATAAAATCAGAATGCTAGAGAGTGTAGGTGTAGATGTCATGTTATTGCTCATATGTTACAAGCTAAAGAAGAAAAGAATAACATAGAAAATCAAAATCTAAACTTACTTGAAGCAATGCATGATGACTCTATACCCTCAATGCAACATAAACAATAACCTTCAAAAGACATTATCATTTGACCTCCCATCGTGATTAATCTAGATGATGACATTGACATTAAAAAAATTGATGAGCAAGTGCATAATGAATTGAATACATTGTTTTCCTCTTCTACAAGCTTAAATGAAAAATCTCCTAAAATGAGCTTTGAAATTGGTACTTCCCCTAGTTTAGCATTTTCCATTGTCCCTTTTCCTAGTTTTCCACCTTTCGTTTATACCGTCCAAGATTGGGATGTGAACAACCTACTATAGGTTGACTCGCATGTGCCTTACTAGTCTTTTGCTTTGTTTTATTTTTCATGTTCTTTTATGTGATTGCATGTGCATAATGTGATCCCCCACAATGTTTAGTTTGATGTATCTCTCTCTTTTTGTGCACTCCTCTATATGTATCTACATTATTTTCTATGTCATTAAATTTTTATCTTTTTTACTCATCTTGAGTTTTCCTTTTGAGGATGACGCAAGGCATTAGGACATTTAGGTCTCTTCCATGTTGACCCAAAATATTTCCTTTATCTTTTTCATTTGTCTTGTGTTTTCCTTTTGGGGATGATGGAAGGCATTGAGATATTTAGGTCTCTTCCATGTTGAACTGAAGGATTTTTCTTTGTTTTTTCTCTATTTGTGTCATTCTTCTAATTCTATGAATATTTGGGGGAATGCTGATAGTTTTGAACTCTTGAACAAAATTGTAGCATAGACATATTGACCTCGAATCCATAAATCCCTTATGTATTTTTGGGGGCAAACCCTCCCTCCTTTTTCATGAATAACTTTATTTTGGAAACATATGACTTGGCATAGGTTTTTCCAAGGAAAGATCACATGTCTTAGGAGAAAACATTGGCTACTTTAAAGCACTTGCTCACAGTAATGGTGTTAGCAATTGCTTTAAAGTGGGGTAATACATTGATGCCATCTTTGGACAATTTGCATATTTCATGGTGTGATTTTCTTTTTTCTTGTGACATGCCCTTTTCTTGGTGGTGTCATTGGGTTTGATGTCCTCCAAAAGTGCAATATTTCTAAGCGTAAAATTTCCCTTAGTGGCATGATACGAAAGAGGCATCCCATAAGTGGCAATCTGATATTCTTGACTTGTCCTCTCTTGGAGACATTAGGCACGATGTTCCCTAAGAAGAAGACCTTACATGAAACAACATCCCCTTGAACAAAAACAAAAACCTATAAACAAAGCATTCAAAAGAATAGCATTGTGGTACCTTATCAAAATTTTCAAGAGGATAACTTTGGTATGGTATGGGAGGCTAATATGATTCTCTCATTTGCCACATTTATTTTTGGGATAAATCACCTAATGGATGGCCTAAGGTTCCACTACACTAGAGTGAGTGCACTTGTTACAAAATTACAACCTAGACCTGATCCACATCGTGTTGGATAGATTATCGAAGCTTGATCCTTTTTCTCAGACAAACAGTCGCATTCCACATCATGTTGGAATGGTCAAAACTTGATCCTTTATTTTCCTTTATTTTCTTCATCTTTGATAGGGTATGATCAAGTATCAATTTTATTGCTGCATACTTAAGTATTTTGAATGTCTAATTTAGTGTGATTTTTTCATGGTGGAAAACTCTCACTAAAGTGGGGGAAAAATGTAGTAATGAAAAAAGTGTCCCTTTTCCTTACTTAATTTGGGAATAATTAATAATAAATGAACCTAATGTTGTCTTGATTTAGTGTTGTAATATGTTTTACACATTCACATTAAGCTTAGAACTCTTTCTAATAAAATGGACTTAATGGTGCCTTATTTAGGGTGTTGTAAAGTGTTTCTTTACATTTTCACACTAATCTAGGGATTTATTAATTAATTTAGGTTAATTAGAGCTTAATTGGCCCCTTAAATTCAAATCCAAACCTAATTTATTGCATTTTCTGAAGGATAAATCCTGACACTCATTAATAATGTTGCATAACACTTAATTTTACAAGGTTTGAGTCCTAGGCTAGTGACCTAGGACCCATTCACCACCTGGCGAATGGGTCCTCCCTAGGTCTTAGGACTCCCTTTTTGTATAATGTTTCATAATCCCCAAAATTGGTCCTATTTAATTGTGCTAGGACCCATTCACCCAAGGTGGCAAATGGGTCCTCCTTAACTTAGGACACCCCTTTTTGAACTTATTCTTTGCAGGATTTTAGTGTTTTTGAATCCTAGATCTGATGTTGATTTGTGTTATTTAAATTTCAGGATTAAATCTTAAGATAAGTATAAATATAAGGTTTATTCACATAGTTTCACCCAAAAGTTTTATGTGACTTCATGAGATCAAAAGAAAAAGCATTATAGAGCATTCAAGAGCATTACAAGGCATTCAAGAGAAGATTATCAAGGTTTTATTGCAGCAATCAAAGGTCATTTCATCATGTCAAAGGTATAGTGCATCATGCATGTTATTGAGCTTATGTGTTGATGTAGCATTGAAGATCCAAGTCAAGCATTGTTTCACATCCTTATTCAAGATCAATACCTACATTCCTTATAGCCATTTGATGCTAGATTGTTGATTTGACATCCAAGACTTCATCCAAGGTATCATTGTTTCATGTTTCATGTTTTTTGTTTCATCATAAAGCTTGATTACCAAAATGGGGTTTGACCAAGGAAAACCCTATTCCCTCTTGATGTGTGATTGCAAGTTTTAAATTGAAGATTAAGTGGAGAATACAAGATGCAAAGTTGTCAAGATTGAAAAGTTGCAAAAGTTGTCATCCATCTTGTAAGATCACAAAAATGAAGCTACAAAATATATTTCCAACTTTCAAGAGCTGATCACTTGGGAGATAGGAGTGCAGACATTGAAGAACATAACCTAGAAATCAATTTTACAGAACCCTAGTAGGGACCCATTCACCACTAGGTGAATGCGTCCTTAATGACCCCTGAAACATCACTTTTTCAACAAGGTACATATTATTTCTGCATTTTAAAACCTCCCTTATTGTTTTTATAAAAGTTAGGATTGATTTTTGATTGTTATTTATGCACTTTCCCCCCTATAATTGAATGAAACATACATCCAAACATAAGAACAATTAAGTTCATCCATTTGGTGAATCCCCATTTGGGTGAACATTTTTCTTTGTTTCAATAACAACACCAAACATAAGAGAACACCAAATTTTCATGGAAAAACCAATGAAGGAAAAACCACGGTGAGGATTAGCTCACAATATAAGTAATTGTAAAACCAATACAAGGGCTCATTGTGAGAATATGACACACTATCCAAAAAGGCTCACAACTAGGATTCACTGCCACAAAAAGAAACAAAGAAGATGGAAGAGAAATTTTACACAAAAAACAACTTCTCAATGCAACAAGGAATCGACCACAAATGCTCCAAAAATTTAGCAACCTTGTATGAAAGATTGCAGACACCTTTAGCTCATTGCATTCAAAAATCCAACACTTGTAAGTCTGCACTGCTTTGCTCAAATTTGCATTTATACTTCTGTAATTCACATCACATTCATCACTCCCACCTATCTCACATATATCTTTCCTCTCTCTTGCATCTTACAAAACCGCTCTTATTTATATCATCCTCAACCTTGAAAACCTTCTCCAAGGTTGGAAACTATTTGTTACATTTAAATTTCAAATTAGTTTGACACCTAAACATTCTCACGGTGGATAGGAATGAAGGTGACCCATATAAAACCTTAATTAGAACCCAAATTAATCCTAAAATACCTCAACACGCTTTCATAAACTTCACATGTAGTGCTAACACAAGGTCAATCAATACCTGAGCTAATCACCATAAAAAATCAGTAACTCATTTGATTGAAAAATTCAACAAAAATGTCTGACAAAAGCTATATAATTAGATGCATAGTTGGGTACTTGTACAAAATTTTCATTTTAAATTTTTTTTATCCCCAACGTTCGTTGGAATTTCGATGAACCTTATTTTTTGCCAAATTTTGACGGACTTGCAAAGTTAAATTGTGGATGACATAAATAAAAATGAGCTTGACTATTTATTGCGACAGTGTTTTGCTTGACGATTTTCTTGGGGAAAATAAGAAAAAAGTGTTGGAATGATGGATGCACAGGTGGACCTTTGCCAGGAAGAAATATTCAACCACAAAGAAAGTATGATAATGGCATGCAAATATAGATTCTATTATGATCTATCAGATTGATAGATAGATGGATATTTTACAAAGAGTACATATGCCCGATTATATAGGCAAGTGCTAAACCTAGAATGAAAAGGATGTTGCCAAGTGTTCAAATCACACTTCATGTGACAACAAGAAACCCTAACCAACTACCTAGGGAATGATAACAAGATGGAGATAAGTTCTAGACAAGACAACTCATCTTCTAGAAGAGAATCTTATCTCAACAACTTTATTAAATAATTAAATGCAAGTTAGGATTAATATGATTAATTAAAACCTAAGTTAACTTATGCTAGTGTAATAATTAATTAATTACACTAACACCCCCTATAAGTGCAACTTAGGGAGACTAGATAAGCATGCACCTAAAACTAAGATGGATGCAAGAAAACATGAATGGGTCCCGACAACAAGGCCCGACTAGGTACCCATGTACAAATGCAATAATGAGGTAGAGAAGGAAAACCCAGTGGGACAACCCCCCCTACAATGAGATGACTACAACAAAGAAGCACTGGAAGAACACTGTGGAGTAACACTGGAACCACAATCCAACAAGAAAGGAAAGATACTTTTGTCTACAAGAAACCATATCGGAATCATAAAAAAGCAACAGCAGACCCGATGCCATGTTGGAATGATGGATGCACAAGTGGACCTTTGCCAGGAAGAAATATTCGACCACAAAGAAAGTATGATAATGACATGCAAATATAGATTCTATTGTGATCTATCAGATTGATAGATAGATGGATGTTTTACAAAGAGTACATATGCCAATTATATAGGCAAGTGCTAAACCTAGAATGAAAAGGATGTTGCCAAGTGTTCAAATCACACTTCATGTGACAACAAGAAACCCTAACCAACTACCTAGGGAATGATAACAAGATGGAGATAAGTTCTAGAAAAGACAACTCATCTTCTAGAAGAAAATATTATCTCAACAACTCTATTAAATGATTAAATGCAACTTAAGATTAATATGATTAATTAAAACCTAAGTTAACTTATGCTAGTGTAATAATTAATTAATTATACTAACAAGAACTCAAGAAGATATCGGGTGGTTGAGGGTAGTCATTGTATTTTTCCAAAATTCATTTGTGAAGTCAGATTTGTACTTCCAGGTTTGAAAATCATATTTTAAAGCAACATCTCATCAGATTTCAGTTTTAGTCTTGTGCATTTTCAGAATTTCATTTCTAGATTTTAGACTTGACTTCACAAATTCTTTATAAGGGAATTGTTTAAAACTGAAGGAAAATTATTGATGGATTTGGACAAAGATTATATTTGCAAGGTTTCAATTTTAACCCTAATGATCAATTTTCAATAGATTTGGGAGCCATAACTAGATAATATCAAAGGCATAGGGATAGCTGCAAAGTGAAATAGCTGCCAAGATTCAAGCCTAGAGGGTTGAACAAAGAATTGGGAATGTTTGATAGTGGATAGCTAGAGCCATTTAGCTATGATATTTTTGAAGACTACTTCATAAATATATATTTTTCCCTTTGCCAAGTTTCAGAAATAGATTTTAGACCTTAGATGCCAGTGTCTTGTAAAAAGCAATTACGGTATATTTGTTACCTAAAGTTCTTGAATTCATCTTGACTCTATACAAATGTATCTATTTTTTATTTGAATAGGAAAGAAAGAAAGCAACCAATTTATAAATATTGTGAGATATTTAGAGCAACAAACTAAAAAATGAAAAAATGAAGGTCAAGGCCTCTCTATTTTTCTCAGTTCACTTAAACTTTTTAGATGCTACCAAAAATCTAGCAAGCTATAACTATCATTGAAAATTATATGATTTCTATTTGTTTTGTACTTTGGAACAGTTTACAAGATGAAATTGTCTCCTCATGTAGAAGTATAAGCTGCCAAATTCCTTTAGAAGTTGGTATAGGAATCAAAATATGAACCTATCAAATTGGAAACCAAACTTTTTGTGGTAAGAAGAGTTGATTTTCACATGAATGGCATGTTGTAACAACTTCATTAAGTAATACAATTTATTTAGTTATTTGAAAATTTGGTGAGTTGTGTGTAGATATGCCACCATATGAAACTGAGTGGAAAAGAGCACTCCTTACCTTATCAAGTAATATCCAGGTAAGATGTTATAAAAAATAACTTGTGCTTTTAGTGAAGCTGGTCAACCTACTCATTATTTTCCATGCTTAATTTTTTCCTTTTGGATTGAGCTACTTATGATAAATTTTTAACTTTCCTTGCAACTTTTGTATTACCCTCTCAAGGTTTTTAACTGGTTAAAAGCAATCTCTTATAAAGGATATAGAATTAATTAGTACTTTAGATTTTCCCTTATGTTAAGGGAGGAATCTAACTATTGTCTATATAATTCAAGTTTATTTGAGAGTAAGCATATTTAATCTCTATGTGGTAGATTTAGACACTGAAAGAAAGTATTTGACCTTATTAGAAAAAATAAAGCAAAAAACGTAAAAGTGCATCACATCTCTGTTGAAAGTGATCCCATATCCTTTGTGATACCTACCCTCTAGAAACTTGACTATCCTTTGTCTTTTAGGTTATGCATGAGTTTATTCATTTGATTTCAATGGCATTTCATAACACTCGAAGAAATTAATTGTGGTAGTTGCTTGAGATATTGTCCATGCACTCCCTAATACACTTGTAGGTTGTCCTCTTTTGAATCTTTGTGAGATGGAAATATTTATTAGTTTACCATACTGCTATGAAGAAATGAACCCTTGATAAGATTTATGATGTTTTAAAAGCCCTCTTGACTGCTCAGTTACTTTTCTTTATGTATCTTTTAAATTTCATCATACTACCCATCACTATTATTATTAATTTCAATTCCCTCTTCATGGTTATGACATGGACTAATAATTTTTTATTTGAAAACTCATGACTGCGATCTCCTTTTGGGAATCTATAGTAAAGTGTCATGCCTTTCTTTGAAGTCCATTTCCTTAAATATTTTCTCTTTTCTCGTTGCTCCTTACCTCTATACTATCCCTATATTGCATATACATAATAATAAAAATTATGGTGATAAATAGTGGACATGGGTATAACATCAAGCATCAAACAAATGTAGTTTATATCTGCATATATAATACCCCGAGATACTAATATTGTAGCACTAGTCAAAGAATCATCATCAAACTATATTTGTTGATTAAATACAATGAAAAATAAAATATACTAAAATATAAAACATTGATATTTTCTATCTAATCCATTGTAAATAATCAAGAATTTCAAAAATCAAATTGGAAGGAAATTTCTAGAGTCTTTATTATTTATTGTGGAATAGATAGAAAATATCATTGTTTTATATTTTACTATATTTTATTTTGCAAATAGCATTGGACAGTAAACTAGCCAATACACTGTGAAACATAATGATTGGACCCTATGAATATATAGGTTATCAATCTTTAATCAATTCACATGAGAAATCATACAGGCCAATAGTATCAATGAAACTTTGATACTATATAACAATGACTAGTCTCAGTTTGATGACATTTCAAGACCAATGCATGAATATCATTTGGGCCTCATGGCATTGAAATTTGTTTTCATTCAGCCATAATATAATGTTCTTACAGGAAGCACAATACTAGTTTGATTGAATGTATCAAAGGAAATAAGAGTTAGAGTAGATAAAAAGAGCAAAAATATTGTAGTTTAAACTTATTATTATATAAATAAACAGAAAAATAGTAAGAGTAGGAACCCAAAATATCATGTTCATTGTCTATGTGAATATGTGTGGAATAGAGTGACCCCTCATCTATTTCAATTGCTGACAAGGTTACGGTTTATTCTTATTCTCCTTTGCATAGTATAAGCTCTAACCAATTTTTAATATTTAGCTTAAAATTCAAGATAGTATTCCATACTGATTCTATGTCAATAGGAGGGAGGAAGTTGTATATGGATTCTAGAATAAACATTGTAACCAAAGACATGAATTATATGGATGGAAGAAAATTCAATACAAATGACAATAGATTTGACATATAAAACCAAAGGATGGCCCTATGATATTTTGAAGCATTATTGTAATGGTGAAGTCAATTTTGATAAAGGCTTGCTTCATAAGTAGATGGAAGTGTACGAGACATTTGAAGTTGCTTGTGAGAACAAGATTTAGCTTAACCTACAAAAATAGGAAAATGAAGTGTTGTCCTTGTCCTTACAAAATAATTTTGTCAAGAGTGTGGAAGTGAAGGTCTACACAAGATTGTTTGTATGTATTGGATTCAAAATAAATATGTTAGGATTGGTCTTAGCAATCATTTTAGTCTTTCAAAATGATATCATCCTTATTCAGTCATACACTATTTTTTGTCAGATGGATATAATCATTAAGGAAGACCCTTTCATTATTCCCTTAATGGATTGAACTTTCAAGGAGGCCATTTAATGGTGTTGCCTATTGATATCCAAAGCAAGGATGTGAATAAGACTGATGACTATGCAGCATATATTGTAGATAAAATTCATAGATCTTTTAACTTTATCAAGGCATATAGGGTGGTCCACTTCAAATGAAACTATTTATTATGCCATACTATTTTATTTCCATAATTCAGTTGTGAAGTCAGATTTGTACTTCCAGGTTTGAAAATCATATTTTAAAGAAAAATCTCATCAAATTTCATTTTTAGGCTTGTGCATTTTCAGAATTTCATTTCCAGATTTAGTTGTGCAAGTTCAATATTTTGATTTTAGGAGTCTAACAGCTGGAAATCATAATAAAATCAGAATTTAATAATTTCTGGAATTAGCATTTTAAAGTGTTTTTGGGGTCATTAACTTCATACTATCTTCTCTTTTGCAGGGGTGGTTGCATGTCAAATTTTTTTGGGTGTAAAATATCATAATTATTAGACTTTGTTACATGTCTATGATTAAAAATTATTGGAGTGTGAGTTTTATATTTTTTGAAGATCTAAATATTCAAGCTTGGAAAAGAAAAATCATGTCAGATAATATTAGTCCAGAACAAAATGAAGAGTCACTTGATAGATTGTAGGCTAGATTGAAAATAAAGGGTGAGAGGAGGAAATGTTATTGTCCTTGCCATAATTACAAGGGCTTAAAGACGAGAAGAATTTTAATCACAACAACTGAGAAACATTATAGGAAACATGGTCACGTTGAAGGGGGGCATGGTTATCATCCATTGGTAATTTGTTCATTATATGTGTTTATATTGATTGAATTTGTAAATGTTTATATTGTTTTTAACATTTTATATTATTAAAAAAATCACTTGATCATGATCATGGTTTATTTGTGTTTGCCATTATTATAAAGGTGGGGCACCCTAGGCCACATGATATGGATTATCACGGTCTAAAGAATGTGGTTTTGCAAGCGGAGGAACATGGAGTTGTGAATATCGAAGATGAATTTAATGATCTTATGGAAGAAGATGATCATGCACTAGAAAACACAGTTGAAGATGATGGTACAAATACATTGATCCATGACACATTTAGTGGCACAACTGATCATGTTGATTGAGATGACTTTGATGATTTTCATGATTTACCTATACTTGAGAAAGCATACAAACCCCTTTATGAAGGCTCCCAAACAAATCTTCTCTCTGTTGTATTGTTGTTGGTGAACTTGAAGGTTATGAATGGTTTATCCAACATAGCAATCTCACAAATGTTAAGGTATGTCATATATGTCATCTTTTTTCATCTATTTTAATTGTTGTTAGTTCATCACTAGTAAATAAAGGACGAAATATGTGCCATTAATATTCTTTATATTAACAAATTATTTTTTGTTGTAGATTGATTGGTGATTTTTTGTTACCACCATCAAATATTTTACCTCGCTATACTGAGATTTATCTGGCATTATGAAAGATATTGGAATGGAGTATCAAGCAATAGATGCATGTCCCAATGACCATATTATATATCATAAACAACATGAATTTGAAACAAAATGCTCGGAATGTCATATCACTAGATATCGAACAGATCAACAAAAAAAAAAGGTGCCTCACAAGGTTCTTCATTATATTCCCATTATTCCACGTATGCAACAATTATTTAGGTGCGAAAGCTTAGCGCAATTTATGGATTACCATGCATGAAATAGAAGTGGAGATGAAATTCTTCGAATGCCTATAGATGGTTCTACATTTAGGGACATGGAGGAAAAATGGCCACACTTTAAAGAAGAACCTTGTAATCTTAGGCTTTAATTGGCAGCAGATGGTGTCAATCCATTTGGAGAGCTAAGATCTATTTACTCGGTGTGGCCTATTTTTGTTATTAACAATAAAATTCCTCCATGGATGTCAATAAAGAGGGAGCAAATAATGTTGGCAATAATTGTTCTAGGTATTTGTTTACATCAATTTTCTTTAATGTAGTATCATCTCATTTGTCTTATTTGTTTCATAATAACTTATATTTTTTTCATTTAATAGTCATGTACATTAATTTATATATATTGCAGTAAAATGGTTATAATAATTATGTAATGTTTATGTTCATTCAACTAGGTAAGTATCAAGTTAAATATATGAATGTATATATCGAGCCTCTTATTGACGAGTTAGTAAGGTTATGGAATGGCGTCACTATGTATGATGTATCTAGACCAATAGGACAAAAAAAATTCAATTCCATGCAATGGTTGTATGGACAATTCATGATGCCCCAGGGCTAACACATTTTTTTGATATGTTATAACGTTCAACTGCATGACTTTAACAATATTTAATTTTATGAAGTAGATAGCATGCATTTCTTTTAAATAATCTATTCATTATATATAATTATAAAAATTGACATATTTAATCCAATTATATATGATTTGCAGGTCTTCAAACAAAAAGAAAATTTGCATGTCCACTTTGTGGTCCAAAGATGAAATCTCGTCGTTCAACAAGTTTAGGAAAGTAGGTGTTTGATGAGTATAGGAACTTCCTCCACATAAATCATAAGTATCAAACTACTAAAAAACATCTTTTCAATGGGAAAGAAGAGATTACATCAAAACCACGAAGAATGACACCTCGCCTATGGAAGTTGGAATATAATAAAATTAATCGTCAAGGTTATACATCAGATCAAATTGTTTATCTATCATATATGATATATTTTGAATTTATATTTTTATATTGTGTTGTGTTTACTCATGTTGTAATTGACAATGATTTTCGTTGTTAATTTGTTTAACTTTAATGCTTCATGAAGGTCATCATGGCATTAATGGTCGGCTTCCACAGGGACTGAAAGCTATCCTAGAAAATTTAGTAGGTTGCCCTACTATGAGCAGCTACAAATTGTGCATTTTTTTGATAGAATGCATATCGGAAAGAATATGACAAAAAAATTATGGAAAATATTGGATGGAAGGCATGATAAAGAAAAAATTGTCAAAATTTGTAGTGACATTCAGGAAGCCAATCATGCAATGAAAAATGTCATTCAATTAAAAAGCGATGGAGATCAAATAGAAATAAGTGCCCTTCCTTGGTTATTAATGAAGTAGCAAAGAAATGCTATACAAGAAGTCATACGAAAAATTTAATTTCCCATAGGATTTGCTGCGAACATAAACAATATCATAACAAAGAAAGGTGAATTTGGGCCAGGGATGAAAATGCATGATTGGCATACCTTCATTAAGTTAATTATTCTGGTATATTATATATATTTGTATACTGCATGTACTTTTTAGTGTATTATGTTTACTACTTTTTGAAAAATAATGAAAAGATCATTTTATAATTGTTGTAGTACGTTCTACCTCTATCTCTCCTAGACAAATTCGACAACAATGTCAAGCAAGTTATATATGATCTTGGAAAATACATGAGGTAAGTAGCGATATTTGTTCAATTTGTTGTATATTTTTGTCAAATCTCGTTAATATATTTGTGCCTTGAATCACTTTTAGATGGTTGTCATCTAAAGAAATCCATAAAGAAGATACAAATTATTGGAAGAGAAAAATTCCTTGTCTAATGTGTGAAATGCAAAAGTGTCTACCTTCGACATTTTTCAATGCACAAGAACACTACCTCATACACCAAGTTGAGGATATTGAATTGTGTGGACCTGTACACACAAGGTCAATGTGGATGGTTGAGAGGCACTTGAAATTTTTGAAGTCGTTGGTTAGACAAGAGCACATCCTGAGGGTTCTATGGTGGAGGGATATATGGTATACCGAACCATGATGTACATTACTAAATATCTTCCTGAGTTTGCAGCAAAGATCCATGTAGATCACATTTGGAATCTCAACTCCATTAAAAAATTCGAAGGGGAGTACATGATGGGGAAAGGTAGATTGAGGAAAGTGACAGGTAATTATAAGATGTCCATGGAGATTAATTAGAATACATTTTACATTTGGTTTTTATGTATATTGTACTTATTTAATTATTAATCTTCAATATACATCAAATATAAGTTAAGGTCGTACACCATGGTAGTTAAATAATTATACGTCATTTGTGAATTTCAATTTTTTTTGATACAGTTGGTCGAGAGTGGGATGCACTACATTTGTACATCAAAAAAAATCTTGATTGGATGATAGTATGGATTGAACGATGCCAACAATCTGGCCGCGCATTAACATGGGAAGTTGTGGCTTCATTGGTTAAAGAAGCTCATCGTAATGGAGATTCCAATGTTACACCAAGGGAAATTGATTTAGCATATGGTTTAAGAGATAAATAGGTATGTATAAATATATTAATCACCCATATTATTTAATTATTTTCAATTATATTGATGTATATATATGTTGAGAGTTTTTTCTTTGCATACATTCGGCCAAGAATAAATATGTTTATCAACTACTGATATTGCAATAATTTTTACATGTTTGACATATTGCAGGTGAAACACCACAAGGCTATGTGGTGCAATGGTCATAAATTTCAAATCAAAAAGTTGGATGACATGAAGAAAACTTGCGATTCTGGGATAACTGCAGTCTTTCAGGTGACTAATGTTTCATCTAGAAGCAACATACATCCAGAAGTCTTAGAAAATCAATACTATGGGATTTTGGATGATATAATTGAGTGTGACTTTAAGTCCTTCAAATTATTTATGTTCGTCATCCTATGGTACAGGCTACGATTGAATGAAAATGATCCCGAGAGAACTTTTATTGAACATGATAATGGATTTACCATGGTTAATACAAGGTATTTTGAGTGAGCTGGAAATGAGCCCTATGTTCTTCCAATCCAATGTGAGTAGGTATTTTACTCAGAGGTTCTAGGTAAATCGGGTTGGTCATATGTTGTTAGACATGATACAAGAGGAAGGTCGGTAAAGTATAATGTGGTGGAAGAAGAAGATACCAAAGAAATAGAAGATGATGTAGATGATGATTATGATCAACAATTAGTTGATGATGTGATTGACAAAGATGTCGAAGAGGAGGAACTAGATCATGATGATGTAGGATTTAATGTTCATGAAGATGATATCCATGTGGATGATGAAATTATCAAAACTGATATCAATTATGATGATGGTGATATGACCAATCCTTACAATGTTGAATCCAGATCGGATGATATAGACAAAGAGTTGGATGAAGAAGAAGATGAATGACATTGAGATGTATGAGTTATGGATTGTATTATCTATTTGATATTAATTTATTAATTTATTGATATAATTATATTTTACTTATGTGGTTACATAATTAATTCATGATGCACTTTTTATTGTTTAATTTCAATTCATGATGTTACAACTATTGTAGCTCTCCTAGAAATTTCCATATGATCATAATGAATAGTGTTTTGGGAAATTTCATGAAAGATGAGACATTGATCATAGTAGTGAAATAATTACAAATTCGTTTATATTTTTTAGACCAATCAACCTTTTCAATGTCATTTCTGGGATCATCTCCAATTTGATTACTAGGACACATAAGGTAGGATTTGATTGGCTTATCTTGGACAAACATTGTGGCTTTGTGTAATGTGAGAAAATTTTGGATGGGTTAGTGGTGCAGGAGAACCTACACCTCACAAATTGATCATTTTATAGGTTGTTGATGGTTGAAGATTTAAAATACAAGCTCTTGACATTCCAAAATCTGTGTTTTTCTTCAAAATTTCTTTATTTTTCCTATTTTGCAGCACTGTACGGTCACATATAGCCATATTTTGATGTGAAATGAATTCCATGTCATGAAGACATGTTTTATATTTGATTTTAATCTTATTTGAGGGCTTAAGGCGTTGATTTGAGTTAGAAATCTTCATTTCTTTACATACAGCCCGGTTACCCTGTTTTTGAGGGTTTAGTAGTCCAAACATGATATAACCCCTCTTACAGTTTTTGTGATTACTATAGCTTGTGTAAGAGGCCACATGGATACTATTGTAATTGTAGGATGCATGAATAGGGATTAGGATGAGAAATAAAGAAGGTATAACTATCGTCCTCAAGAGTTTTATGAACAAAAGCATGCGAAATGAGAGGTTCAAGCCTAGGTTTCAACAAAATATGTATGGTTGATCTGATTTTATGAATTTTTAGCCATTTAAAGACCTAATGGGATATGTGTGAGTTGGTCTTGCGGTCTAGGAGGTTGTGGAAGCTGGAGATTCAAGAAACCCTCATGATTTTGGTCTAAAACAGGCATTTTTGGGTTTGGCAAGAATTTGGTCATACAAGTGGAATCTTTTTGTGGATTTAGAGTTTTGGAGGCTGTTAGCTCTCAAAAATGAAGGTAAGAATACCTCAAGAGTTTTCCAATCTCTTGATACATTTTAGGGTAACAAACAAGGCCAAATGATTTGAACCTTCTTCTCTGCAGGTGTTGCCAAACCTAGGTGGGTCTACCTTTGCAAACTAAGAAAAATTAAGTGATGTGATTTTGTTTACAAAAATCTATTCGCAATGGAAATATTATAGTGAACATATATAATCCTAATAAAGTGTATGTGTAATATTAGAATATGTTAAGTTAATAGATGTAAAAAATAAAATGGACAAACAACTTTGCCAGTTTAACTATATTTATATATAACTTTAAGTTATTTTTATTTTAACTAAAAGTACTGAAGTTACAACATATAAATTAAATGATATTTATGATTGTAAAATTTATGATTAAATATATCTCTCAGAATCCTTCTTGTCCCAGTTTTAAAATAATTCTATATTATAGAATATATTTATTTAAATTTTAAGATGAAAATAGCAAGGAAAAATCAAACAAACATCTTTATGAAAGAAGTATATTGGTGTGAAATTAAATATGATTTGTATTCTAATTTAAAAAATACAAATAATGGAAACAATTATTTCAACACATAAACTATTATGTAGTAGTCAATTAAAATGATCTAAATAGTCTAATAATTTTACCATTAGCATATAGAAATTTCTATAGAGTTGTAGATCTCTTCCATTTCAAAAACACAAAACAATATTAGGTAGATAATCAAACATCTTTCATTTCTATAGTGACATATTTATCCTAGAGGAACTAGTATATAGTATACAAAGAAAACCAACAAACCCACAACTACCCCTATTTTGAAGGAGTTTAGTTTTCTCCCCTTTTTGATCTCCTTAATATTGTCTAATTATTTAAAGAGAGAAAGGGTCATAACACAAATCTATTCATCCCACTAAATATCTTGGTTAATGAAACTTGACAAAAGCAACAAAACAATTTCTACATTTGGCATTGATACTGGATTTTGTTTACAACAATCTATTCACAATGGAAATCTTACAATGAACAGATATAGTCCTAATAAAGTTTATGTGTAATATTAGAATATGTTCAGTTAATAGATGTAAAAAATAAAATGGATAAAATAAAAGATGAAAGTGTGAGAACAGTGCCTTGTTGGGTGAATGATGCAGATTTGAACTATGTTTCCTACTTGACCAATCTATCCACAATGGCAATTTGACAATGGAGAGATGTGATCTTAATTTGGTATAAATTGTATAAGCAATATCAAGGTGAAATCTAATATGTTCAGTTAACAAATGTAAAATAAAGTGGATGAAACTAAATGATGAAATAAGGAAAATCTAATATGTTCAGTTAACAGATGTTAAATAAAATGGATAAAACTAAATAATGAAATAGGGAAGACCAATGCCTTTTTGGGTAAAACAGAGTCAAATGAAAGTCTTAGATGAATGGCTTATATCTAGCAAAATATCTAATTTTTTGGCATACAAGTATGAGTTTATAACTAGCATAAACATGCAAGAATGTGATTGATAAACCCTACTAGAGGTAGAATATGAATCGTAATTATCTAAATCTTCTTACTAATCCAAATAACATTCCCAGATTATTGTAATTGATTGAAAGGAATTTAATTCTTCTTTGAAGAACCCAATTAATCATATCCCACAGATACAACAAATGTGCACTGATAAATTGAACATATAATTGATATTTCAATTTAAATAATCAAGAAACATTAGGTTGGAGATAATCAAACAATTGGAGAAATTCAACAAACAATTGATACTAGAATGGAACCACCGAATCATAAATCTTTCATTATCTCCTTCAAAATCTTATACATGAAACATGGTCCTTTTGGATATAAACATTCTGAAATATTATGTTTCTTGCTATTTATCTTCCATTCTACTACTACCCTCTTATTCATTTCTACCAAAAATGGATATTTATACATCAACCGTATGAAAGGACATGTCCTTTCAAAAATGTCTTGTGCTTGAAACAACAATAAAATTAAAAAGTAATTAGGCTCTGTTAAGCCATAAGTGAACTTTCGATAAGTGATCCAAGTAGTCTTGGCGCTCTTGTGTATCTTCATCTCCCAATGCATTTCGAATTGTGATCTCCATTTTCACCATCTTCTCATTCCATTCGCATGCTTCATCTAATGTTATATCTTTCTCGGTAGCCATCTTTAGAATATCCTATAGTACTAACTCAATTTCATCTTTCCACCTAGTAATTTCTTTTAATCTCCCTCTATCATCAAAAAATGCAATCAATCCCTTTTTGGTGGCATCGAATAATCCCTGCACATCCCCTCGCAATTCTTCAAAGAAGTTTTTATGCTTATTCATAAGATGATTTGCAGCCTCAATTGCATATTTATCAGGAGCATCCCTCTGGTTCATTTCTGGGAGCTTCTCTAGGATCCTACCATCCATTCTTTCATGTTCTTGTAATGCATCAAAGTTTTGTGAGTGTATTCCCTAAAGCTTATTCAACCAGGTTGTTAGAGTGGCTTGTCTCTTCTTAATCACTGGAACAAGTGTGTCGTACTTTCCTTGAGAATATGCACTCGACCCTTCCTAATGATCTTTTTTTTGTGAACTTTCATCATGGGTGAGCAGCTTGGTTGACCCCATTGTAACTCCTAATAAATCTTTCAGGCGCTCATTTTCTCTCAACATTCTTTCATGGTTAGTTTTGTGCATTTACTTTTCCTTGATCAACGCCTGTATTTGAGCTTTGTTTAGTTTTGCTACGTTGATCCCAATCTCTGTTGTCACCACAA
The DNA here is from genome assembly GCA_007115665.2 of Sequoiadendron giganteum. Classification (NCBI taxonomy): domain Eukaryota; kingdom Viridiplantae; phylum Streptophyta; class Pinopsida; order Cupressales; family Cupressaceae; genus Sequoiadendron; species Sequoiadendron giganteum. The sequence goes on along the minus strand of CM021107.1, from coordinate 533,109,891 downwards.
GATCAATCTCCCAAAATTTTAGGGTCATAACATGCCCAAATTCCTTCTCAGTATCAATGAAAATTTATTTATTGTGAGGTGGATACAAGGCCAAAATAATTAATGACTCTTCATCTAGATTGTACTTTGATCCTAAATAGACCTTTGTCACCTTTTCCAAGGTGATCTTGTGTGCAACATTACTGTTTCTTAGGAAAATATCAAAGACTAGTGCAGAATTGAGATCTAATCCTGGAAAAATCATGACACCAGCACTTTCTATCATTTCCCTTCCCTTTTCAGGGGTCATACCTGCCATCTCTCTTTCCACATTAGTTTTTAAATTACTCAACAAGTGTTCTTCATTACCAGGTGTGACATTGTCAACCAATTATCTTCTCTTTTCCCTTTTGTCTACATAGGAATGTCTTAAATTATGGAGATTTTATAAATTCATCATGTGCTAAAAATGACTTAAATTCTACATGCCTTGCATCTATATCTACACTTTCTTCAATATTCAAATCCCTGGCAGGACAGGCATAATCCTGAGTTCTCAACCTTGACATCTTGTTAGGTAGATGTTGTGGTACATTAGAGTTAGATGTCTCTTCTCTAGAAGACAACAAATTTGTATCTTGCAACTCTTGATTATGTTGTTTAACCACCATTTATGCTTCATTTGCCTCCAAGTTCCTAATCATATCATCAAATTGGTAGGCACATGGTGATACCATCCAAAGTTTATCCTTTGTTTAGCAGAATTGATATACCCTTCTGGATCAAAATTATTTCTTGGTGGTCCTCTTTTCATGTTATATTGCAGTAACTTATCCAAAATCAGATTATACCCTTCCTTTGCTAATACAGTAAAATCATTGAATCATAGTGTATTGGGCATAAAAGCCTGTTTTCTAAAAGAACTTAAATTCATAACACTAGAAAAATCCATTTCCCTAATAATTTCCAAGTATGAAATCCTATCGGGAACCCATTTAGGAAAAATGAATGGGGCATCTTCAAATCGATAAACCCTAATCATGGTAGCATTCTCTAAACAATACCAATCCCCTCAATTGTGGCTAATTGGTCCATTGAAATATTTGGGCCTGAGAAACCTCTTTATCTCATCAGACAAAGAATAAGCACATGGATGAGTATAAAACTTGAACAATGGTTTCACAAAATTTTCTTCAAAGCATACAAAACTAGAGTTAGTAAACCCGATGTCCCAAACAAAATTCCATGATTGAATAGGTAATGACATGTATTCCTTATCAAACTATGAAATTCTCATCTCCTAAGGCCACAACCCTAGTTCTTGTTTGAAGTACAACACTATGTGCATCAATAGTGAGTAATTATTGAGGTGTAAGATAGAGGCTCCACCTTTTATTTCCATCAACCCAAAATCAAGCCCTTTAAAAATATATGAGGCTTAATCAAAAGGTCTAGAGTTGTGATACTAAATATCTGTTGAAATTTCCATGGGCACAATTGCCATATACTCAGGGGCTTCCATTCCCAATACTTGACCCACCGATAAATAAGTGTATTTCATATAGGGCTCAAAAAGATCTACATGGAATGGCGTCCTTCACTATCCTCTAATGAAATTGGTTTACCACCATGTCTAATTCTATGCAAGGGCAATCTCCAACCCTTGTAAATGGTGTCCATCCTTCCAAATTATTTTTCCATCTCTTCACATATAATATTTTTGTTGCATACCCCTTCCAATTTAAAGACTTCACCTATTGCATCCTCTGATATGTGTATCAATGGTTTCCCAGACAGGTCAGAGATAGCTTTAAGTCTCAAATTATAATGAGTGGCCAAAAATTTCACCAGTTCAACATCGACAAAAACATTAGGGCAAACTAACTTTCCCAGATTAAGCTTCCATGAGTTACATACTGGTTCAAAGTGTTTCCTTTGATAGTAATGAAAGCTAAACAATTCATAACCTCTTATTGGAGTCAAAATATCTCCTATGAGATAACATTTATCATCTAGTTTATCCACTTCTGCCCTAAGTTGTGTAGAGCATCTAGCTTTGGGTCCAGAGCCAGGTAGTTGGTTGATAAGGTCTTGATTCAACTTGCGCTCAGTACCCTCTGGCTCAATTTCAGTTTTCTTCTTTTTCCCTTTTGACTGACCACTTTCCCCATGCTTTCTACCCTTTGATTTTCCTGAACTAGTGGCTTCCATTATTCAAAATTGAAAATTTAAGGTATCAAGAACTTACTATTTTTTTCCTGAGATTTTGAACTAAGAGAATACCCTGGTCCTTCGCTCGCTCCTCTGCTTCTTCCACTACCAATTTTACAATGATTTTTTCAATTGAATTTGTCTTGATTCCTAAAATTACTTATGCTCTATTGTGCCATAAAACATGAGCATAGCTGTTTTTTTCGAAACTCTCACTGTCACATCATGTAAGTTTTTGGCCAAAAATTTTCAAATCTCGGGGGATCCTTTTGTTCGAGCCTTTACCAACGTTCATTAAACACCCGCTAGGACATCTCATAGTTTCCACGACACCTTAAGTCTTCCTGACAGTTACCCTTTCAATCTTAAGTATATCACTACAACTCCCACCGAAGCAACCTATCATTGTGACTTTAGCAAGTCAGCAAGACAACCCTCATCTTACTCCAGAGATGTGTGTCTCGTCGAGATATTTCCTTCATAAATTTTGATGGTTGAGACATAACGATTTTCTTGCTGATGGAACTGCACTCGTTGTGACCTTCTTATCTCTTCCCGCTAAAGTTTGTCTCACCGATGAATTTCTTCATCGGTGAAACCATGAACCATGTCCTTCCGATTATAATTCTCTCTAGACATGTCGCTAAGTCCAATATTTTTGGTGTATCATGGAAGGTCAGCATGAATCTTCAAATTATTCCTAGTAACATTGTCCCATCGACAAAATCCTCCTTTGTTTTATTGGAAAATCTGGATGAATGTCTTGGGCTCACTTCAGGAACCGTACTCCGATGACTGTAGTTTGGCTGATATATTTCCTTGTGCTCCAAGGGGTAAGACATATGTAAGCTTGATATGACTTCATACCGTCACATTGATACTCATTATCTTGCCGATAGAGACTGTGAACTATATTTTTCTGATATATATCCTCAAATGAGATTTCATCGGTATGAAATTCCCGTCCTCTTGCTAATATCAGTATGTAAGCTATCATTTTCCTTCGGCCTAGGTGGTGTCCCCTTGTCCATTTAATTTTTATTTTATTTTTGTAGGGAACAATTTTAAATGATCATTGATCAACCATCGGTTCATCTTAGCCATTCCCCGCAATCCTATGATGATCCCACCACAGAGTCTCAACTGATTGCGATATCATGGGCGAGCGCCACGTGTCTCAATTGGCGATGCTGAAAAGATAATCAAATTGATTTAATATATCTGTTGGGTTTTAATGTGTTATACAATAGGTTACTAAAGTGGCTACGAGATGCACATGCTCAAAATGAATGAAGATGTTATAATATCGATGAAAAAGTTGCTCGACAATTATGTTCAACACTGGTGACTATCTTGAGTGAACACGATTGCCGATGGTGGAGATCAACGGTTTTCCACCATCGTGTGATCAGAAGATGCAAGGTTTTTACTGATCGTGATATCACGGGCGTGTGCCATGTGTATTTATTTGGCAATGCATAATGTGGTGGGCCCTTGGTGCTGAGATGGAGATTATGTCTACCTTTTTGAAGGCAGTTGTTCGATGATGTGATATAAGTGAATGATCGACGGTTGGAATTTGAATTTGCATCAAATGTGATTGGAGCCATTGGCACGGAATGCAAGTAAGCTTTAATGGCGAATGAGACATCTATTGGCTCGATTTTATTGACATAAAGTGATTTTATTTCACTCTATTTTCTCACAAAGTATTCAAGCACCTTTGCAAAATCATTTTCAGAGCCAAGGATGAAGTTACGAGTTATCACAACAAGGATTTGGTCTTCTACAAAGCATAAATGTCATGAGTTATTTTTTGTGCTTCTTAGTAAATTTAATTGATATTTTGAGAAGAATTGTGATGTGCTTGTCATAAATATTGTTGATAGTTGTTTTAGGGCTATTGGTTAGTTGAATTGTAAGAAATTGCAAGGTTTTACTGTAATTTCATTTTTTGTATAGCCCTAGTCTATTCGAAAGATTTCAAATTTTAAGGAAGCCCTAGTTTACTTGAGATGGCACTGCCAAAGAAGCATTATGACCATGTTGATTATTTTAAGAGGAATTTGTATGATGATTTCCTTGATCAACTCTTGTTGTCAACAAATGATAGGAAGAGGGGTTTGGTTTTGATGCATGGAAGAACCCCACATGAAGGATTAGTTTGCAAAAATTCCAACATTGCAGATGTTAGGGTTCCCATGACTGGTCTGGAGATGTTTAGGTTGTGGTATGGATAGCAAAATTTGGTTCACCCTTTATCAAATGGTTAGAGATATGACATGGGGAAGTTGGTGGTGCCAAATGTGTTCCTCGATGTGGATTTTCTCAGGGCGGTGGCACCACGTTAGGACCCTGTTAGGAGAGTGATCAAGGATAATGATGGGGGGATTTTATTAAGTATAAATAGGGAAGAAATTTAACAAGTTTTTGACTTGAGTGAGCCTAGTCCATTCTTGATTCAAATAAATCTTGAGGAGATGAAGCAGGAGTATGAAAAGTCCAAGTCACTTTCAGGCTGAATCTGCTTCCTCCTCATCTAGCAACCTCAAGTAGTTCAAGGATTTATATCAGTCCAAAAGACCAAGATCCTTTCAGGCTAAGTTTGTTTGCAAACCATTTCTTGGCTACCTTTTATTCATTGTGTCAAATTTTAGGTTTTAACCCTAACACAGTAATTCCAATTGTCTATATGTTTATGGGGGTGCAAATACAACACCCTAATTTCTCTGTAGGGTTGTTAAAGTTGAATGTAGGGGATGCAAGCTCTCCATTATTTTGGTATTCCCTACTGATGTACATGTTTTCGTACAAGAATGCTGACTTATTCTTAGAGAAGATGGAGTTGAGATAGGAGGTAAATGGAGAAAGATTACCGGTGCAGGCTTAGACTACAGATTTATCATACAACAAGCAGAGTGTCAGTTTTGTGCAATTTGAAAATTTATTTGCTTCTAGACTTAGGGCTCTATTGATAGTAAATGTACCTAGGATCCCCAAGGATTTACGTGAATTTCTCAGACCGAAGGGGAGGAAGCCAAATTTAAAAGTTTGTCATAATTGGGGTGACATTATCTTGTACCCAATCAACACTGTTTTAAGGGTGTATCGCTTCCAAGGAACTCCACATATCCTCCCATTCAATGTGCCAACAAGAGTGGGGTTTTCTAAGGTTATGTGGCAAATAGGTTGTATTCATGAAGATAACCTAACAGGGAAGGGAAAAGGGACTCTTTTCCTTGATTATACTATTGTGTCTGATTTTGTGTTCTCAAAGGGAAGATGGGTCCAATTTGGGAAGTTTTTTGATGATTTTAATTTAAGGTGTGGTCCTAGGCGACAACATGACCCTGAGGGATTCTTTGTGATTTTTAGACAACAGATAAAAGGTGGCAGGTTTGGACATGAGTTCAATTTTCTTAAGGATCTGATCAAGAATGAAATTGATTTGAACAAGCAGGAATTGAACAAGGAAAAATGGATAGCATATGAGAAGTTATTGGCCATTGTGCATAAAATGGATCCCAAATATGAACCATTAATGGAATTCACCCCATTCCACAAGAAAATTAATTTCTTGATGGAAAAATTCAAGGAGATCATGGGTGTTTTGATGACAAAGAAGGTCAACTTGGAGTTGGAATTCGACATACAAAAGACAAATGTGAAGCCTACTAAAACAAGGCCAACATATCAACCCACGGTGAATTGGACTCTTTATAAGAGAAAGAGGAGTGACAATAGTGATGAGGAGGAGGAAGACAAGAAAGGAAAAAAAATCATGAAGGCATCAACACAACTAGGTCTGAAGATCAGAGCACCACGAGGAATAAAGATCATTGATTTGGACTCATCACCACAAGATAATATTGCACTACCACCATTAGAGCCAAGCCCTAAGAGTCAAAGAGTTGAAGAGGCACAAGAGACTTTGATGGATGAAATCATTGTCACAGATCAAGACATGCAAGATGGTATTCCTTCCCCTCCTAGGTCAACTCAATTGGTTATGTTTGATATGGATGTGAAGGTAAAATGTGTGGAAGATGCCAGGATGGAGGCATGCAAGGCATTTTTAGATGATGATGCATTTGTTAAAAATCCAATTTTCTTACAAATGGTATGGAGAATGAGACTAAAAGAATATCCAGACAAATGCAAAAGGAGAAGAGAGTTGAAACTTGATAGGTCTAACCAGGAGAATGATGATGAAATAAAGGATGAATTGATGGAAGAATTCAAGAGAATCACTCCTGAGGAGGGGAGGAAATTAGTAACTCAGGCTGGTGTGATAATTTTTCCTGAATGGGATATAGCAAATGCAGTAGAATTTAATGCTATTTTAAAATCCAAGCATCCCATGCAAAATTATGAGGAAGAGGTCAAGGCAACATTGCAACATTTTGCCTTTAGTGAGGACTATGAAACCCTAGCAATTTGGGCATTGGCACCTTAGGGAAGAAAGCCTAATGTTACTGAAATTAGCCCAAACCTAAGGGGAGGGTTAATAATAAAGAGAGCCTCTGAAACTTCAACAATAGAGGCTACAAACTTAACTGTGAATGTGGCCAAATTGGCCCAAAAGACTGTTGAGAGGGAAGAAGCTGAAAAGTAGAGCTTAATGGAGAAATATAATATTATAATTGGAGAATACAATAGGGTGAAACAAAGGAATGTTGAGCTGCAAACTGAGGTGGATAGGTTAAATTATAGGCAAGCTGGGGAGTCCTCAAGTGCTCTTGGTATCATGACATTGCCTTCCACATTAGGGTTAGTACCTCCTACTTCTCCAATTGTTTCTACTCTAGGGTCCCCCATCCAAACTCCTTCTCTCAATCCTACATTAGAGCCAGTTGAAGAAGAAATTGAATACTCTATGGATCCTACTAAAAAGTAATTGCTAAATAAGATTACAAAGTTACAAGAAGCTTTAAAGGAAAATGAGGAGGGAACACTTGTAAAGCAGAGTGAAGTTGTTGACACAATTTTGAGGCACTTAAATGAAAAGGTTGATGGAAGATTTCCATCAGTATATTCTTTGTATTCTTTATTTTTGGATGCAATAAAGAACATTACTAGGGATCAGGAATTAGTTTTCCCCTTAGTTGAGAAGTGGATCCATAGGGCCAATGATCTAGATATCATGCATAAAGCCTCTAGATTTGATACAAATAATAGGTGTCATGTACTGATTTTATTGATCATTTAAATGCAATTATTAATCATGAGATTTTTAATTATTATGTTAGATGATTATTTAAATTGAAATTGAAATTAAAATGCAAATGCAAATGAAATTATTTGAAATTCATTATTATGAAATTCAGGGTTTTTCATTGCTGATGAGAAATTGAGTGCAAGTGAACGCATGAATAGGTGAACCCGAATGAAGGTGAGAACATTGATTAGGTAGAGTCATTTTAGCCATTAGACGTTAATGAGGATGATGGAATCTCACACACCACTTAGTTAATTATAATGTATTTCGTGATGATTAAATAGTTTAAAATTTTAATGGTTATTATGGCTATGCTTTTGTTGAAAATAATGGCAATTTGATTATTTTTGTGAGGAAAATGATTTTTATTCGAAGAATTACTTCTTTATGTAAATATTTTATTAATAGTTGAAAATAATAATGCTTTTATTCTAAATTTTTGGAATAAACTATTAATTGTGAAAAATATAAAAGAAATAAAATAGTTTTATTGATTTAATTGTTATTTTCTCATTTAATAAATGAGAGAGGAAATATAAATGTTTAAATGATTATAAATATTAAATTGAGTAGAAAGATTTGTTTGAAGAAATAGATAAATATCAAAATAAGTTATTTAAAACAAATTAGAAAACAAAATATTTTCAAAATTGAATTTGAAAACAAAACAATAGTAAACAAGTTGAAAAAAATTACATCACAATCAATTTTGCATACAATCATAAATTGAAACTTGGAGTTATGGCCAATTTAGTTGGAGATCAAGCATGACTAATGGATTGGAGATATTATTAAACTCCACCATTTTGCATGAAATTGCAAGGAAGAAATTCAAATTAAGGAGAGGAAAACTTCTGAACATATATGCATGTGAAGAGGAAAAATTCATTTTTAAAAATAGAGAAGTCTGTTTTTTTGAAAGGAGTTGGACCGAAAACACATTTTTATGTTTTGATTGGATTCTTCTGGCTTTCCCATGTGCGGCTAGAAGGAAATATTTTTGTTTTTGTTTGAAAAGACCTTACTCATTCCTTTATTCCCCACGCAGCCAACAAAGGGAGTCTTAGCAACTAAATGGTCACATATCTTCCATGAGGTGCGCCTAAGAGAAGAAGAGGCGCGACAGGGAAGAGAAGGAAGGAGGGAGCAAGGTAGAAATTTGAAAGGAGAGGGTGCATGGGAATTAGAAAGGAGAGGCAAATAGTAGAAGACAAAAGGCAGGGTGTGACCAGGAAGAGGGGGTCAAATAGTCTCTTATCTGCAGGAAGAGAGATAGGAAGGTGATGCACACTTCCTGAAGGAGAATAGGGGAAGTTTAATACAAAATAAAATAAATCTGCCCTCCTTTCATTCCACACAACTAGAAGATAGAGGTAAGAACATAAAGGAGAATTTTGTTGCCTGACATACATGCACAAACATAGAGGAAATTCACAGCAAAAGAATAGAACAAAAAATTGACACAGAAAGAGAAAAATTCATTTCCAGATTTGAGAAAACACTCAGCTACAAGTAGATTCAATAGTTAATTTTTCATTTCTCACATTCATAGCAATTTAATATCTAAGTTTAATTATTTTCCTTCTTTTCATACAAAAATGTGCCTGTCACTGTTTTTATCAAATTTAGGAAAAAGATCAAACACCAAACTGGAATTTTAGTGAAGACAAAGTATAGATTTGAACAAAAAGTTGTAGAATGATCTTGAACAAAAAAAAATCAAGAGACAATAGATTTATTATTTTAGGAAATTCTGGTTTAGTAAATATTCACATAGAAAAATGTATATTTCATTTATATTTAGAAAAGCTTCAGAAAAACCAAAACTCTCAATATATTTAATTTTCAAAATGAATGAAACAAAAAAGATAGGGAACCATTTATAGAAATACACAGCTGAAAGTTCTTGGTTCAAATTTAAAAGGATAAGATTAAACAATTATGTTCATTTCAACATGCTTGAAAAGTAAAAGTGGAATTTGATAATTCTCAAGGAATGATTTAAAAATTGCTATGATATGTTTTTGAAAAGATATTTTTTTTTAAAGAAAATGTGAAAAAAGAATTAGAAAAGGATTATTTCGAAGTGAAGATAAATTATATTAGTAAATGAACCGAAATAATGTGTGCTCATTTATTCATGTTTAAAGATGTACTTAGATTACATACTTGAGATATTCCTTCTTTTAAATTTATTTTATTATTTTATTTTAAATGAGCTTAAAGTTGTTTAAGATTAAAATTTGTGAAATTATTGCATTAAATACCATGTTTTCTTGAAAGATAAAGTGCAGTTCATGTGTTTGTGAAAGATCACTTTATTTTGAATGGATCCATGCATGTTTGGTAATTGAATGCGCATGACATGTGTTTGGAAAGTTACCTTATGGGACGGGTGCCAAATATGGGTTTATAGAGAGTGTAGTTTTGCTTTTCCAAAATTGCTATTATTTGTCGTGCATGAAATTTTACTTGGCCAAATAACTTAAGGACCATTGAAATAGATGGAATGAAATTAACTCTCTACCATATCCTAGTATCAAACTTTCTTGTTTCTTAAATGAATTAGAAAAATGAAAATGCTTGTGGATTTACTAGTTATACTAGGCACGCACTAGATTCCATCTTGCTTGTCGATTGCTTTTTGTTAAGGGATTCGTGCAGGGTCAGGTATTCTTTGAATGACTAAGGAATTCCGGGCAAGCATAAGCTTCGAGGTGGGGCAGAAAAAGCACTTGAACGTTGTTCTCATCTTCATGTTGAAGATAAGCTATTGGATTGAAGATCAAAGGAAGAATTCTTCATATATCTATTCTATTTATTTCTTATATGATTATTGTAGAGCTTAAGGTGACATAATGCCCAAGTCTTGAATTGTAAACTTTTGTTACAAATGCTTTTTTTTTATAAATGTTATGTAAGATGAAATGTGTATGAATTTAGTTGGAAGTATTTTGAATCTATTTGTAGACTTTAAGTTGTTATTTTGGAATCTTTTGGATTTAATGAATTTGAATGAATGGAGTTTCGACTTTCTTGGAATATAAATGAATTTATTTAAGGAATTGTCAGTGTTTTGAAATGAAAGAGTTTCACTCTTTACAATAGGCCCCAATCATTAAGGCCTACTCAATTTTTTGTAAAGTCATTGCAGGGTTTTCAAGCCTTACCAAATGATTTGTGTAGGAAAATCAAAGAATTGGTAAATATTTTTGATGATTGGAGTGATACATATTTACCTGATATAATTGATGCACAAGGAAATGTTAAATCATTGCAACAGTGATAGGATAGAGCAAACAAGGTCATTAATGCACAAATCAAATTGATTTGTGATGTCTCAGACCATGACCTGTTGGTGAGTTTTATGGACAAGATCATTAGTACCAACAAATTTTTGAAGTTTTTTGAGAGATAGGAAAATCAGGTAGCAATGAAATACACACCTTATAGTGCTAAGGTGAATGAGGTGGTTAATTTTGATTGGATGATAGATGAAGAATATCAAAGATGGGTGGATAAATACTTAACTGAGGAAGAGTAAGACATAGTTGACTACTGGCGGATAACAGCTCAGCCATTGCAGTTATAACATATTTTGGTTATGTTTTGATGGTAGTTTTGGCACAGGTTTCTTGAAGTTTGGCCGATGCATTAATCATTTTTAGCGGATGGCATAAACAAGAAGACTCTTTAGGGACTCAGTTGTTGTAACATATTTTTGAAATGTCACAAGGCGGTCCAAGTGACCGGTGACATGTGTATTTCTGGCCCGATGCTTGTTTACTCCTCCATTCTCTATAAGAAGGATTTCAAGGCCAAAAAAATGAGTTAGCAAGTTAGATAATTTTGGGTCGAGTCTAAGTAAAGTTGTAGAGAAAATTGTAAAAATCCTATTGGTTCAGTGAAAATGCAAGTTAGGTTTTGTGTCATTTTGTAGTAGGTTTTGAATTCATGGAAGTTTGATGTTTCATGATAGTACTAGAATTTGAATGGGAATGATTCATTTTAAACTCATGTCTCTCCATTGTATAAGAATATCAGAATCTTGAATAAAATAATCAAGGGTTGTTTCGTTCATCTCACTATTGTGGTGTGTATGATTCTCATTTTAGCTTTAATTCAAGGAATTAATTAAAATGCTTGAATGGGGTCATAGGTGGATATGTTTATATAAGGATTTGATAAGTTCTATTGGGTTATAATACAAATTGATGGTATGTGATACTATAAAAAATGTAATTATATACTGATTACTCTTTATTTTTACATAATCTAACGTATTTCAAAATTTTCATAGGTTGCCCAACACATCGAAGGCAACAAAGGCCAGACTAGAAAAACATGGGAAACACAAACTTGGCTCTGGTGGTTATATGAAATTAGTCGCATGATTTGTAAGTATCAATAAATGAAATATTGCATCCAAATAATAAATTGCAAACAATTTTGGTTATGTCACACCATAGAAGAAAAATTTATGATCTTATGCAAAAATGCAGGGCTCTGATTTCAACAGAGCACCCACAGAAGAGGACCTAAATATTGTCTTCCAACAAGGCTAAGGAGCCCTGGCTGAACACCTAAGAGTCTTGACTGGGATAAAGCAATCTTCCACTGCATCCAACACACAGGTAAATAAACTCAATAAAGTTTATTTAAAATTGAATACTTGTGAAATCTATTCAATATTAATTTCCACCATAATAATGTGCCTATTTTTTTTTAAATAGATAAGCAATGATAATATTGCACATGACATTGGAATGCAACTTGGTGAGGGTGGAACACAACCTGCAGATGAAGGCCATGGTGTGCATCCTGGTACTGGATGTATTCATATGCTATACAAAACGTACTATGTATTAATACAATTAAACATCTTTAATTAAATTTGGTGAATTAATCAATGTAACCTTTCGTGTTTCAACTTTAGAGCATGTAGAGCATGATCAACATGTTGAGCATGATCAGGCTAGACAAGATCGGAAACACTATGTGGCTTCATTAGGTAAAGAGGACCACTCTAATGTTCTTTTAAACATATTTAATTGCAATTGGTGTATTAATTAATGTAATCTTTTGTGTTTCAACTACAAATCAGGATTTAGGGGGTGTTCAACATGTTGAGCATGAGGCTATAAGACAATATCAAGAACATGATGTGGCCCCATTAGGTAAAGAGAACCACTCTAATATTCTTTTAATTAATGAAATACTTGTAATAATAATAATAAATATCAATTTAACATTTCTTTTCTATTGCAGTAGACCCCCCCTTGCAGCAGCGTCCACGTTGTGAGTACACGACTAGGAATACATTAATATCACAAGCAAAGCTTAGAAAAACTGAAGGGGGGGACTGATGATTTTGAAAATGATACTCCACTTCAGCTTCTTTTAGTTGCAAAAAAGAAAAAAAAAAGTGATTGTAATCATATTATGACAACCATATTTTTGATAATATGTAAAAACTGAAAAAATGATTTTTATATGTTAATGAATGAATGTGAATATGTTAATGAATAAATGTTATATGTTAATGAATGAATTTTATATGTTATAAATGGATGAATGAATGAATGTTATATGTTATTAATGCAAGATGAATGAATGTTACATGTTATTAATGGATGAATGAATGATAAATCTTATATGATTGGGTATGGGGAATTAAGAGTGATGTGAGGGGATGGGGGGGGAGGGGCAAATGAGCTTCCACCTTCACATGGTTGGCCCTGTTAAGTAGAGAATATTAAACTATTCTAAAAAAAAAAAAAAAGCTCAATAAGGTAATACACTTTTCAATATAAGAAATGCATCGTTTGAAGCATCAAACTAATATGGAAAGATGAAAGAAAGTGCTAACTTTTCACTATGAACATTGTGTTGTGTGTGGATTTGGTTTCAAAGCTTTGTTTTTTATTTTATTTTAGTGGTCTCTAAAATTTGACTTTTGTGCATAACAGGTTAGTGAAAAATTTGACAGCTCTGAAGGGTTTAGAGGCTCGATTGAGATAGATACATGGATATTTGGATCTTGTTGTTGATGAGAGGCTTCCACTTAACCATGAAATTTTTTACCATCTGCAGGTATGCAAAAATTTCTCTACTTACATTCATTCAACTTACTGTAATATAATATATGACAAAAATCTCCTTTTCATTATACTTAGATGGATTTTCATGCCTTGTTCCAACGCACATGTTTTAGAACAGGCAAGAAGGATTTTGGCAAGGGTTAAGGAATTTGGATTTACACCTGCCAATTGCATAGTTTACCTCATTCATCCAACATATTGCCAATACATTTCACAATTGTTGGAATCATATCTTATTTATAAAACTAGTAAAATTAAAATATTTAAGTTTCAAATATGGAATTACATATCTTTCTATAAATTTTTGAAATAAAATATCAAAATGGAGAAGTATTAACAAAATAATCTGCATAATTTCTAAGAGATCAAGGAATTTTTTTGTAGAGTTATCTTGAATATATTTAAGACAAAAGTAACTTATAGAAATTGAAGCAGAATATCGGTAGTCCAAAATCACCAGTCAACACATCTTAGTAGTATCTCAATTCAAGAGAACTAGGTTCACTATTCATTAGCTAGTAAAATAAATAAAATCAATTCATAATATGTTCTAATAGGGTTGACCGGTTGCTTGTTTCTTTTTTATCGTCAAGAATTCGTCAATATACACTTGGTTTTCCCGCCTTCTCTTGCCTCATGGCCAGAGAGTTTCTGTAGAAGGCATCAAAGTAACCTTCAAGATTGGCAATGGAAATGAGTACAATTTCAGTATAACTTAATGCTAATTGGGTATGATTTTATTTGTTCAAGACCAATTTAGATTCATTTTCTGCTCACACTACTTTTATTTACATTTATGTTTTGCTAATATCCATTTTCCTTTACATTCATATTCTTCTATACATATTTTGTTTATAATAATGTTGTCCTTAGATCAATTCATAAGATTATTTTGTTCTAATAGGGTTGACTGGTTGCTTGTTTCTTTTTTATTGTCAGGAAGTCATCAATATACACTTGGTTTTCCCACCTTCTCTTGCTTCGTGGCAAGATATTTTCTGTAGAAGGCATCAAAGTAACCTTCAAGATTGGCAATGGCAATGAGTACAAGGTCAATATAACTTAATGATGATTGGATATGATTTTATTTGTTCAAGACCAATTTAGATTCATTTTTTGCTCACACTACTTTTATTTACATTTATGTTTTGTTAATATCCATTTTGCTTTACATTCATATTCTTCTATACATATTGTGTTTACAATAATGTTTTCCTTAGATCAATTCATAAGATTATTCTATTATAATAGGGTTGACTGGTTTCTTTTTTCTTTTTGATTGTCAGGAAGTCATCAATATACACTTGGTTTTCCCACCTTCTCTTGCCTCGTGGCCAAAGAGTTTTTGCAGAAGGCATCAAAGTAACCTTCAATATTGGAAATGGCAATGAGTACAAGGTTGGTATAACTTAATGCTAATTGGGTATGATTTTATTTTTTCAAGACCAATTTAGATTCATTTTCTACTCACACTACTTTTATTTACATTTATGTTTTGCTAATATCCATTTTCCTTTACATTCATATTCTTCTATACATATTGTGTTTACAATAATGTTTTCCTTAGATCAATTCATAAGATTATTCTGTTCTAATAGGGTTGATTGGTTTCTTGTTTCTTTTTTATTCTTAGGAAGTCGTCAATATACACTTGGTTTTCCCGCCTTCTCTTGCCTCATGGCCAGATAGTTTATGCAAAAGGCATCAAAGTAACCTTCAAGATTGACAATGGAAATGAGTACAAGGTCAGTATAACTTAATGCTAATTGGGTATGATTTTATTTGTTCAAGACCAATTTAGATTCATTTTTTTCTCACACTACTTTAATTTACATTTGGGTATGTGTAGGATCATCATGGAAAAAACAAGCCCTTAAGTGGCAATAAAATTCAGAAAATCAGAGTTACGCAACTTGACGTAAAAATTTGAATAATTTATCTATATTATTTCAAAAATATGTAAGAATAGCATGTATAGAAAATTGAATGAAGTTTCTAAACTACTAGGTTTATTTTATTTATTTTTAAATCTATTTGGTGAAAATCTAAAATTTCAATGCAGTAGTACTTAAATTTCAAGGAAAAAATAAGTAGGTGTCTGTTTGACCACCCTAACCACAATAAAATGATAATATTTTTTTATAAGATTTTAGATATAATTAGGGGACTCATGTCTCGATGTGATGCATATTTTTTTGTAATTTATTTCAAGGTAAATAATTAATTATGATTTTTTTATTACAACTTTTTAAAAATATAAAAACTCGTATGTCTAACCACCTTAACTTGGTCAAAAATTCATGAAATTCAATTTTTTTTTTTTAATCCTATAGTATGTGAAGCATAAAATGTGACACATGTTTTGGATTCAAAAAATGTGATACCGTTTGAAAGATATAGATTTTTTTCAATCAGGACTTTAGTCGTAATTCAAATAGAAAATGAATAATAATTATTTATTAAATTCAAAGTAAAGAATAATTTATATTGGTGGAAAGCTGAGAATATCCATTAAAAACCCTTTTCATTTCATTAATTTTGGGTAAGAAAATAGTCGTAAGCCACATGGGCCATCATATCACTTAGATATCGCCACTTTTTGGCCCATCATGATCTTGCACATACCCATTTATGTTTTGTTAATATCCATTTTCCTTTACATTCATATTCTTCTATACATATTGTGTTTACAATAATGTTTTTCTTAGATCAATTCATAAGATTATTCTATTCTAATAGGGTTGTCTGGTTGCTTTTTCTCACCAAATTTCTCATTTTCCACAAAATTAGATTCTAGTATGTATTTTAATATTCACTAGTTTGATTTTTTCTTTTTTAGAAAAATTAGAATCCATTTCGTAGGTTGTGCTTGTTTTCTATGATAGTCCCCTTGATCTCATGACTCATCATAGGTTTTATATTTTGCTCCAATTTTTGATCAACATCAAATGTGGCCATCATAATATCATCCATAGCCTCCATATTCTACAATTATTCATTGCTCATTTCTCATACATAGTAACCAAATAATGCAAACCTAGAGCTTGGAATACAGATGTATGTGAAAAATGATAAATCCCTACCTCTGTAAGCCTAATTAAACACAACAATTGATATGTTGTTTGATATTCTAAATAGTCATATGACTGTCCTTTTTCTACCTTGTAAACACTTACTCAATGCATATGATAATTTATTGAAATGCAATGTTGAATGGCCTCTTAACTCTTGACACTAATGTCATTGCATTTGTCAAAACAGGGTTAATCATATTGTGATCTAAATTTTCATAATGAAGTCTTCTAGTATGTCCTTTATATCTGAGCATTGATGACAATCCATCTTGTCTTTTACTACCCCTTTTAAATGCTCATGGTCTTGGCACATCAACTTTATCTCTTTGATTGACTTGTCCTTATGTCCTGTCATTATCCTTATGGATGCTTTTTGGAGCCTCCTACTAATTTTAAATATCGCCCAAAGTCACCCTGATAAGTATTTCGATCCATTTGTATCTTCATCGACAAGAGATCATGTATCAATAGGATATTTTGCAGTTTCCCTAATGTGATGAGTCTCCCCGATGATTATTATTTTGATCTCAAGTATATCGCCAAGATTCCTGCTGATGTAATCTTATCGGTGTCACATAGCAGGTCGGGTAGATATTCACAACTTACTCTGATGGTATATGTCTTGCCAATATGCTTCCCTCATGCTTCATCGATGAGATAAGATGAGTATTTCGCCAATGAAACTTCATTGCTGAGACCACAGGCCGGTCCTCCTGATATATCTTCTCAGGCAATTCTGATCCCTATAACATTCTTGATCTTTCATCGATATGCCTACATTTGAATGAATAGTTTTTTTTTTTTTTAAATTACATTGTTTCATCGAATTTTTTACGAACCACAAAAAGCGTCCGACAAATTTGCAATATATCCGTCAAAATTTCATCGTAATGACTTGCCTATTTCATCGTGAGTTCAACAAAATGCTATTGTTATTTCGATTTGAAGTATGTTGCCAAGACTCATGCCGATGTAATCTTATTGGCGTCACATAGTGGGTCGGGTAGACTTTCAGAACTTACTCTGATGGTATATGTCTTGCCGATATGCTTCCCTCGTGTTTCATCGATGAGACAAGATGATTATCTCGCCGATGAAACTTCATCGTTGAAACCACATGCCAGTGCTCCCGATATATCTTCTCAGGAAATTTTGATCGCTGTAATAGTCTTGATCTTTCACCGATATGCCTACATTTGAATGAATTTTATTTTTTATAAAAAATTGCATTGTTTCGTCAAATTTTTTACGAACCTCCAAAAGCGTCCAACGAATTTGCAATACATCCAATGAACTTTCATCGCGAGTTCGACGAACTACTGTCGTTATTTTGATCTAAATTATGTCGCCAAGACTCCTACCGATGTAATCTTATCGGCCTGACATAGTGGGTCGAGTAGACATTCAAAACTTACTCTGTTGGTATATATCTTCATCATTGAGACCACAAGCTAGTCCTCCCGATATATCTTCCCAGGAAATTTTGATCTTGGTAACAGTCTTGATCTCTCATTGATATTTGTAATATGTCAAAAAATTTGTCGTAATGGTGAAGAAATTTTGTTGTTAATCTAATGCTTTGGCAAAGGTATGCCACTTGTGTTTTGGCTACTATTCATCACTAGATCGACGAAATGGTCATCTCGGTTTTGACGAACTTCTGTCGTTGATCCGATGCTTTGGCAAAGGTATGTCGCTTGTGTTCTGACTACTATTCATTGCTACATTGATGAAGTTTCCATCATTGTTCTAATGAATGTGCGTCATGAGTTTGACATTTTAAATTTCATCTGAATATTGACAAAAATTGAGCGACAACAATGATTTATGTGATTCGTCGGTATACCGGCAATAGATCGTCGAAATTCCAACAAACTGTCATCGGAAATTGGAGTCAAATTCAGTAGTGAATTAAGTACACACTTCCTTAAATCAATCTGAAACTTTCAAAAAAATAAAATCACTTGAACACAATTTGGAATAATCCATGAACCACTTGAGATCTAACAAAGACTTCATCCAAAATTGCATCATAGAGATACTTCAACCCAAAACATCCGATTAACCTTTTTCGCACACTAACACATGAAACACACACTGTACTATACCAAATTAGTTAAAACCTTGAATTCTAAAAGATAAAAACATTATAAGAAACTTCCCAAATCTACACAACCTAAAACAAAAATGCGGCGAAATGCGAAGCAAATACATTTCTTCCATACCACATAAAATAACATTGAAAAATTGGTTCACACACTGGTGAATATATCTCTTTGCACAATGATCTAGAAACACAAATTTTGGATATAGAAACTATTGACAACCTTAAACAACATATCAGATCCACACAGGCATGGCATTAACATAGAAGAAACGTGAAGCACATCCCGGAGCACATTCTGAACACTTGCACAACATTGCTATCTCTAGTTATCAATTTTTCTCAAAAGCACTTAAAAACCAAGTAACAAAGACTACATCTCAACACATTACTTCATTCCAACACATCTCTAGACACTAAAACATAAAGATATCTCCATGTACTCACAACACTTCCTCAATATCTCAACTATACATGCACATAACCTACAAAAAACTGTTTTCCTCTTTTCCACAATTTTCTCAATATCCTTGACATCTTCATTATGCAACAACCTTCCTCAGCACATAGTTGACATCAATGACAACACCAACCTATTGAAATCAATGACAACACCTTCATACTTGCAACGGTGACACAATATACTCCTAATTTCTTGAGTTTTATTTCCATTGATTGCTTCCATTCATAGAAGTTAAATGGAGTTAGGATTATGTCCATATTGAAAAATAACACACAAGACAACCTCCATTGATTATGATTTTGACCCCCCCTGAATTTTGACACTTTATATGTAGTGCATATAATAATTTTTTTGTAACGAATAATGACACTTTATAATTGAATTTGATGCCATTTTTCAATTAAATGGGTAAGTGATATTCACCTTTACAAAATCATTAATCAATGTGAGTAGCTGATCAAAATATACAATAATTATATGTGCCTAATTTTTCACTTAGAAACTAAAATTTTACTTTTTACAAGAGGAGACAGAATATGTGTTTAAAAAACACATTTTTCACATCATCTGGATGCTAGTTTGTTTGGCTCAGAAGGAGATTTTCGATGACTATTTACAATAAAAAAATATTACTTGTGGTTTAAAATTTAGGGCTAGTGCATAATCATGGGGGTCCAAACTATGCCCCTAAGTGGTAATGAAAAAATAAAAAATAGAGTTAGGCAATTTGATATAAAAATTTGAATAGGTTATTGATATAATTTGAAAAATATGTAAGAAAAATTTGTAGCAAATTAAATGTACTTTCTAAGCTACTAGTCCTTTTTTGGAAAAAATTAATTCTATTTGGTGAAATTCTGAAATTTCAATGCAATAGTAATAAATTTTCAGAAAAAAATAAAAAAAGTAGGTGTTTGTTTGACCACCCTATTGATGAGAAAAAATAAATATATATATATATATATATTTTGAATCTTTCAATATAAGTAGAGGACACATGTCTAGATGTGACACATATTTTTTTGTAATTTTTTTGCAAGTAAATTATTAGTTATGTATTTTTTAGTAGTAATTTTTAAAAATATTAAAAAAGAAGTTGTTTGACCACCCTAACTTGATAAAAAATCTATGAATTGAATTTTTTTTTTTTTTAAACTATGTTTTTTGAAGCATAGTGTGTGCCACATCTTTCAAGTTCAAAAAATGTATAACTGTTTAAAAGTTATAGGTGTTTTTCAATTATCATATCAATCAGGACTTTACACATAGTACATATAGAAAATCAATAATAATTATCTATTAAATTCACAATAAAACATATCTTATATTGGTAGAATCGTGACAATTTCTTGAATAAATCCTTTTCATTTCATCAAATTTGGATGAAAATAAGTCGTTAGCACAAAGGATGAAGTTCGAAAAACTATTGCAACCCCTGTAAACACATTGGGATAGTTGAATTTTTAGGTTGGTCACTCCCAAGCCCAATACCAAAGCAATCTCAAAGTAAAAATGGAGGTAAAAAATTATGAAAAAATGGATATCCATTTTTATGTCTTAAAAATGGGCATCCTTTTCTAGAAACAAAGAGCATATCTATTTTTAAAAACGGGTACCCACTTTTGTGTCTCAAAAATGAATATCCGTTTTGAAAAATAAAAATGATTCTGTTTTGAAAAATAAAACTGATATTCGTTTTGCAAAATAAAACTGATATCCATTTTATTGAAACGGGTACTTGTTTTTATGTCTTCAAAACAAATATTCATTTCTTAGAAATGGGTACCCACATTATGTCTTCAAAAAAGATTCGTTTGAGATTTTTCAAAACAAATATCTATTTTGGAAAGCCCCAAAAACCCTCTTTAGTAAAATGGGCAATTTTGTGTTTCTTAATTTTTTAAATTTTTTATAGGTGTTGGAAAGGTGATTTAGAGCTCTACACAATGGACTGGGTAGTGTTTCTAGATTATGCACAAAAACTAAATTATAATCATTTGAACTTAATATTTCATTTTTGAAACATCAAATGCTTTCTACTTTTGCATATGAAGTCCGTTTTTCATGATTTTTTTGGAACATTCATCTCAAAATAATTGAAACATTAGAAAAAATAATCAATAATGATATTAATGTTTTGTGTAGTAAATAGATGAACACATCTTCATAAATCATCATATCTCTCTGTCCCTTTCTCTATCTCTCTATATCTCACTATATCTCCCCTTAAGCTCTAGACCTATCTCTCCACTTGTCTCTCCATCCCTCACTCCCTCCCTCCCTCCCTATCTCTCTCTATATCTCTCCCCCAATATCTTGACCTATCTCTCTACCTCTCCCTCGATTTCCTCTTTGTGCCTCTTTACGCTTCTTTGTATTTTAGTAAACCCAATAAATCCTATACAACCCAGTCTTCTTCTATGGTTTTTAATTCATATTATAGTTTCTTAGATCTATACTTTTATGATATTTATATCCTAATTTTATATTCTAAAGTATTTGCATTCCCAATTCTTTATCAATTTCATATCGTTACATCTTTCTCTATTTTCTTGATTGTGAAATCAATTTTACTTACCCTACCCATCCTTGGCAACCACATTAGGGTTCCATTTTCACATTGATACATCTTTGATATCTTTTGAATTTTTAAAAATATAAGTGTACCTTTTGGATTTATTTTTCATCTTCCCCTCTCCATCTTTCCCTCTTTATATATTTATCTATTTATCTATTATCCCTCCCCACACTCTCTCCCTCTCTCCCTCTCCCTCTCTCTCTACCTATCTCTCTAACTACCTCTCTCCCCTTCTCTTCCCCTCTATCCTTACCAAGTCATATCTATCTCTAGATATCTATCCCTATTTATATCCCTCTCTCCCTATCACTCCTAAAGAGAGTAGAGAGGGAATTTGAGAGGAAGATCAAGGGAAGTAGAGAGAGAAGGTAAGAGCTTGATAGAGGAGAGAAAGAGAGAGAAGCGATATAGAGATATATAAAGGGATAGATATGGGGAATGAGGGAGGATGGAGTGAGGGGTAGGTAAATATAGAGACAAAGAGAAGTAGAGAGGGAGGTAGGAAGGGAGATGTAGAAATAGAGAGGTATGGTCAGATGGATATAGGCAGAGGTAGGGAGATAAAGAGAAGTAGAGATAGAGAGAGGTAAGGTGGGAGGGATAGAGGGAGAGATAGGTAGAGAGAGGGAGGATGAGGTAATATATAGATAATTATAGAGGGAAGGGGAGAGAAAGGTAAGGTGGGAGCGATAAATTGAGAGGTAGGTAGAGAGTGAGAAGGTGAGGGGAGATAGAGAGATGTAGAGAGCGGAATGGAGAGAGAGAGTTATTGAGAGAGAGAGATAGAGATATTAGGGTAGGAGGGATAGAGGGATAAGTAAGTAGAGAGAGGGTGAGTGGAGATAGATAAAAGTAGAGAGGGAAGGTGAGAGAGAGGTAGAGAGGAGATAGAGGGTGAAGATAGATATAGAGAGATATCTAAAGGGAAAGAGGGGGAATGAAGGAGGGATGGAGTGAGGGGTATGTAGAGAGAATATAAGAGGGGAGATAGAGAAATGTAGAAAGGGAGGGAGGAAGGGATAGGTAGAGATAGAGAGGTGGGGTGGGAGGTATAAAGGGAGAGGTAGGTAGACAAAGAGGAATATATAGATGGGAGATAAAGAGTAGAGACAAAGAGAAAGATGTAATGTTGGAGGGATAGAGGGAGATGTAGGTAGAGATATGGAGGGTGGCCATACTGCATCTCTCTTTCTCTCTACTTATCTTTATCTCTCATCTATATCATATTTTTATACCTACCTCTCCTATATCCCTTCCACCCTACCTCTCTATCTATATCTCTACCTCCCCCTTAATCCCTCCCTCTCTACTTCTCTTTATCTCCCCTATATTTATTTCTACCTACCTCTCACTCCATTCCTCCCTCATTCCCCCTCTCTCCCTTTGGATGTTTCTCTATACATCTCTATATCTCTCTTCACCCTCTCTCTCCTATCTACCTCTCTCTCATCTTCCCATTCACCATCTCTCTACATACTTATCCCTCTATCCCTCCTACCCTACCTCTCTCTCATTACCTACCTTTCCTTCCCCCTCTCTCTCTCCTTATCTCTCTCTCTCTCCCCCTCTCCCTCTCTATGGGCCTCTCTCTCCTTCCCTCTCTACTTCTCTCTATCTCCACTCACCCTCTCTCACTAGATCTCTCTCTACCCCTCCCATGTTACCTCTCTCCCCTTCCCTATATATCCCCTCACCCTCCCTATCTCTACCTACCTCTCCCTCTATCCCTCCCACCTTACCTCTCTCTCTGTCTCTATATCTACTTATCTTTATCCCTCATCTCCACCCTCCTCTCTTTCTACCTACCTTTTCCTATGTACCTCCCACCATAGCTTTTTATATCTACCTCTCCCTTCCTCCCTCCCTCTCAAATTTTCGCTATCTCCTCTCTCTATATCTCTCTCTATGTAATTTTCACTCCATCCCTTCGTCTTTCCCCATGTCTCTTCCTTTTGATATATCTCTATATCTATTTTATCTCGTCTCTACCTCCACTCTCTCTTTCTCTCTTTGTATAGAAAGATAGAGAGGAAGATAAAGGGAGAGGGGGAGAATACATACATACATACACATACACACACATATATACAGAGATAAAGGGAGAGATACAAATATAGAGATATAGGGAGTTAGTAATATAGATGAAGAGATAGAGAGATATAGAGGAGTATGGAGATAGATAGATATAGATGGTAATATAAAGTGATAGAGATAAATGGAGATAAAGAGGGAGAGAGAAAGACGTAGAGAGAAAGAGGGAGAGATAGAGAGTGGGATATGGAGGAGGGAGGGAGGGTGAGGGATATATATAGAGGTGGTAAACAAAGAGATAGAGGTAGATAAAAGGAGAGAGCTAGGTAAGAGAAGTAGAGAGAGAAGAAGAGTGGGAGAGATAGATCAATATATATAGGGAGAGTTAAAGAGGGGGAGATAATGATAGAGGGAGAGAGAGATAGAGAGATAGAGAGGGATAGGGAGAGAGATAAAGAGATAGAGAGATAGAGAAATAGAGGTAGATAAAGATATGGTTATAAAGGGATAAAGAGAGAATGAATAAGAGAGAGGTAGAGAAAGATATGGATAGAAAGGGATAGAGAGAGAATGAATAAGAGAGAGAGGTTGAGATATATACATAAAGAGATAAGGAGATATATATAGAGGAGGAAAGAGTGAGAGATAAAGGATGTGCTAGATACAATTAATAGAGAGAGATATAGAGAGATATGGAGAGAGAGAGAGAGGGGTATATACAAAGAGATAAATATAGGGAGGAATAAATAGGGTGTGTGTATATTTTAGTGAGAGGGAGATATGGAGATAAATTGATGAAGAGGGAGATTATATAAATAGATAGAGGGAGGGAGAGGGAGATGGATGGAGAAAATTAGAGAAAGAAAGAGACAAGTAGAGAGATATAGAAATAGGGAGTGATATATATAGAGGGAAATAGGGAGATATAGAGATAGAAAGAGGGAGAACTAGGTAGAGATATATAACTTGGGAAAGATAGAGGGGAAGAGAAAGGGAGAGCTAGGTAGAGAAGGAGATATAGAGAGAGGAGATATATAGATAGAGGAAGAGTAAGGGAAAAGTAGAGAGATAGGTATAGAGGGTGAATAAAGGAGAGGAAGAGAGAGGGAGAGATAACTAAATAGATATAGGGAGAGAGGGAGATATATATGTTCTCCTAGTTCAACTTGGACAAAGGTTCACATAGGATCAAAGACAACAAGGAGGCCTTTTATGATGATTTATGATTTTTTTTACTCTCCTTATTAAAAATATCTAAATATTTCATTATTTATTATTTCTTTAATATTTCAAGTCATTTAGGATGATTATTGCAAAGAAAACATGAAAAAAGACTTTGTATGCAATAATTATGAGCATTTTAAAATTAAAGAGGAACTTAAAATTATTATAATTAATTTTTATGACCAATCTATCACAATAATTTTATCCATTATGTATATCTCTGAATCACCTTTCCAACACCTGTAAAAAACAAATTTTTGATAAGTAACAAAAAATTTATGCCCATTTTGTTGAAGTGTGCTTTTATAGGCTTTTCAAAATGGATATCTATTTTTCTTTTCAAAATGGATATCCATTTTAAAAATATAAAATTAATTAAAATACTTGTTGAAAATGGATATCTGTTTCACTTTTCAAAATGGATATCCATTTTGAATACATAAAGTGGCGATCTTTTTTTTTGGGAAACAAATATCTATTATTAATGAATATCCATTTTGGTTTGGTATCAACAAACCAAATCCAAATTTCACTTGACCCATACAAAAAGTCAACATTTTTGTTTCACGATTTTGGTGAAGTAAAAACGTGCCTTTTTCCTCATTGCCACTTTTTGGACCCCATGATCTTGCACATACTCTTTACACACAAAATAAAAGTACCCCCATTTACAAACACTATTAGGTAACCAGACGAGTAGCATAAGCTAATACAATACCCTGAAAATTAACATTGATAGCTAGGGGTTAGCTTTGTAGTGAGATGAAAAAAATAGTGGATTATATTAAACCACTAATAGAGGAATTAAATTATATCTACAAACATTTTTTTATGATAAAATTCTAACAACTAGCAACAAATGCTAAAAATAATTATTAACATAAAAAACAACTATTTGTGTTATTATGCCATGAGGTTGTTGATGAATGGAAAGATCTCTATATCTGTGGAGGAGCTTGATATTCCTAGTATTATGTATGTAGGTTGACCAAGCCTTATGTATTAGATACATGGAGCCAAAAAATGCTTATAAAAGCATTGATTATAGGCACTTTAAATGAAAAATGCCTTGTTTCTTCAAAAATTTGCATGGATTTTGCTAACTTCGTTGTTGTATGTCAATAAAGTTAGCTAAGAGATGCCATTGGAAGGGTGACATGAAGGTTGCTAATTAAATCTTTTCACTTCCTGAGGGAACCTCTAAAAAAATCAAATATCTCAAAGATCAATTTGAAAACTATGAATTATGGAGGCTGGTGGATCATTAATGAGGCACATGGTAGTGAAGCATGCTATGTGCATGAAAATGTGCTCAATGTGAATGATTTAAATAATAAAAAACCAAATAAAACACAAAATGAAACAAACACTCAAGATAAGGCTAAGAAATCTCAAAAAAACATAATGAGACTCCCATTGAGTAGAATTGCCTACGATAGTTGATTCAATGTGTGCTTACTAGAAATTTCCGTAGCATGACAACACTCTAAGTGAAAGTGAGTGAGATCCCTGATAAAATGGTTAAGTGATGGATATATAGGATTTGAATGAAAATGGATGGAGGGTTGAGATTTCTTGATAGAGATAAAGGGTCGAGAAGGATTGGTATCTCTCAAGGGGCATGTGTAAAAAGTGGAAGTGTTTTCCCTGATTTTTCAAAATTTGTCATAGTTGGACTGAAAATTTGAAGCACTTACACATTGAATCTTTAAAAAGTTTAGTAATATGAAATTTAGTATTTTAAGTCTAGATTCCAAATATGTAATTTATTCTAATACCTAAATGATAAAATTAATTTTTAATAAGCATGTATAAAAACCACTTTTTAAAAGTCGCTTTTTTAGGACTACCTTGCACATGTATGGATACCATAATTTGACCTAATTAAAATTAATTTTCTTATTCCTTTTGGGGAAATATGTGTAGTAAATTAAAGATTGATGAGGATGTATTTTTTTAATTTTTTAAAAAATATTTCTTTTTTATTCTTTTTATTGGCCCTTATTAATATTTTTGAAAACCCTCATGTATAGACACCATAATTTGACCTAAACTAATCATTTTTTTAATTTTTTGAAAATACAAAAATAAAATTTATTAAAAATATGAAAACCTAAAATTTTTAGTTTATGGATCAAAGTTAGATATTTCTCTTGACATTGTCATGACCTTGTACTTGCAAGTCCTAGGCTAAGGGTTAGGTTACCATGCCTTTCCCAAGCCTAAAATGAAATCAAAACGCAGGTTGGAACATGCACTTGGTTCAACATAGGTTTAGAACAGGTGCCTACTTTAAAATAGGTACTTGTTCTATTTTTAGAATGGGTACCGACTTTAAAATAGGTACTCGTTTTATTTTTAGAATGGGTGCTCACTTTAAAATGGGTACTCATTCTACTTTTAGAATGGGTAATCGCTTTAACTCATTCTAAAGCGGGTACCAATTTTATTTGTAGAATGGATCCTTTCTTAGGCTCAATGGGTGCCTATTTTTTAAAAATGGGTACCCGTTCTTTTTGGAGTTTTTTCTTTGCATGAAACTTCCCTCTTTGTGGAGCCAATTTATTGCACTTACCCCAAGAAAAAAATTGTGCCAAGTGGCACAAGAAGAGGGATTGAGAGGGAGATTGTACCCTTGAGGATATAAGGCCTATGTAACATGATACCAAGACCATGTCACGTGTATAAAGTGCCATGTGCTTGATGTGATGGGGAGGGTTGACACACTTAATCAAAAATTAAGTGTGTGCAAATGATTAGGGGGTAGTTTAGGTGGGGATTAAGATTAATTCAAGTGGGAGAGTTGGAGGATGGGACATGAGGTGAGAAGAAAAAAAGAATTACATAATTAGATTTAATTCCTATTTGGAGGAAAGGGTGTTTGGGGATTAAATTAAATAAATAAGGGTATTTATTCAATTTAATGGATGAATAAGATGGGGTGAATAATTAAAGGTAATTATTTAATTTAGGCTAGGATGTAGGTATAATAGAAGAAAAATATTAAGATGAAGGTTGAGATAATTGAATAATAGTGTATTATTTAATTAATATAGAGGGTATGAAACATGTCAAATTAGGGGTAGATTGACCAAATTAAAGTGGTAAGTTTTAGGTGTCTACATTTTTCCCCTCTTTGAGAGTGTTATGAAGTAGAATCATTTTAAAGAAGATCAAAATATAACACCTGGAAGAAGATGGTTAGATAAGGGAATATTTCTTGGTCATCCAAATGAGTGAATAGGAGGAAAGATGATGGCAGTGAAGATGAGGATTAAGGTGCCCCCTTGAGAGGACATGCAAGTTCAAAATAACACGAGTGTACTTTTGAAATGAATGAGATGGTGCAAGATAAATGAGAAATATGATGCAAGATGATGAAAAAAAGTATGATGGAAAGAGGAAGAGATAATGGAATGAGGATGTTGCAAGCGAGAAAGAAAAAAAAGAATTCAAAGACAAACATGATTTTTCCTCGATCATGCTGAAAAGTCAAGATTGATTGATGATGGATGGAGCGTTGTTGATGTGGGAACAATGTATCTCAAGATAACACAAGGATAGGGAAGGATAAATCCTAATGATGATGATTGGAGTGTTGCTGATGTAGGAAAAATATATCCTAAAAAAACACAAGGATTGGGAAGGATACATCCTGATGATGATGATTAGATTGGGATTAAATATTGCAACAAGGCTAGGAACAAGACCAAAGATGTGAAAGAATGATTTGTGCTAGATTTCATGGACTAGGATTTTCTTGAGATTTGGGATTTATAGGAGAAATAGAATTGAGAAAATGAATGGAGATGATGGAGGATAAATTCTTAGAGTAAAAACTCTATATTAGCCTAATAGGATTGAAGGGATAATGCACTAATTAGGATACATGAAAATATTCTTAGACAAACAAATCTATATTATCCTAAAATAATTGAAGTGATGAGATGCATATTCTTATTGTAATATAAATATGAAAGGATAGATGAAAAGGAATATGATGATTCATGTGCACAAAAAATATAGGATTAAGTGGAGTGGTGAAAACAATTAGGATAGGTAAATGAGGGATAGCGATAAAGGATGAATGAATTAGAAATATGTAGGATAAATGGATGGGGGATTTGGAGTGTAGAATTAGAACTGACATGTAGTGAGCACTTAATTTAATATAGCATGGGATACTATGCACTAAGATGAAGAAAAAAGGTGACTATGTATCACATGCATAGGACTAGCACAACAAATAGAAAGGTTAGTCTAACATCTCACAAAGTCACAAAGAAATTTGGAGAAAATAATGCTAGAAAACCACAAACAAAAGGTATGCCCTAGTGTAACACAATATCACAAAGGATCTTGGTGAGAACAGTTTGGGGCAACCAAGAAAACACAACAAACGAAAAAGCTAAGGCTTTCCCCTAGTTTTACCCATCAAATCACACCATGTTATGATGGATTGTAGCGACTTCAAGTAGTTAAAGTAGGAAGCTAAAAAGTAAGATAAACAAAGATTCCAAAAGCACCAATAAAATAAGAAGCATATTGATTACCTTTTCCACAAAGATGATGGATGGGATTTATTTGGTTTGACTTGAGGAATGATATATCATACAAAGACAAAAGATGGATGGGGTAGGACCTACCTGATTTTGATAAAAAGAGATGATCAAGTTGTTTGAGACCCAAGGGAGCTAATTAATTTTGTTGAAGCACCAAATGGATAGGGGATATTGGTGGCACAATAGACACAAGGATGAGACCTAGTGACAAGTATGTACAATGATGGTCCTAGATGATGATATGAGATTGACCTTATGTACAAGACACATGATACATACAATATGTACAATAGTTACAAGAGGATTTTGAATGTGTGAAGCTCATAAATGGGATTGCTAACCAAATCATCAAAAGATTGATTGGAAATAGGATTTGATGTATGGATGGGTGATAGGTTGGGTAGGATGTTTTATTTTTTATGTGGGGGTGATGAAATGATGGGATAGATGGAATTGGATTGCCTATGGGTAGCCTATATCTAGATACCAATGACAAGGGACTATGGGATGGAATGAGGATATCAATGAATGGATAGAGGGATAAGGACAAGGATATGGAATGGTGATAGGATGAAGGGATAGGGAGATAAATATGTGGAGATGATAGGATGGAGGATGGATTCATGGATAGGGGATGATGAGTATTTGGGATAGTGGATGAAAATAATGAATGTGAGTTCCAAGGACTATGTCACTTTAACCTAGAAAATTGGATGTCATTCATAATAGAGATAAAGAATTAAAGCAAAAAACCACAAATATACAATTCAATACTCAAATACAAATCCAAATCAATCAATAAGAAACAAGCAACACAAATGAAATAAGATTCAAATAAACAATACATAAATACCTTCACCGTGTTGTCATGGTTTACTTCCATTGTCCTTCTTTGCTTGCTTTGCTCTTAGAATTCAGTATGCACTTATTTCACCTTGAGCTTCAAGGGTGTATAATGGTAGCAATGATGCAAATGCCAAAGTTTTGTGGTTAACCATCAAGGAGATACGAGGGCTGATTTTATAGAAATGAATGATCTAGATTAAGAGGTGCAAGATCAAGATTGATGGTTGAAGATTGTTGAGAGGAATTGATTGCCCAGTTAACTGACAACAACTAGTTGTAAGATTCCAATTAACTAGTTGCATGGAGAATTGATTGAAAAGTCAACTTACTAACAATTAGTTAACTAAATTGATTGATTGGAAGAATCAAAGTGAGTGGGAGTAAAGTGAATTGATTGATCAATGAGCTAGAATTGATTATTATTTACATGTGTAAGATTGAATTAATCAAATATATAAAAATGATTTTATTTAGTTTTAGAGGAAGATAATGTTGAGGAATTAAATTAAGTAATTAAAATAATTACTTAATTTAAGAAGTGGGAATTAATTAAATAATAAATCATTTAATCTTGGAGATAAGAACTAGATAAGGAATTTTGCACGAGATTTAATAATTTAATTAATTAATTAATCATTAAAGGACGTGCTAAATTAAATATTTTATTTATCATTAATGAATGGATAATGTTGAGAGATTAAAGGATAATTAAATAATTAAAATAATTATTTAAAGTGAGCAAGTGGATAATTAAATAAAATTATTTAATTTTGAAGGGATAAAGGATGATTGATTAAATAACGATTTATTTCATTAATTTATAAGAATAAAGATAATTAAATACGTAATTAAATAATTTGGATTTAATTAATTAGGAAGATAAATATGAGTTAAAGACACAATTAAATAAATAGATTTATTTAATTAATTAAGAAGATTAATGATAAAGAATTAATTAAATAACATAAATTAATTAAATTAATAGTGGAATATGCATCAGTGATAATAACTAGATAATTGAAACAATACTTAATCATTGGGAAATGATGATAATTAGTGTTGAAATGCTAGTCGAAGGCTACGACAATTTCACGTATCTACAGTCACAAAGGCATAAGATGCCCCACTATAGATGTGTCATGTATAATGAGGTATGAGGGATGGAAGGTAGGTGGATGGGTTTAGATAAGGGGGGTAGATGGATGAAGACATGATGGGTGGATAAGGAATATGAAGGATGGAAGGATAGGATGATAGTAAGGATGTCTAATGAGGGAATATATGCTAAGAGATGTGTAAAGAATGTATAGAGATTCACCCCTGTCTTTATCAAGATCACGAGGAGGACAAAATGATTGAGATAAATGGGATATAATAGGTAGGGTGGATAAGAGGCTGGATGGAGGAGATGATGATTAGGATTCTTAGAATGAATTTGGCCCCAAGTGTGGAGAGAAAATGGATGGGCATATTTATGCATGATGCCTATTTTCTAGGTTTTCATCATGGTACTTTCCCAAGGTGTTTGTTTGCCAAGTTTTCACCATTGTACGCATTTTTCTCTTTACTATTTTTTTTGCTTTTTTTTTTTTTAAATTGAGTTGTTGGATTTTTTGGATTTTAGCATGGATGGAGATGGATGATGATAAGCGGATTTGGAAGATAGAGGATAAGGATATTGATGAAGGACTCAAGCATCTAGTTCATACCTAGGTAATAAGAGCCCATTTTTGAAGTGGCTACTAGATTTTGGCACAACCTTATTAGGATAGATGGGTTATGCAAGGACATAAACTAAAGGGATTTGATGGGGAGATATGTGAGATAATTGATGGGATGTTGGGAAAGTGTATGGAAGTAATTATGGGAGGTGAATGTGTTGGGAGATGTTGTGAGGACCAACATTGTCACATATTGTGGTGGATGTGGAATGATAGGAGGAAAAAGAGATGAAGGGTCTGAGGATGATGGAGGAGTTAAGGTAGTGAATTTTTGATATAGGAACCCAAAATAGATTTAGGAGATAGAGGATGGGGATGCATAGATTTTGGATTGGTAACATTGGATGCCATTATGGATTTTTTGATTGTATTCATAGCATATTTTTTTCTTTGGGATCTACATGGTTTTGATTTTTCCTTTGGTGGCCTTTGGGATTGATTGTTCTTTTGGATTGGAATTTTCTTCTGTTCATCATGTCTTTTTGAGGGGACATGGTGATCTCTAGATTCATGTGGATTTTTGGTTGTATGCATTTTTATTTTGGCATCCAAATTTCATCCAATATCAATGGTATGGGTGCAAAGATATGGATTATGTGGAGGAAATAGTAGTGGAGCAATAGAGGTGGGATTATGGAGATGATGTATAGGTGGAGGATGTTGGATGAAGTTCATGTAGGTGTGCCTTTGTTGATCCTGATGGGGAGCATGAGAGTGAGAGATTCTTGATGGGTTATAGGGATAGGTGATTGGTGGATGAAGGGATGAGTGAAATGAGATGGATGATGGGATTTTGGGATATAAGTGCCTAAAATGGACTTAGTAGATGGAGGATGTGTGATGGTAGATTTTGGGACATAATGACCCAAAATGGATTTAGTAGATGGATGATGTGTGATGATGGATTGTGGAACATAAGGACCCAAAATGGATTTGGAGGATGAAAATGGGATAGTGTATAGGAGTGAATTTGTACCCCTTGTGTAAATTCCCTTTTTGCATACCCTCACCTTAGAAAATCAAATATGAAGGAAAAATCCCTCATCACCCATTTGAAATGCATCCACTTGGTGCGTGTTTTGTGTGTCAGTGGGGGAATTTTTGTCAAGGATGCGAGTGACACATGAACATCTACGTGGCGCACTACTGTCCCTGACAAATTCTTGCCCCTGCGTTTTCAAGGATGTTACACTCCCCATTGGGGATGGTTTGTAACACCATTGTGCGACCAAATAGCCAAAAAATGGTTCATTTTTTCCTTCAAAGGCATTCTTTCCACAATCACTTCATCCTTCTACACACTCACTTCATCTCTCACATTCAATCAATCTCTCTAGCATTTTCACATCATTTTCTTCACACTTTTGGGACCTCTTGAGCATACTCTTGACGTATTCTATCAAATTTTTCACAAATTCATTAAGCCTTGTAGTAGCTGGTTACTCCATCAAATTCATCCTTGCACATGCTGCTCTACCACATAATTTGTGAGCTTGGAGTCTTGTGAGACCTCCCTTCATCACAATTGCGGCTGTGGTGACTTTTCCAAGTTCATTACCTTGCATTCTCCCTTCATTGGCCTTGAGTTCCTTTAGGTGGAGGTGGTATATCATCATTTTAATTTAACATTGTGATTTTATAAAGTAGCTTTTATCTTTTTTAGTGTTCAGTACATTCATTTTTATTTCCTTTATCATATGTATTCTACTCCATTGATTTTTTGGCTGTCTATGGAAGTGGAAACACCAAAGTGGGGGTTTGACTAAGGCAAACCCCTATACAGCCCCAAAAATTTTCCCTTCTTGCTTGTGTGTAGGTGAACGTGTGTGTGGAGCTCCCTGGCAAACTAGTGCTTTTGTGAGTCGATATTCATCACCCTTGTTTTTATCTACTTTATCATTTTCATACTTATTTCTCATAACTTTTCATTATGTTTATTTTATTAAAGTTAGTTAACTAGGCTATCAGTAGGCTTCTAGTTTTTCCCTTACTGCATTTTACATTTTTTGGTTGTACGGACACTAGCACGCCAAAGAAATGTCAGTGCACCGCACTGTCATCCCAAACCCGTGCTACCATCCTTAGACTAATAGTTGTTTGAGGTGCAGTTTGGATTCCAAAATCGACCTGTCTAGCCCCAATTAGATTTTTGGGTTTGTAGACTGACAAAAGAACTTGAGAGTTCTCTTCATTCTTGATCCTCATCCCAAGACACCCATTAGAGTGAGGTAAGTTAGGGCAACCCTCCGCTCTTGTCTTTTCGTGACCTGGATCTTTGACGTGGTTGGTCCCCCTCTCTTACATTTTTGGTGAACACAACATGAACCATTTTAGTTCCATTTAGTGGTGTTAAAGGGTCCTTTCCTCATATCCTAGGAGAATTGTAGGTGTGAGTTTTGTGAGGAATTTCACCTTACAACCCAACCTATGACCCCTAGTGGCATAGTTGGAATGCTCCATAAGTGTCATAGAATGAAACCCTAATTGGGTCACTGTCCAATTGCAAAACCTTTTGGGGGGAATTTGTGAAATTTTTGTTTAGTGCACATGATGGCCTCTTTTTGTGCAGCCTACAAGTAGTGATCCTGGTATAACCTTCACCTCGTAGGACCTATTGATGGGTTTTAATAGAGAGCCATCTCCCCTTTACATCCCTACGTGAATCAATGAAAACACTTTGATAGGTGTTCTTGTTGACCCGACATGCTAGGTGAATGTGATTACAGAGGAGACTATGTTAATAAATTTCTTGCATAAAGATGGGTATGACGCACCTAAAAGAACCATCCATACACATAATAGATTTTTCGTACCTCCCCTTGGTAGCATCACCTTGTCGGTCCTTATTGGACCTAAGTCATTGGCCATGCTTTTTGACATAATCCTGGGGTCTGAAATCTTTAGAGTGAAGTTGGGTATCCCCTAGTTAGTAGATATGAATGCAGTTCCCTCAGTTGTACATAAATGTATGAATTTTATTCATGAGGGTTCAGTGCATGTAATCCATGACACTGACTATAAACCACCAATTGCACGTGGTAGCTATTCCCTAGACCAATTTTTGCCTACACCCATTGGTCCTCTTCTGCCTAGGATGAACCTCTTGTACCAAACTTATGAGAAGTAAAATAAAGGGTACTTAACCCATAAAGTGAGGTACCCTCCATCTCCCTATGTTGTCTCACATAGGGCTTGTTTGAAAGCTGATAGTGATGCCACTATGGCGTGTAGGAGGGAAGAAGAGAAGCACTCTCGAGGTTCCTCTTCCTCATATTCCATTGTCCAGCCTAATGTTTACCCTCGCCTTGTTGTGTCATCATCACATTCCGCCCCACATTTGCAGGAGAATCCCATGGTGCCCTTAGCGAAATCCCAAGCGTCATGCATTCGAACTTCTCATTTTGACCATAGTGCCTAGGCCCATTTGATATGGTAGAGGGAAGGGTTCCCATGGGTAATCCTTTGTTTCTCAGCCTTCGTGGCCTCCTACCGCTCCTACTCCTAAAATAGTAAATGGGAAGAGGCTCACCGCCGAGGTGCTAGAGACGACTCCCCCCATTGTTTCTCAACCTCTTCCTCCTACTCTCATTCAAGAGTTTGTCCCTCCATTGGAGATGGTT
This sequence comes from Sequoiadendron giganteum, assembly GCA_007115665.2. Lineage (NCBI taxonomy): Eukaryota > Viridiplantae > Streptophyta > Pinopsida > Cupressales > Cupressaceae > Sequoiadendron > Sequoiadendron giganteum. The sequence continues at coordinate 533,074,159 of CM021107.1, read as the reverse complement.
GTGATGGAAACCCCTATGGATAAGTAGGAGCCTTCCATCCCATCCTAGCTCCCATAATCTAGCTCCAAGAGTCACATAAACCACCTTGCGTGTGAGCAAAAGGATTTGGATGTTGAGGACGCTTCTTTGTAGAGGAAGGAGAGTCAATCGCCCCTGTTTTAGGGAATCTTGTTGTGTCCTCTTCTGTCTCCTCTACTTCTATTCAATCAAATTCAATTCTACTTCTGACTCCTACTACGATTGTGAGTGCCCCAGACCTTGAAAATGTGCAGGTGTTTATCGCTCCTTTAGTCGAGCTGCCTCTTTTGATGCCCCTTCTAGAAATCCCACCATTCCCTAAACCTATGGATATGTCGAACACTTTGGTGGTGTCCATCGTGGTTTTCTCCTCCTCCTCCACACCTCTCACCTCGTCTGTGGGGATTTCACATCCTCTGACGAAGAAAAAGGTGGAGGTTGGCACTTCTAGAAGTGGGGGGCGTAAGAGGATCCCACCTTCTTCAAAAGGTGTTCTTGTGCTAGCATGTGTCATCCTAGTAACGAAACAAGTTATGGCTTCCCCTAAGTTTTTCGTTTCTCTCGAGTTAGTCAACAATCCTAGTGGTGAATCTCGAGTTCCACCTTCCCCTTTTGTTGAAGTAACACAAGACACTCTCGTGAAGTGCATTTTTAACTCCTTTGATGAGGTCTTGACCTTCTCAATGATCTTCATGAAATCGCTGAGTATAGCTCCACAAGAGTCAAGTGGAGAAAACCTTGTAGGGCCTTCTTCCTTAGTCCTTGTTGTGGGAGGGTCAAAAGCTCCCCCTTGAATATTCCACCACTGTAGGCTCATTCACCTTCCCCATATAATGATCTACATTGAGAAGTAGATGACCTCTTGGTCGATGAGTGTTAGGGGGTGCCTCTTCTTTACCTTTAGATTAGGAGTGTGTTTTTGTGATGTGTTCCCTCATGCTTGGATTATGTGTTCTTGTATGACCCTTGTCACCCTTGTAGGTGCTCGGATATAGGAGTGATTATGTGTTGTAAACTTCCTCTATTTGTGGCATCATTTTTCCTTTGTTATGTGTATTGATTTTCAACAAATTGGGGACGTTGCAAAGTGTTGGGGGCATTTAGGCTTCCCTTCCATGTTGGCCAAATTTTATTTTTTTTTATTTTGTCTTCTTGTGCATTCTTCATATGGTCTAATATAGTAGGGGGTTGATGATAGTTCATCTATTCATTATTACTATACTTATATAAATTTATGAACAACAATGACCTTGAAATATCATATCACTCCCGTGTATTTTGTCTATGATGTTTATTTTTTTATTTTTTTTGTATTTCTCTCTTCTTTGCTTTAGTTGTGATGTTGTGGTGCCTATGTGTTCTCCCTCATGTGTATGACAACATCACCACGGTGATATCTCACCATGTCCTGTGGGCCACATCACTTTTTTATTTTTTATTTTCTCTCCTTAGGTTGTTGTGTGCCTGTGAGTTAATCATGCACCACCCTAAGGGGGGGCTACCATGTCATCTTCAATTTTCAGAAAATGTATTCATTTCCAATAAATCTTTTCTCGAAAATCTTCGCAAAATTTTTCAAAAATCACATTCTCAACAAGGACCCCTAGCGGAATATGTTTCCTTCATCATGGGTTCACAAAGAAATAACTTGAATAACTTTCCTCCGAGGAGGGAGCAAATTTTCTTGTGAGAGAAGCCTCAACCTTCCCCTTGTGAGGGGTCATTTTCTTCCTTTCTAATTCCTAGATGAAGTGAACATCTTTCGAAAGGATTCCTTGATGGTGAATTAATTTATGAAAAAACATTCTTTCACTTTCAAAAAATGTGTCCCTTGAGAAAACCCCTTTGAAATCCTTTTGATTTTTTGATTGTCTATGTGACTATTTTCTTTTATGCCTATGTGGCTACTTTTTGTTTTCTAACATGTTTTATCTGTGGATTAACATGTTGCTTTGCAGGTGCGCCTATAAAGTCACTTTCCATTCCAACTTTGTGGAGTCCCCTTTCATTGGGCTTCCTTCATGAGAGATTACTTGGGGGAATGCCTTCTTTGTAGGTCTGAGGGCCTATGAAGTACTTGCATCATCCAAGATTTTTCCATCATTGGTCTGTAGGCCTTCAATGTACTTTGTGCAACTTCATAGTTTTGTGGAGATACAAAGTCCTTTTGTTTGAACCTCCTCAGGAGAGAGTACCTGTGGATTCCTTTTCTTTCCCTACGCTTCGTATTTTCTAGATCATGGTCTTCTTCCTCAATGGTTCAGGTATACATTTCTAACTCTTCAATCTACTTTACCGAACTCATCGATATTCATGCTCGCTAAAGTGGGGGAAAAATGTATAAGAGCAAATTTGCACCCCTTGTGTAAATTCCCATTTTGCATACCCTCACCTTAGAAAATCAAATCCAAAGGCAAAATTCCAAATCACCCATCTGAAATGCATCCACTTGGCATGTGTTTTTTGTGTTAGTGGGGGAATTTTCGTTAGGGATGTGAGCGTGGTGCGTTGCCATCCCTAAAAAATTCCTACCCTTGAGTCTACAGGGATGTTACACTCCTCATTCTAGGGATATTTTTTAATGCCTCTATATAACCAATCGACCCAAAAATGTCTCATTTTGGCCTTCAAAGGCATTCATTCCATAATCACTTCATTCGTCTACACACTCACTTCATCTCTTTCATATTCAATCAATCTCTCTAGCATTTTCACTCCATTTTCTTCACACTTTTGGGATCTCTTGGGCATAATCTTGAAGAATTCTATCAACATTTTCAAAAAATTATTGAGCATTGCAATAGTTGGTTACTCCATCAAATTCATCCTTGTACATGTTGCTCTACCACAAAATCTCCAAGCTTGGAATCTTGTGAGACCTCCCTTCATCACAGTTGCAACTATGGTAACTTTGCCAATTTCGTTACCTTGCATTATCCCTTCATTGGCCTTGAGTTCCTTTGGGTGGAGGTGGTATAACATCATTTTACTTTCGCATTATGATTTGATAGAGTAGATTTTATCTTTCATAGTGTTCAATGCATTTGTTTCTATTTCCTTTATCATACATTCTACTCCATTTCTTTTTTGGCTACATGTGGAGGTGGAAACACCAAAGCGGGGGTTTGACTGAGGTAAACCCCTATACATCCCTAACAATTTTCCCTACTTTCTTGTGTGTAGGCGGATGTGTGTGTGGAGCTCACTGGTGAACTAGCACTTTAGTGAGTCAATATTCGTCACCCTCATTTTTATCTACTTACTTTATCATTTTTCATGCTTACTTCTTGTACTTTATCATTTTGTTTATTTCATTAAATCTAGTTAGCTATGTTATCAGTAGGCTTTTGGTTTTTCCCTTACTGAATTTTACGTTTTTTGGCCATACGCATGCCACCACGCTAGAGAAATGTCGGTGCGCCACACTATCATCCCAGACCAATGCTAATGTCCTCAAACATAGAGTTGTCTGAGGTACAGTTTGGATTCCAGAAACTGACTCGTCTAGCCCCAATTGGATTTTTGGTTTTGTAGAGTGACAAAAGCACTTGAGAGTGCTCTTCATTCTTGATCCTCATCCCAAGACACCTGTTTGAGTGAGGTAAGTTAGGGCAACCCTCTGCTCTTCGATTTCCATGACTTGGAGCTTTGATGTGGTTGGTACCCCTCTTAAACATAGTGATAATTTTTTTAGGTGTGTATGATGGAGGAGGAGGAATGAAAACAAATGATTTAGTGGATTGATTGGAAGTGCCTATTATTCTTTTAGGAGAGGGTCACTTAGTCTGTATAAAGGTTGTACCGATATTTTTGGATCATGATCACTAAGCTATGTAAAGAAGCCCTTATGCTGATGGATTTTATTTGATATGGATGGGCTCCAGTATACCTTGCTCATGAAGGCCTAAGCCTTTGCCTTGATAGTTCATGGTCTTGAGATTTCAATCTAGATTAGGATGCTTGTTATTTTGAAAGAATGATGCAAATCCATTATGAGGTGGAGAAGGATGGGTGGTGGTTATGAGTTGTTCTTTTGCTACAAGGGAACCACCATGGGTGAAAGTGAGGGGACTTAGGGATATGGAGGTAATGTTGGGATAATTTGGGTAGGAAGTGATAAAGGATCAATATGTGGATGATGGGGTGATAATGGATCATGAGAAGGATTAAGTGGGATGGTAGGATCTGCATGTGGATGAGGGGATGTATTGGTATGATTTGGAACAAGCTCTTGGCATGTTTCCACTTGTGTGAGTGGTTTGATTGTGGAGGAATGTTAGATAGAATCCTCAATTGGGGTATATGTCATGCTTAAATCTTAACATGAAGAGGTGTCATGATATGGCATGGGAGGGGTATTTGGCTCTTGATATAGGACAAGATATTGACATGGGTTAAGATCACGAGATTAAGGGGAATCATGAAGTAAAGTGGAAGGGAGGAATTCATGTGAGAGGAGAAGATAAATGGATGGGATGTCTAATGGATGTTTAAGTCTTAACACAGAGAGGAAACCATGATAACATGATTTGGGCTAAGAGATTCACATAATTATTGTGGTGTGGATGGTGTGGGGGGATTCATGGAGTTCATGGGAGTGGGTTTGGTTAATGCTAGAAGTAGGAGATGGGGGTAGGATTTGGATGGTTTTGATGGGTTGGATGGCTTCAAAAATTTGGATGTTGTTAAGGGTAGGAAGATGAATGATAGGTGCAAGATGGAGAATAGCCTCATTATTAAGGAACACACATGTCATATTGGGGTGAAATCACTCCAAAACTTTGGGATTTAGATTTTGTGTCAACTTATTTTCTCAGAGTCCTTGGATGATATTTGGAATGGGATACTTGTATATTTTAGGCTTAGGTGGAGGGTTAGGAATAGATGAAGGATCAGGAGTAGGTGGAGGATTAGGATTATGGATTGGAGAATAAAGATAAAATGTTGGTTTGGAAATAAATGGAGGAATAAGAGTAGGTGGATAATTAGGATTAATAGGGGATTCAAGATTAGATAGAGGATGGAAGTATGATATATTGGAGGGAGGATTAAGATATGAGATATTGGATGTTGGAAATGTTTTGTTAGTGTGTTGTCATTGATGTTAACTTATGTTACTATTGAATGCACTTGTATATTGCCCTGGTTGAAGATTTGTGGTGGAGAGTTGTATTGTTTTCATTGGTACTCAGTTGTAATTTATCTTCTAAAGTTCATGGTTGGATTTCACTTGTCTTGTCAATATGATTTGATTGGTGTACCGTTAGACTTCAAATGGGGTATGAAGGGAAATGTATGTCTCCAAAATGTCTAAGGAATGAAGACTTGTATCACAGTTTCTTATTCAAATGCTTTGTATTTCTTTGTATATGTAGATGTGGTCTTGTGGATAAGAGGATAGCTCAAAACAACTATGGGTTATGCATGTTCCATGTTTCAAAGAATAAGTGTTACTGTAGAGCTTTCCAATGCTAACATAGTAAAGACAAGTTATGTTTTGTGTGTGGTTGCCTAAGGAAGAATAGGAAGTCTCAACACTTCACCACATCCTTATTTTGCCTTGCAGTTTTGGATTTGTATTCATGATGTTTGTATGCATGCTCAGTCCAAGTTTCATATGGTTTGGTGCACCACCGATAATTCTCTAGATGACAATATCTTGGGAGACTAGTCTATTGATGATCTACCTTTCTCAAATCCCGTGGATAGTAATCTGCTTCTTGGATATCATCTTTATAAACACTTACAACTCCATCCAAGACCAAGTCACAAATATTTCCACAATCATCTTCAATGTAAGGGTTACCTGTTCAACAACAAGTAAAAAAATAATTCTATGACAAGAATCAATAAGGATTCTTCCTCTACCCTAATAAAAATCTTCATTTTTCTTTCTAGATGAACCATAAAACTTATAAATAGAACATTCTAGAACACTATAAGGCCACTTGATCAATTATCTATAATACATCTAGGGATCTTATGGTAGCTAGTAACAAAGCACCTTATGGAATAGAATTCATAAATGTTATGGTATATATATATACATATATTATAGAGATTATTTTACCTTCATAGTGATAATGGACCTAGTAAGTATAGATTATATAATTTTCATGGTATGAATGAATATAGCAATGAGTATCTTATTTTATATTTGTGACAAAGTAATTTTGTTAAAATATATTATAAATGAATGATATTTGATCAAATTGTGATTAAGATTAATGGTATTTTTAGTTTTTTGACTTCAAGGATGAACTATTTAATTTCTCGTGTTAATTTATCTTGTATAATAATGTTGGTTATTATAATATTCCATTGTGAATATTTTGTGAGATATTTGATCTTATTAACAAACTAACATCAATGCAAGCATTTGATTTATGTTTAGATCTAAGGACCATGTCAAGTACCTTGTCAGCAATTTATAACAACATTCCCAATAATCAAGTTGCAAAGCTATGATAAGTGCATGTATAAAATTTGCAATTATTGTGATGTAAAAATTGTCATGATTTCTCTATTATACATCTTTGGCATATATTTCTTCTATGAATATAATACATGATGATGATTTGTATACACATTATTACAATATTAATTTATTACTATTAAGTTTGAATTCGTGTTTGTATGATCATCAATTATTATCATATCCAAGTTGTTTCTAGTTATCTAAGTTTTAAAATCAATTACTTACTATCTGATTATAGGTGTTATAATGCTCTTAATAATTAATTTATGTTTTCTATTCAAACAATATCGTATTTATACCATCACACCATGAAATAATAAAAAACCATACTCACACTACATCCATATATAAGAATATAATTGTCTAATTCACATAGGTGGCCTAGGAGAACACTCTCCTACCCTCTCATGTCTCTCAAGTGGAAGCATACATGTCATAACCCATTGTGACATTGATGGATATTTGTTTAGTTATATATTATTTAAATTTTTTTTATATAAATATGTGATATTGTTTGTAAGTATAGCTTATGGATTTGATTGTGTTGAAGGTTTTTTTCTTTTCCATCAATGTTTTGGATTACACTTTGTGATCTATTTTATATCATAACCTCTTAAAACTAATAAATAATGTTTTAATGTTTTCAAAAATATATACAATATTATTTTCAATGGAGCTCTCAATATGGGTGACCACTCTTTGTCTCTCTTAGACATTCATAAATTCTACCTTGCAGTGAAGGGGCATATCATAAACATGGATCCAATTGGAAACTCACCTGTCGTTATAAAAAAATCTCAATTGGATAAAATCACACCCACATGGATACATGTTTCACTGAAAATGAAAGAAGATCCATAAGTTGATAAAACCTTTAGATGGGTACTTGAGTTGTATATATATGCCATTGCATCTACCCTGCATGGGTTCGAATCACCACAAAGACCAGGATAGGATTAGTAAAGAATTGATGGAGATAATCTGTTTCAGACTGTATCATCCATGTTTTGAGGAACCAAGTACATATCTCAATATCTCTCTTAACTGAAACAAGAAGAAATGTTGTTTTTGTTATGGACAAATGCATTATTAGGGTTTTGATTTTTCTGGAGCTACACATGCAGAGTACAATTCTAATTTATTTTTAATGAATAATGAAGAGTGAGTTCATATTAGAAATAATAATTGATCTAAATATTCAAACCAAAAAATTATTCAATGTATAAAATTTGTGACTAAGATGACTGGAAAAGTTAAAATAATAGCAGATATTATTTATTAGGATAGTTCATAATCAGGACTTTTATTTCTTTGCAATGATTTGTTAACTTTGTGATCAGATTAATAGTTACAATTTCATCCAAATCTGGATTAGCAATATGTTAATGTATGACTTAAATGACAAAGGGTTCAATATTGGAAAGTTGTGTCCAATATGACCAGGAAAAGTTGAAAGAATAATGACTATTAATTTTTCATATGGCCAAATCCATAATTAGGGTATAGGTTTCATTGCGACACATGATGAAGCTGGGATTATATTTCTAATTACCTTTTCCATTAAAATGTGCATTAGGTCATTTATAAAGGATGGAGTATAAGTAGTATAATAAATGGAAATGTTATTATCATAGTAGAAACAAACTTTCAAAATTTGAGAAATAAAATCATAGTTTTTTTAATTTTCTTCATTCATATATATCAAGCACTTCTTTTTATGGAGAGAGTGGTAGACTCTGTTCTCTATTTAAAATATTTTTTTAACTTCCATTATACAATATTTTTTATTTAAGCCTTATCATAAGGCAAAGAAGAAATGGTGTAGGTCTAACATGTAGATTTAAACAAAAATTAGACAATTGTGTTTCACCAATTTATTTATTTTCAAAACAGGTGAAGAAGATATCATGTATAAACAAAAATGCAAATTATGTCAACCTATTAGTTCACTGACTACAGTAACATTTCTTAAGTTCAATTCATTTTAGAATAATCAAGTAGCTCATATCCATACACTACTTATTTGGATCCAGCCTAAAATAAAATATCAAACATACTAAACACAATAGTACATCTAACTATAGAACTATGTTAGGTATGAAAGTCTTCAAAAGGAATAGTCTTAGATAACATGAAAATATGATGTGGAGAATCTACCTTAGCATTCTTTACCCACGTCCAGTCATGATTTCTTTTATCTCTAGAATGGAAGATGATAAGTTTATGTATGAACACCAATTGGTTACATTTTTTAGAATGAAGGAAATACCAATAGCCCAACACATGATCTTTGCCACTTCATTTGAAAAAAATCCATTTGGTACCATCCAAATTTTAGGGTGCTCAAAGATTCAATTTTTCCTCTTATCTTGTACATCTTATTCTATTTTACAATGTGATTCTTTAATTTATTTAGAGTCAAATTTGATCGATTCATCCTAGTAGAAAAATATATTCATGTTTCTAGATATTCTCTTATCTTATACTCTCTAGAGTTTCTTCATATTATCAAGTTTTTGAAGGTTTTTCAACCCTAATAGAAATAGACATTAAAGGAAAAAACATAGATATAGTCTCTACAAATAATATCCATTGGATCGAACATAGTTGTAAAGGGAATTGGTAGTTTGGAGAAGACTATATAGTGATAAGAGAGCATGGTTTTAGAGGTGAACTTTTCAAATTAAAAAATATATATTTATCTAACTAGATTTTTCTTGAGAATACACTAGCTTGATTAATATATAAACCTCTTGTTTGGAAACTGTTGGGGAAAGGCTTTTATATTACTCTATTTCTATGTAATGAGACAATATTGGTGAAAAAAAAGGAATTAAAATTGTTGAAGGATAAACTAAAAAATATATTATTTTATTTGATAAAAGATAATTAAAATTATGACCCCTAGGGTCTCTTTACACATTGACTATCCTCTATTAGTGTTTTGGCTAAGTATGCACAAGAGCACATGCTAGTTATTGAAGTAAGAAGGTGTTAAATAGGGAATAATCCATAGACTATGGTTGGCATATTAGAGCTTCCCAAAAATAACATCATGCCTTATGATCCATTCTATAATGTACTTCAATAAGATTTGAGGAACTAAGATTTGATAAATCATACAATTGAATCTTTTTCGAAATATAGGCAAGAAATATCTAAAGAAACCATCCATTCAAAAATATGTTAGATAATTAAATATTTAAGTATTACTATGATTTTTTAACATGGAATTCTAGCCTCAAGTTTGATGCTAGGCTAAGAAACCATAATGCAATAGATCTAGAAAGGGAAAAGGAAGAAGCCACTTCTTCTAAAAAAATACCTCATAGTTTTCATATATTAGGTAAAGTACAAGATCAAGTTTCATAGAGAGGAAGCCAACAAGAAAAAATCCCATTTTCCTAGTAGTAATATGTTCAAATAAAATCGAAGGAGGTCACTCCACATGTGGATATCTCAACTTATAAGAGAATGCGAGAAAAAATCCCTATACATGTAGCACCTAGTAATCCTTCTACTACAACACACTAAGAATCTCTAGATAACAAGTATATCAAATGAATCCTCAAAAAGCTAAGTAAAATCAATTGGGTCTTCTTATGCACCCCATTCTCAAAAGAGTAATCACAAACATGCATTGAAAGGGATGATGATCCTACAGATAAGAATAAAAGGAAGTTAAAGAAGAAAGATAATGAAATTAAAAAAAAAAAAGGAAGGACAAACTAAAGGGTGAAGATCAATATGAGCCACTAGCTATCTCAACACCACCCATAGTTACTATTTCTCACTAATTTCTCCTCCTCTAAGTAGTTCTATAATTAGTTTTATGCCTGATATTATGTCAAGATCTTTAGCAACTGCATTTGATACTTGTGGCCCTCCACTCATTATGTCTCAATCTTTTTCTCGTCTTCTTTCAAGCTTGGTCATTCTCCCTTTCACTCACAAATGACTCACCCTCCTCCATATACATCATTTCTAGGTGCTTCCTTAGGAGTTAGCTAATATTTTATTCCTCCTATTCGCTTAGGATCCTCTCATTTTCAAACGCCAACCCAGTTAATCCTTTCTTAATTTCCACTACAAGGGCCTCAATTTTCCACTCGTCCACCTACATTTTCCACTACCATATTGAGTCCCATGGCCTCTCAAATATTGGGCCTTTCTTAATTTTCTTCACCATTCTAATATTTCCAATCTCTCGTTTCTTATGTTTCTTTCTATTTGCAATTCATCTAGTGGCTTTCATATCCAAAAAAAATTACCCCTATCATCCCCATTGGCCCCTAGTAGTCATGATATAATTTCTTGAAGGAGTTTCATAAAATAAATATAAAATAATAGGCTTGGAGTTGGAAAAAGGAGAATAAGAGGAAAAATAAATCAACTACCTACCCACCCACTATAAAATTAAAAATCCCATATGACCCTAGAGGTCAAAAATGGTTTTTAGTTAGATGAATCCAACAATGACTAAGCTTGAAAGATGATGTTTTCATCTAATTACAAAATGTGGGTCATGCCTATGAGTTTGAAGGATGGTCAATTGTAAGATAGAGTTGAATTAATTTAAAAAAGGATAAACTAGTCACCTCCTATTATCTATTTGTAGGTAGAAAACTAGAAAAGAAAGAGAAATAATTGGTGGAAATAAAAAAAACCTTGAAGGATACTCAAGTACAAGTCAAATCTTTAGAGGAGAAACTAAATGATATAAATGAAAAATCAACTCCCTAAGTGCCTAAATCATTCTTTAATGTTAAAAAGGCTAAGAACAAAGAGATTATGATAGAGAGCTGCAAGAAGTTGAAATCATAGCATAGGGTTGCAATCAACAAGTTGCCACCCTATAGAGCAAGGAAAAGGAATTCAAGAAACAAGCCATCACTTTGTAATTGAATTGCATGAGCTTAGACAAGAACTAGTGACTCTATAAGATAGGAATATGAATAAAAGAAATTGATTGGCTCTTTCTAATCACAAGTTGATGAAATGAAGGTACAAGAGCACTTTATAAACGAAATTTTATAGGCTCAAACATAAAACAATCTCCTAAGCTACCAACATAAGTTTCTATGGGCAACAAATAAGTACTTTGAAGGCCAAGATTAAAGTAGAAATCAAAGTATTTGGACCTAATCAAGTTAGTATATAGATCACACTAGGATAACATTACCCAAGCCACTAGTGGAGCAAAACGTGCATTTGAATTTATTAATGCAATCAATACCCAAATTCAAGAGGTGAAAGTATTTGTTGATAAAATCCTCAACCCCTCCTCTCCCAAATTGGTGAATGCAAAAATGTTTAGGCACAAATTTTTTATCTTTCCAAAACACACATTAATTCCATTAGGCATGTCTAATAGTGAACATACTAACCTAAAATTTATTGACATTTTAGATAAGGAAGAGGCAGCACAAAAGTGCAAAGCTTAACTAGATGTACTAAAAAATAGTTACAAGCATGTTGGGACACATTAAAAAGCTAGTACATCGTAGCTTGTCATAACCACTAAAAGAAGATAAAAGATTGTTGATGAAGCAAGATTCAAATAGTTATAAATATGTTGGGACACATTAAAAAAACTAACCTAGTACATCATGGCTTGCTATAGCCACTAAAGAAGATAAGAGATTGTTGATGAAGCAAGATTCCAAGAATTAGTAAAAAGCAAAAAGGAGACTTACCAGAAACCTACGTTTGAGGATGTGTAGAGTCATCAAATCACTTCTAGAACTAGACATACAAATTCACAATGGGCAGTGATAAAAGTACAAAACTTCTCAAGTAATTACACCATTGAAATTCACTACTTTCAAGAAGCTTAAAATTCAAATAAATAACAAACGGAAGTAGATCTAGGGAGCTCTAAAGAGTTAAGAAAAATCTATTCCCCTTGTTTTTTTACAATTTTGCCGTTCTTTCAGATTTTGATTGGGAACTCTATAACCCAATGGATAATTTTTTAGTTTCCTTATTTTCCTCATACAAAAGAAGACCCTTGAGAGCTACTAGAAACATGGTTAATTTTCACACTGTCTGGAAATTTTGCATTTCTACCTTGCAGAGATGAAGTAGAAATCCTTTACAGGCAGAAAGATATAAGAACAATGTTAAAGATACATGCTCAGTTCTAATATTTGACAAGAACTGTAAGTGCCCTTAGCATCGATAACCATCAGAACTTTGCTTGATGGCCCACAAGGACTAATGAAGAGGAAGAACAATGTGGCGTCAGCTTTAAATCTTCAAATCCAATGCCTTATATTGGTTCTGCTTTTTATAGATGATATATGTTTGATGGTAACGATAGGTGAAGCCCACGAAGGAAGTATTTGAGTTCGATATAGTTCCACACATTAAGTTGTCAGCAATCTTTTTCCAACACAGGATTTTACTGATCAAATGGTCCACGAGCTATTGAAGATTGTTAGGGGCAATGTCAGATGTAAAGAAGTAGCCAACATTGATCTGTATGATGAATGAGCCCATGAAGGTCAAGAAAAAGGCAGAAGCATATAAGCATTGGTACATCTCTATAGTTACATGTATAGATCAAAGACTGGAAAAGTTATAAGAGGAATAATGGCCTCTAAACATCCAAGAGAGCAGAAAACTGAAAGTGGTGAAAATGAAAGGTCGTTAATAGATTTTGAAATTCAAATACGAATTTAATGAGGCATGCACAACATTCCAGATGCATTTCTAACATGCATCTACTCTTCCACTATGGTCATTAATAAATGTAGTTACATTCACCCAGCGGAGGGTTTTCAGTGAGGTATTTTGAAATTGAAACTAGCACTCTGCATTATTAAGGTTAACTCCTTTGATATTTTTAGAATGAGTGTTTCCTTGCTTTGCATAGGAAAGGAAAGGAGAAATCTTTTATAGTTCACGATATTGAGCGATTTGTTTTTAGTTTTACAGATGATTTCAGGATATAAGATTACCTCATATTCCTGACAGTATGCAGGAGGCATCTAATTGTGCTTGGGTAGATACAGATGATTTCAATATATGGGATTACCCCATACTCCCAGTATGCAGGAGACACATAATTGTGCTTCAAATACAAGGTGTACATACCCTACCCCCTACAAGATTTGAATTTGTGACCTCTCTTTCAAGAGTATAAATTTCCACCATTAGGCCAACTCAAATGTGCATAAGAGTTTGTGACTCATTATTAATGTTAGATTTATATTTGTAGATCAGGGATAACTTTAAGAAACCTTCCCTTAAAAAGATTTAAAATGTTGGCGAATACTTCATTTTTTGAAAAAACTATTAATTTCTATTGGCAAATTTTTTTTTTTCGAAAAAATGTTAATTTTATTGGTGATTTTTTCAAAATCACTAGAAATTTGTAGAAAATCTTGGCAAGTTATAGATAGATTTGAAAAATGAAATAATTTCGTTGGTGAATTATACTTGTATTCAAAATAATAAAATAAGTTCGATGGAAAATTATAGATGGGTTTGAAAATAAAAAGTCATTGGGGAATTTACTTGTATTAAAAAAACTAAAATAAGTTTGATGGTAAATTCTAAAAAGGATCATGAGATGGGTTAGATGGGATGGTGGGATCTTGACTCAAATGGGGGGGTCATAAGGGATCATGGGAAGGATTAGATGGGGCGGTAGGATCTTGATTTGGATGAGGGGATGATAAAAGATCATGAGAGGGATTAGGTAGGATGGTAGGATCTTGATTTGGATGAGGGGATGATAAGGGATCATGAGAGGGATTAGGTGGTATGGTAGGATCTTGATTTAGATGATGGGATGATAAAGGATCATGAGAAGGATTAGATGGGATTGTAGGGTCTTGATTTGGATGAGGGGATGGTAAGGGATCATGAGAAGGATTAGATGGGGTGATCTATGGTCTTGATTTGGATGGGGGTATGTTTCAGTTTGCTTGGGAACAAGATCTTAGCCTATCTATATTCGTATCGAGGGTGTTATGAGGGAGAAATGTTGGATAAACTCCTCAAATGGGGTGGATGGTGGGACGGAGGATTCATAAAAGGTTCATGGGATTGGAGTTGGGTAATTCTAGGAGGAGGAGATGAGGATTGGAGTTGGATGGTTTCAATAGTTTGGGTGGTGTTAGGAGTGGGAAGAGGAATAATAGATGTGTGATAGAGAATTATGTCATCAATGATGGCCTTAGATGGTTGAGTGGAGTGACATGACTCCATAACTTTAGGATTTAGATTTTGTGATGGTTTCTTTGCTAGAATTCCTTGGAGGAATTCAGCAGTGAGATATGTGTATTTCTTAGGCTTAGATGGAGGGTTAGGATTAGATGGAGGATTATGATTATGGTTTGGAGGGTTAGAATAAGATGAAAATAATGGGAAGATATTGAGATAAGATTAATAATATGGTTGGATGGTTTGGTAGGGATGTGAAGTGGCAAGATTAGGATTATGGATTGGAGGATTGGGTTTAGACGGAGGATTGATTTGGGGATGGTGGGATAGTGGACTTGGATTAGGGGTGAAGGTGATAGTGTTTTTATAGAAAGGTGGAGGTTGAGATGTGACTAGAGGAGAGGATATAGGTATAAATATTGGAGTTAGCTAATATTTTATTCCTCCTATTGGCTTGGGATCCTCTCATTTTCAAACACCAACCCAATCAATCATTTCTTAATTTCCATTAGAAGGGCCTCAATTTTCGAATCCACCTACATTTTCCACTACCATAGTGAGCCCCATGGCCTCTCAAATATTAGAACTTTCCTCATTTTCTTCACCATCCTAAATTCCCCAATCTCCCATTTCTTATGTTGCTTTCACTTTGCCATCCATCTAGTAGCTTTCATATCCAAATATTTTTTTGCCCTATGTCATCCCATTGGACCCTATCAGTCATGATCTAATTGCTTGAAGCAGTTTTACAAGATAAATATAACAAATAATTTACAGGCTTAGAGTTGGAAAAAGGAGGATAAGAGGAAAAATAAATCAATTTCCTACCCACCTACAATCAAATTAAGAATCCCATATTACCCTAGAAGTCAAACATTTTTTTTAGTTAGACGAATCCAACAATGACTAAGCTTGAAAGATAAATGTTGTCATCTAATTACCAAATATGGGTCATGCCTATGAGTTTGAAGGATGGTCAATTGTAAGGTAGAGTTAAATTCTTTTAAATAATTATAAAATAGTTACCTCCTATTATCTATTTGTAGATAGAAAACTATAAAAGAAAGAGAAAGAATTGGTGGAAATCAAAGAAACCTTGAAGGATACTCAAGTACAAGTCGGAACTTTAGAGAAGCAACTAATCGGAACTTTAGAGAAGCAACTAAACGATGTAAATGAAAAATTACCTTCCTAGGTGTGTAAATCATTCCTTAATGTTAAAAAGGCTAAGATCAAAGAAGTATGAGAAAGCTACAAGAAGTTGAAATCATAATATAGGATTACAATCAACAAGTTGTCAGCCTATAGAGCAAGGAGGAGGAATTCAAGAAACAAGCCATCACTTTGTGATCAAATTGGATGAGCTTAGACAAGAACTAGTGAATCTATGATCTAAGAATATCAATACAAGAAATCGATTGGTTCTTTTTAATCACAAGTTGATGAAATGAAGGTACACGAGTTCTCTCTATGACTGAGTCTATACGCTCAAACATAAAATAATCTCCTAAGCTACCAACATATAAGATCTTATGGATAACATATAAGTACCTTGAAGGCCAAGGTTAAAGTAGCAATCAACGTATTTGGATCTAATCAAAGTAGTGTGTGGATCACACTAAGATAACATTACCCAAGCCACTAATGAAAAGAAATGCGCCTTTCAATTTATTGATGCAATCAATACCCAAATTCAAGAGGTGCAAGTAGTTATTGATAAAGTCTTCAAAATCTCTTTTGTGAATGCAAAAATGTTTTAGGCATATATTTTTTAACTTGCCAAAGAACACATTAATTACATTAGACATGTCTAATAGTGAACATACTAACCTAAAATTTATTGATATTTTAGATCAAAAAGAGGCGACACATGTTAAAGATGCATGCTCAATTCTAATACTTGACAAAAATTGTAAGTGCCCATAGTATCAATAACCATAGAACATTGCTTGATGGCCCACAAGGACTAATGAAGAGCAAGGACAATGTGGCATCAGCTTTTAATCTTCCAATCAATGCCTTGTGTTGGTTCTGCTTTTTACAGATGACATCTGTTTGATGGTAAGGATAGATGAGCCCCACGAAGTATCTTTTTGAGTTCCATACAGTTTCAGACATTAAGATGTCAGCAATCTTTTTCCAACACAGGATTTTATTGATCAAATGGTCCACGAGCTATTTAAGATTGTTGGAGGCAATGTCAGATGTAAAGAAGTGGCCAACGTTGATCTGTATGATGAATGACCCATGAATGTCAAGAAAAGGGCTGAAGCATATAAGCATTGGTACATCTCTATAGTTACATGTACAGATCAAGGACCACATTACCTTGACCAAGCAGGGGAAAAATAAAAGAATTAAGTAGCCTGGACCATTGATTTGGCCACCCCAGCAGATATAATGGCCTGCAAACATCCTAAGAGAGTGGAAAATTGAATGTGGTGAAAAGGAAAGGTCGTTAACGAGGCATGCATAACATTCCAGATGCATTTCTAGCATGCAACTACTCTTCCACTATGGTCATTAATAAATGTAGTTACATTCACCCAGTGGAAGGTTATTTCAGTGAGGTATTTTCAAAATGCTAATCATGTCGAGTCACATTGAAACTGGTGCTCTGCATGATTAATGTTAACTCCATGTGATATTTCTAGAATGTATGTTTCCTTTTTCTTTGTATAGGAAAGGAAAGGAGATGTTTTTTATAGTCATGATATTAGGCGATTAGTGTTTGGGTCTATAAATGACTATCATTTTTGGATCTACTAATCACTGAAGCATATGGGGCTATCCCATATTCTGATGAGACATCTAATTGTGCTTCAAATATGAGGTGTACATACCTAATGCCTACAAGATTCAAACATACGACCTCTCTTTCAAAACTATAAGTTTTGCACCATTAAGCCAACTCAAATGTCCATAAGAATTTGTGACTCATTATTAATGTTAGATTTTTATTTGTAGATCCGGGATAACTTTAAGAAATCTTCCCTTAAGAAAGATACAATTTTTTGGCAAATTTTTCAATTCTAATTTTTGTTGGCAAATTTTTCTTTTCTTTTTTTTGAAAAAAGTATTAATTTTATTGGTGAATTTTTCTAAATCACTAGAGATTTATAAATTTCTTGGTGAATTATCAATAGATATGAAAACAAAATAATATATTATAGATAGATTTGAAAAAAACAAAAAAATGTTTGGTGGCAAATTATAGATAGATTTGAAAAAAATCATTGGTGAATTTACTTGTATTCAAAAAAATAAAATAAGTTTGATGGCGAATTATATAAATACTCAAAACTATAAAATTAATTATTTGGTGAATGTGTTGATAAATTTTTATAAAATCATAATGTGGTTGGTGAAAAGTATTAAATGTTAAATGATAATTATTAAGTTACTTGGCAAATTGATAGTTTTAAATAGATTTACAATTACATTGTTAGATGATCGTGGATCAATGACATAAGTTTTATTCCAAGCCAATTTTTTTCCACACTCAAATTTCTACATAAAATCTATAGAATAGAGACAAGTTTCGTGAGAAATGCTCAATGTATTGGTAGTTGAAATATTTTATTGGCCTTTAGTTGTTAATTCTCTTGGATTAGTTTGCAATGTTTTTTTTCTTCGTAATAACAGCGTGCCAGTCTTGTGGTGAACTAAATGTTGAAGGGCTAAGTATTGATGTTTTTGATAAGTATCTACTTCATAGGTAAGTGCATGCAAATGGTATACAAAAAAGGATCAAAATTGACCTTTTTTAATTAGCTAAACATGAACTTGAAAGAGTAATTTAAGATTCACACACTCAAAATTTGAAGATACCAAAATAAAAAATTATAGTACTCTGAATCTAGTTTCTAAACTATTAAAGTATACCAAAATAAAAAATTATAGTACTCTGAATCTAGTTTCTAAACTATTAAAGTTTTTCAAAAATAGTTAAGATTAAGAGGATAAAATGCTTCAAGCACATAAAAGTGTTCTTATTTTTCACTAAAACATAAAATAATGCCAGTGTGTGCCCCTCTATTTTTTTGTTGCATTTAGTATTTTGAAAAACTGATTAATAGAAATATAGTTAAGTGTAAGCACTAGAAATTGTATATTTTTTTATAATTTTTTATTGAATTTATATATTTTTATGTTTTTTTTTTAAGTGGAAGCATCTAAAAATCACATCACTGAGCATGTGTGTCACATAACTTGTACTAAACTAGTAAAATATTTAAAAAATTAAATTCAATGTGTAAAGAATGAACTATAGAACAATCCTATATAAAAAAATATAATTTTAATAAGTAGATCAAAAGTTATAAGGAAAAATGAACACATATGTATTTGAGGAATATAGGAACATTAATAAAATAAAATAAAAATAAATATATTAATATATTTCACATATAAAAAGAAAAAATGGCTAGAAATCTAAGAAGATGTGTAATGTTTTGGTGATTTAATTAAATATCAATTATACAATGTGTAAATTTGATGACATGTAAGTTGATAAACTCTAATAAGGGTCAAAAACACGTGAAATGGAGGTAAATAAAAAATTCAAGTCTATAGGCTTGTTATCAAAACCTATTCCAAAACAAAGAGGATGATAAATTTTTATTTAAAAATATGCCTCGTATTTTGTGCTCCTTAAAACACAAGCGTATTTTATGAAACATGAAACGTGACCTTTTTATAAAATAAAGAGATACACCATGAAAAATGCCATTTCTTAGCTTTCTCCCTCTCCATGTCTATCTATCCCTCTCCCTCTATCTTTCTCTCACTATTTGTTTATGTCTTTCTCCCTCTCCTCTACTTTCCCTCTCTTTCTCAATCTCTCTATATCTCTTTTCATCCCTCATTTCTCTCCTGCCTCTCTCTCCCTTCATTCTTCTCTATCTATCTATCTCTCTCCCCCTCCCCCTCTCCAATCTCTTTTTAACTCTCTCTCACCATTTCTTTATGTTTCTCCCTCTCCTTTATCTCTATCCATCTCCATATCTATCTATCTCCCTCCCCCGAGACCTTATCTCTTTATCTCTCCCTCTTTATATTTAGTTCCCTCTCCCTCCCTCTCTCTCTTTTTTATTTCTCACCATTTATTTATGTTTATTTATCCATCTCTCTCTCACACACACAATATTTCTCCCTATCCCTCTCTATCTATCTTTCCCTCTCCCCCTACCTCTTTATCTCACTATTCCCCTTCTCTCTTTAACTCTCTCCCCCTATCTTTATCTCTCTTCATCTTCCTATCTCTATCACTCTATATATCACTCTTTCCCCATTCTATATCTCTCTCCCCTCATTCTTTCTATGCATTTCTCCCTCTCCCTCTCTCTATCTCACTCTAACTCTTTATTTATCTCCCTCTCTCCCTCTATCTCTTTATATATATTTATCACTATCTCTATATGTTTCTCCCTCCCCCTCTATATCTATCCCTTTCCCTCTATCTCTTTATATATCTCACTAGATCTATTCATGTATATCCCTCTCCTTTACTCTCTACTCCTCTTTCTCCCTCTATATCCTCCCTTTTCTTTATCTATCCCTCCCCCTTTCTCTCTCCCCCTCTCTCCCTTCATCCCTCATTTTCTCTCTATCCTCTCTACCTCCCTCCCTATCTCCCTCCCCATCTCTTATATTTCTTCTTTCTCTCTCACCATTTCTTTATGTTTATCTATCTCTCTCACTCACTCTCCCTCTTTCTCTCTCACATTCTTCCTTTCTATCTCTCTATCTCTCACTCTCTAAATATCTTTACTTATCCCCTCTCTCTCTCCCCTCTCTCTCTATCTCTTTCTATCTATCTAGTGCCCTTATCTAGACACTGATGTCATTTGCACTTATCTAAGACCTCTATTTATACATATATCATTTTCACTTTTCCAATTCTCATATCCAGACATATATTTTATTTACATATTTATAGAACCCTTTTAAATCTATATACATGCTAGTTACAGTGCCCCTTTGTTACAACTTAGCAATTACAAAGTCTAGATTTGTCCAACTTCTTTCAATCTTCTAACCTTTATGTACAATATGCCATTTCTAGTTTTCATTAACTTTCATCTTATCCATTCTATATATGCTATTTATTTTTCTATAGGATTAACATATTATGTTTTTATCCATTCCTCTTTTCTATGTTACTCAGCTTCCTAAGTCTAATTACATAGCCACTACAATAGACAATATAACTTTAGTGAAAATTTGAAGGGTAGGCCTATCCCATTCATACTAGAAACATATTCCATTTGTATATCTACTTAGTTCCCCTTTCTAAACACTTGCAACATACACATCACCCCTTTGGTAGAGGGAACCTCTTTTAGATTCTAATTTTGAACCAATTATCATGTTCTTTACTCTCTACTTCTCTTTCTCCTTCTTTATCCTCCCTTTTCTATATCACTCCCTCCCTTCCCATTTCTCTCCATCCCCCTCTCTCTCCCTTCATCCCTCTTTTTCTCTCTAGCCTCTTTACCTCCCCCCTCTCCCCCTCCCCCTCTTATATTTCTTATATCTCTCTCACCATTTCTTTATGTTTATCTCTCTCCCACTCTTTATCTCTATTTCTCACTCACTCTCCCTCTTTCTCTCTCACACTCTTCCTCTCTATCTCTCTATATCTCATTATCTTTATCTTTACCTATCCTCTCTCCCCCCTCTTCCTCTATTTATTTTTATCTATCTAGTACCCTTATCTAGACATCAATGTCATTTGCGCTTATCTAAGACCCCTTTTTATACATATATGTTATTTTCACTTGTCCAATTCCTATGTCTAGAAATATATTCTATTTACACATTTATAGAGCCCTTTTAAAGATATTTATGCTAGTTGCAATGCCCCTTTGTTACAACTTAGCAATTACAAAGCCTAGATTTGTCCAAATTTCTTCAATCGCCTAGCCTTTATGTACAAGATATCACTTCTAGTTTGCATTAGTGCATTTTATCCATTATATATTTTTTATTTATCTTTCTATAAGATTAACATATTAGGTTTTTATCCATTCCTCTTTTTTATGTAACTTAGGTTCCTAAGTCTAATTACATAGCCAATACAATAGACAATATAAGTTGTGAAAAAATGAATTTTACTATATTTGATTTATGAATAGAGGATGGGCCTATCCCATCCATACTAAAAATTTATTTCATTTGTAGATCTACTTAGTGCCCCTATCTAGACACTTGTAGCATACACATCACCCCTTTGGTAGAAGGAAGCACTTTTAGCTTCTAAATTTGTGCAATCAATTCCCATATTATTTTTAACCCATATAGTTGTTGTAAATAAGTGTTATCATTGATGTCAACCCTATTTTAGTCTTTAATTCATGTCAAATGTATTATTGAGTATTAACATACTCTAGAGTTAGTTGTTATGTGTTGAGGTATCTTGTAGGGAAATATAAGGAAGAGTAGTGATCCACGTATGGTGTGGAGGATGATACTCATGTCCTAATGTCTCTACAATATGTATACCTTGATATTATTTTGGGTTCATGTACCACATGTTAAATAAGTTGAAGAAGATTGGATAAGGCACTAACTATCTATATCCTAAGGTAGTAGGGTGAACCCACAAAAGTGGTTTACAATTGGAGTGAAGAAGCAAAAGTTGAAAAAAATGACCCCATGCCAAAAATAAAAATAAAAATTGGGGTTTGAACGAACTAATAGGTTTGAACGAACTAAAAGAGGGTTCGAATGAACTAGGGTTCGATTGAACCCATTCAATGAACTTCCCACCATTCCTACCAAAAAAACCAAAGGAAACCTTTTTTGAAAGGGGGTTCGAATGAACCCTAGTTTGAGGGAACCCCTAGGGGTTCGCTCAAACCCCCCATTTCCCTCCTTCTCCCCCCCAGGCACCAAAACAGTCTAGAATTTTCCGCTTCAAAGCTCAGGTTGAGGATGAAAATGGAGGAGTTTTCAGAAACCCAACTGGATGATGGTAGTCCTCAGAACAAGCTATCCAACGAATATAATTTTAATACATGTTTTGGTTTTATTATGTATCTATTTTTTTAGTTTGATTAAACATAGGTTTTTCACCGAAAATCAAGCTCTCTATTTTGCACATGTGGAAAAATAGCAGATTATCAAAAAAAAATAATTTAAAAATATGAGTGCACTAGATATTGAAGTCCTTGATCCAACAAAATAAATTTGAATTTCGATACATACAAAAAAAATTACGTTGTATACAGTCCGCCTACGTTTGAATTGTAATTGGTTTGACTTTGAAACTTGATTAAGAAAAAAATATTCAATAAATAAATATGAGACCAATTGAAAGTGTTAGATATCAGAGTTACAAATCTAAATTTGAAAGAATTAGAATTTTATCCTTCATGTTAAAAAATTTATGTTGTATACGATGAGCGTCACTCCTTAAAAATGTTGTTTGTTGAAAAAAACTAGTTCTCAAAGGAGATGGAAAAATAAGTGCAATCTGATTCCAAGAATTTTGAAAAAAATATATTTAGAATCTACACACAAAATGTCACAAATCACTAGTTTGCATCATATTCAAATTCCTTGCGATTTAGCCGCTATAGGTGCCTGAAAGTGGAGATTTAGTTAGAAAAAAATATTTTAGTGTCCAGTTTGGCCAAAAATTGTAAACCACTATTGTGGGATCACCCAGTATCATGTATTTTTGGTTTGCATCCATCTGTTGTGCAATATTATGTCTTGCAATTCAAAATATAACCATTCTTTGAAGATCTTATATCCAAAAAATAAATTCCTCACACCTTTCACAATCAAAGCTATTGTTGACAGTGTTCCAGTTTGTGCCCTAACATTGTAATTTAAATAGAAAGGTTTGTTGGAATGCTTTGCATTCCTCCAGAGATGAAGGTTTAGTCTTGTGGCCTTGAGGATATGATGAGTAGTGATCAATATGTATTATCTAATAGTATCAAGTGTGTTTGATTTCCACAAGCTTAATCTTCAAATAACAATGTTCATGGTGTGAAGTCAAGCAATAACAATGTTGATGATACTTGTCTATTTGATCTGACATGATTTGTTATCTTTAGTTGTGGTTGATCCTGATCAATCAACATTATTTTGGAGTATGTGTGACAATGCTCTTAAGCCTCAAAAAAATGTGTGTTGATCCGCAACCAAATATTCCTTCATTTTGTATATGCTTTGGATTCGACCTATGCAATATCAAGTGTTTTCATTTAATGTTCATCACAAAGTTGAATTAGTCAAGAATTTGTGTATATTTGTGGAGGATATTTATAGAAGGAAAAATAATTTATGATTTTGAATGAGTGCATGTGTGATCTGAGTTAAGAAGAATGATAATATGAAGTATTTAGAATATGTGTGATGATGTGAATGTGTGAAAAAAAGAACTACAATTTCAACATAAGTTAGATGCCTCATCTTCAACAATTCAATCTTAGTTTACTTCCATAATTCTCATGTACCCAACTCTAAGACAGTGAGTCTTATCAAGGCCTCTGTATCTTGCTCCTAAATTTGTCTCTGCTTTAGTGTTTGCAATTCAATAGGCAGTGAGCCTTAAACTCTTTTTAAATCATTTTAAGCAGTAAGATTTTATATTATGAGGTAACTCTCACTATGATTTTTCTCTCATTAGGTTTTCCACGTAAAAATTCTAGTGTTATGGTGTGGTGCATGTTTTCCTTTATGTTATTCTTTCAATTCATGTGGTGTGATGTTTTGTTTGTAAATAGAAATGATTTAGTTTTTTTAAGTATGCTAATTTACCCCCCTCTCAACATTTCCTTGTGTTCAACAATTGGCATCAAAGCCAAGTGCCTTGTGTGAACACCAAACTTGCACAGACTAACATAATATCAACAAACAATTGTTAAACATGTTAGAAAGATCAATCTAGTGTTCCCTATTTAATTCTTTAGCCAAATTCAAGAGAAAACATAAAAATAACAAGGAACTAACAAAAGATAGTATGTAATCTAAATTGAACTAGCTAAACCTCCATCCCATAGGGGGAGTGGTTCTCCTTTGATCTAGAAATAATCCCTTTCCCAATCCCTTTGATAATCTTGATGATTTGTTGATAATCCAAGTGTAGAATTGATGTCAAGTGATGAAACTATTCTTGAAAATGATGGAAATGGTGATAGCTATGAAGTGAAATTCCTATAGTGATGATGCATGAAGTTATGGATCCATATTGTGAAAAGGATGCTTCTATTAATAGAATTCAAGGGTTGAAGAATCACATGATTTGATGAATGTGGGATAAATTGAGAGCCACTGAGAATGTGCTAAGTGTCACAATTCTATTGGATGAGGGTGGAGCACATTTTGGGAAATGTGTGAGTGGAGGAGGATGGAAGAGAAGTAAATGAAGATGGTTGAGAATTTGAAAGTAGTGTAAGAGGAATTAAATGAAATTGGTTGAGATTTGAGAGGATGTAAAATAATTTATTGCATTTGTAAGAGGATGTGATAGGTTTTTGAAAACCTTTGGAGGGAAATTGGATAAGAGGTGGTTGAGAGGAATATTCCTCAGAATATGCCTTTGTGAGGATAATTAAAGGAAATAGATAAATAGAAGAAATTAATTTCATGTGCAACCTGGTTAATTGACAATGGTTGATTTAACTCTTGAGGAGTTAAAAGCTAGAGGATTTAATTAATGATGATTAGAAGGTGATTTAGGATTAATTAATTGGAAGAGGTTAAGGTATTTTTTATATTTGATTTAATTGATAAAATCAAATAAGAATACTTTAGGAGAATTTAACTAAATGATTTGATTTAACTAAATATGGTGAACATTAGTCAGAAGAAAGGTGAATTATTCAATAAATTTAATTATTCTATTAATAGCCGAATTTGTTGAATTTAACTAAATAATGTTGATTATTTAATTAATTGGTTAGTTCAAAGTGATTTAGGAGGAAATAGTGTTAATTTATCATAATCAAATGCATAGTATCAATTAGGAATTTTCAAGTGTCTAAACCTTGAATAAGCCTAATCACTAAGGTAGATCTTGCTCTTAGACATGCGAAGTTTGTGGAAAAAAACAATGATATGTTCATCACAAAACCAAACCTAGAATCAATGGAACTTGAATGTTGGGAAATCAATTCGAAAGAATGTGAAATTGATTTTGAAGGTGAACTAAAGTCTGCTCTTGAGGATTTGGATGAAGCAAGGTTGAAAAGTATGATAAAAAATGAATGTATGTTGGAAAAATCAAAAGAGACAATTGACAAATTGAAAGAAAAGGAAAAGGAATGAAAATAAGAAATCAACAAACTAAAATCTCAAATAGAAGAAAGATAAATTCAAGGAAGCAGAAGTTGCGATCTCTAAATTAAAAGTTAAGATTGAGCAAGGAAAAAGGATTGAAGACTATTTGAATACTAAGATTCAAGATAAAAATGTTGAATGCTCAAAAATTGAGGAAGAAACTGTTACTCTAAGAAAAGAAGTTGGAAAGGAAAAGGAGCAAATTGATAAAGGTCTAAAACTGAAAGGAGGTTTTGAAATTCGTGATGAACTAATTAATTCTCAAAATACCTCTAATGAGAAGTCCAGACTAGGCTTTGAAAAAGGGAAAAGTCCTATGTTCAAGGCATTGAAAAATTCGTATGATAATTTCAAAGCAAAAGGAAAATCTAAAGCAAAGGAGACATCCTCCGGGGAGATGCAAATAAAAATCAAGACAACAAGAAATAAGGTAGTTTCATTGAAAAATTGTATCACATAACATGTTAAACTTGCATAACACATATATATGAATATCCATGAAGCATCAAAATACATACATGAAAAATATCATAATATCTCATATATATACAATGTTTGATATATCTAAAAAATTTATCACCATCGTAATAGAATGTGGTGTTTATACTGTTAGGTTTTCAAAAGCAGATATCTAAAAGCTAAACATAGATTTTATCAAATAAACTAGAAATAAAATCACACATAAAATTAACACAGAGAATTTAACGTGGTTCACCCAATGTGGGCTACATCCACCTTGCCGCAGCCATCCAATGATATTATTAACCAGTGCAAAACCCTATTACAATATCGCGAATAATCGCCTGTTTCTTATAATACTGTAACTCTATCCTAAACCCTTTATAAATTAGGGTTATACAAAATCGATGTTTTTTCCCTTTTTGTGATTTTTCCCCTTGTCAATAATTTCACAAAAAAGCAGAACAAAGACTGAACCTGGACGACACCGCTGCACTTACAACTCCCACTGGAAATAAGCACCTTGGACCCTGCTGCTTTCTTATACTTTAATTCAACCTTGAAGGCCAACCGAAACTAAAGAGGAGCTCAGCTTCTCCCTTATCACTGCCTTAGTAAACATATCCGCTAGATTTACATCTGTATGTATCTTTTCCAGCTTTACCTGTCCATCCTCCAACACTGACTGAATGAAATGATACCTCAACTGTATGTGTTTGGTTTTAGAGTGCAAGGAAGACTTCTTTACAAGATGTATAGCACTCTGGTTGTCTGTGAACAAGTAATTTTCAGCCTGTTGTTTGCCCAACTCTTCCATGAAAAATTACATCCATATCATCTCCTTTGTTGCCTCTGTTGTAGCCACATACTCTACCTCTGTGGTGGATAAAGCAACCACCTTTTGCAATCGAGATATCCAATTTACTGCTGTCCCACCAATGGTAAATACATAACCTGTGGTACTCCGCCTGGTATCAATATCCCCTGCCAGATCTGAGTCAACATAGCCTTTTAAATCTGTATTAGAGCCCTCAAAACATAAATGTTTATCTGGTGTACCTCTCAAATACCTGAGAATCCATTTCACTACATTCCAATGCTCAATTCCTGGATTACTCATATATCGGCTAACAACTCCTACAACATGTGCAATATCTGGTCTCATGCATACCATGGCATACATTAAACTACCTACAGCTGAAGCATATGGTACCTTGGACATTTTTTCTTCCTCCTCTTGTGTCTTTGGACACATATCCTTAGTCAATTTTACATGACTGGGCAAAGGTGTGCTGACAGCTTTTGCATTCTCCATATGAAATCTCTGCAACACCTTTTTAACATAATCAACCTGAGATAAAAACAATTTCCTGTTTTTCCTATCTCTTGTAATCTTCATACCAAGGATTTGTTTTGCTGCCCCCAAATCCTTCATAGCAAATGAATTTGCTAACTATTGTTTTAACTCCTTTATGTGATCCATGTTAGACCCCGCTACAAGCATATCATCAACATATAAACATAAAATAATGTAGCTATCTTCACCTAGCATCTTAAAATAAACACAATGGTCTGAATTACACCTGTTGTAACCTTGCTCAGCCATAAAACTATCAAATTTAAGATACCATTGTCGAGGTGCTTGCTTCAATCCATATAAGCTTTTCTTCAATCTGCACACTAGTTTCTCCTTACCTTTGACCTCAAATACTTGTGGCTGTTCCATATAAATTTCCTCTTCCAAATCACCATGGAGAAAGGTAGTTTCAACATCAAGCTATTCTAAATGCAAATCTTCAATAGCCACAATACTTAACACAGTACGAATAGAGGTCATTTTAACAACCAGAGAAAATATTTCATCAAAATCAATACCCTGTTTCTGTGCAAATCCCTTTACAACTAATCTGGATTTAAATATTTTCTTACCTCCATCCTCCTCTTTCATCCTATAAACCCATTTGTTTGCTAAAGCCTTTTTACCTGTAGGCAACTTGCATAATTCCCAAGTCTGATTTTTCAGCAAGGAGTCCATTTCTTCTTTCATTCCATGCTCCCACTAAACCTTGGTATCCACCTACATAGCTTCATGATAACATTCTGGTTCACCAACATCAGTTAATAGAATAGAGTACAAAGAGGGAGAAAAACTTTCTGGAGGTCTACTTAACCTTGAAGATCGCCTAACATTCACTGGAGTTTGTGGTATTTCTTGTTGTTGTTGTTGCGGAGCATGAGGAACCACTAAAACATTGGTGTTTGTAATATCATCCAGCACTGCATAATCCTGTTCTTTCTTCTCATGCTGCTGTAATAGATCTTTGTACAACATTTTTTCATTGAATATTGCATCCTTGCTTCTCACAATTTTCTTATTTTCAAAATACCAAAGCCTATAACCAAATTCATCTATGCCATATCCAACAAATATACATTTCTTTGATTTTGCATCAAGCTTGGTTCTATTTTCAGAATCTATATGTGCAAATGCTTCACAACCGAAGGTTTTCAGAAAAGAATAACTTACCTTCTTACCTTTCCATGCTTCCTTTGGAATACCACAACCCAAAGGATTAGAAGGACCTCTATTAATTAAATAAATAGCAGTATTTACAGCCTCTGCCCACATGTTTAAAGGCAACCCAACATGCAATCTCATAGTTCGTGCACGCTCCATTATTGTTCTGTTCATACGCTCAGCCACTCCATTTTCCTGTGGAGTCCTTGGAACTGTTTTCTGCCTACAAATACCATTAGAGGAACAATAATCTTCAAACTCTTTGCTGCAATACTCACCACCATTATCAGATCTGAGACATTTCAACTTTTTACCTATCTCATTCTCAACCAAGCTTCTCCATTTTTTAAATGTTTCAAATACATCAGATTTCTGCCTAATGAAATAAATCCATACCTTCCTAGTTGCATCATCAATGAATGTGACATAATAATGAGAGCCACCGAGAGAAGATACCTGAGCTGGTTCCCATACATCCGTATGCACAAGCTCCAATTTCTCATCTTTCTTTTATTTCCCATCCTTGAGAAAACTAACTCTCTTTTGTTTTCCATAAACACAACTTTCACAGAAATCAATATTAACACATTTTAGACCCAGTAAAACATTCTTTGAATGAAGTACTTTCATGCCTTTTGCACTCATGTGCCCAAGTCTGTTATGCCATAGTGCTGATTCAGAATTCGTAGCAACTATCTGATTTTCTTCCTGCTGAACTGCAACAACTGTTCCTGGACATTGGTTTTTATCTGCAATAGCTAAAGTAGAAGGAATAGTATGACCTGTACAAAGATATAAGGTGCCTACTTTCACACCTTTTGCTACTACTAAGGCACCTTTTTTAACCTTCCAAATTTTATCACTAAATGTAACAACACAACCTTCATCATCTAGTTGCCCTGTAGAAATTAAATTTCTTTTTAGCTTTGGAACGTGCCTTACCTCATGTAGTAGCCAATGATTCCCATTCTGCAGCTTGATCTTGATTCTTCCCTTTCCAACAATCTGATAGGGTTCATTATCTCCCAAATAAACCAGCCCAAAATCCCCTTGGACATAATCAAGAAAATAATTTCTATGGGGCGTAGCATGAAATGAAGCCCCTGAATCTAACACCCAAGAATCATCAACATTGTCAAGAGAAAGAATCAAAGCATCCTCATCAGATTTATTACTTACCACATTTGCCTCTTTATTTCCTTCTTGTTTGTCTCCTTCTTTATTTTTCTGAGACCAACAATCTTTCTTTACATGCCCTGGCTCACCATAGTACCAGCAATCCCTCTTGTCTCTAGATTGGGACCTTCTGTCCCTTGATTTTCCTCGTGACTTCCCACGACTCCCAAAATTATTTCGTCTCTCATTTGTTCTGCCCCTGCTTTCTGCATTCAAAACACTGCCTGATGTGGATGTTCCACTTGAGCTTTTCCTACGAATTTCCTCGCTCAAAATAACACCAACAACATCATCAAATTTCAATGTATTTGAACCAGAAACAGAATTGCTCACAGCGATTACCAAGCTATTCCAGCTTTCAGGCAAAGAACACAGAATCAAAAGAGCCCTAACTTCTTCATCAAAGTTTACTTTTACAGAAGTTAATTGACTGGTAACTGTATTGAACTCATTTAAATGATCAGTAACTGATCCACCTTCTACCATTTTCATATTAAATAAACGCTTCATAAGAAATACCTTATTCGAAGCGGAAGGCTTTTCATACAACTTTGCTAGGGTTTCTATCAACTCTAGAGTTGTCTTTGCTGTTGTGATATTGAATGCCACTGATTGTGCCAGGCATAAGCGAATACTGCCAAGTGCCTTTCTGTCCAAAATATCCCAGTCCTCATCCATCATTGCTGTGGGTTTCTTGGTTTTCCCTTCCAATGGCCGCCACAAATCCTTCTGATAGAGATAATCCTCCATCTACATCTTCCATAACTGATAGTTCTGCCCATTGAACTTATCAACCTTCAACTTACCCTCGTCTTCCATTGCTCCCACTTAACCGTGAGACTCCCACTCAACCGTGAGACTTTCCTACAAACGATAATCGAAAATAACCTGCTCTGATACCACTTGTTAGGTTTTCAAAGGCAGATATCTAAAAGCTAAATGCAGATTTTATCAAATAAACTAGAAATAAAATCACACATAAAATTAACACAGAGAATTTAACGTGGTTCACCCAATGTGGGCTACATCCACCTTGCCATAGCCATCCAATGATATTATTAACCAGTGCAAAACCCTATTACGATATCGCAAATAATCGCCTGTTTCTTATAATACTGTAACTCTATCCTAAACCCTTTATAAATTAGGGTTATACAAAATCGGGGTTTTTTTCCCTTTTTGTGATTTTTCCCTTTTTCAATAATTTCATGAAAAAGCAGGACAAAAGCAGGATACATGAAGAGTGTACAGTATAGAATGATCAGTTGCCACATACCAACATATACATTAAAATCTTATAATACAAAAAAATCATTATGGTTCATGTGTGTCAAACTCCTCAAGTGTTGGTGGCTCTTATGGCTAAGATGGCGGCTATCTAATCAAGTCTATTGATCAAGAGTGTGTCCTAGACACACTCCATGCTATATCACATACCTCTAAGCTCGCCCATCAACCCATATATCTCCTCTCTAAGCATGGCCTCTCACTTTCTCATCACTGCCACCTAATCCAACAACTCCCACACTCTAAAGTGATCAATATCAATGGAATCAATAATTTGTGCTCTATATAAATCTCCTCAAAGCTACTCAACTTGGCTCTAAAGAGCATCACATGTCATCTGAACACTCTATACTCTTGTTATTGCTTGGTTTTTATCCCCTCTAAGTGTAGCGACCTCAATTATAAGCTAATACCTCTCTAGCAAGTGCCTAGACCTTCGGTGGTTTCCAATATTTTTTCAGTATTGATTTAGTACGCTCCATAGCCATCTAAGTCTCTTGAACCTAGGACTCCTCCTATGCTACTCACAATTATCCAAGCTTGAAGATTTCTAGGTGTTGACCAATCTAATGTGACCTATGGTTAGCTCTCACTAATCCCTCTAGCTACATAATTAGCACCATATTAGCTATGAATCGACCGATAAATTTGAGCCACTCTCACATCCAAATTGCAAAATAAAATAACAAGTTCTCTACCAATAACCCATTATATATCCAAAACCAATGCATCAAATATATTTTATTCTAAACAATAAGTTATACATATTCAAACATAAGAATCATAAAGGAAATTACATATATTGTATATATGTAATTAGTTATAAATCATACAGTTTCTAATGGTGGTAAATATTATGTGAAAACCAATTTATGTTTTTTTAGAATAATATATCTTTAATTCCTTTATTGTGTGTATATCCAATAAATGAAGTTTATAAGTTTGAAATATGTTTGACATTATCTCAGAGGTGTTTATGTTGTTGACATGAGGCAATGCTCACCCATTAATTTATCTTATAATACTAATTTGTTATATGTATTTGTATATATAAAACTACAATCTTATATTAAATTTTAATGATGTGTTCCATATAGTGTACCCCCTATATTAATTGAATCACGTGGTGATGGAATAATAAGATATAGAGATTTTTCTAATGTCATGGGGGCTAAAAATATTCCTTTCCCAATGGAGTTTCATGAGATCAATCAAGAAAATATTGCATATTATTGCTAATGTAGTTGATGATAATGTATCATAAGAAAATCAGTATAGCAGAAAAATAACTAATTTTTGCAAAAAAAATCTTATTATACCTCAAATAAAGTATAATCCCTATATTTACTTTAAAAAAAGGGTTTTTTAAAAAAAATGAAGCAAATATGATTTTACAAAGAATAGTAAAATCTAAGTAATGTTATAAATGAGAACCTGTCACCAAAACCAATCACTCTATCTAGGACGCAAGTGTGTTATGTAGACATCCTCACATCATGTTGTTGTCCTTCGCTAGTCACTCCAAAATCTCCTAGAATGTGTGGCTTAGGTACTACAATCACCCCAACCTGCATGTACACAAAGATAGGAAAAATTGTTGGGGCTATTTAGCGGTTTGCCTTAGTCAAACCCCCATTTTTGTCTTTTGATCCCCATAAACAACCAAGATAAAAGATGATTGATAAAATGAATACTTTTAGATCCTATTTGCATTAAGGATTTAAGGTAAGATGATAAAATGAACTACTTGATAATGGTTTCAACTTTGGTCTATAGAGAAAACCACCATTTCAAGAAAGTAAAATAAATAACAAGAAATAGATTTACTCCTATAACAAAGAGATCTCGCTTTGAAGAGTAAATTTATGAATAAAATGATCTAAACAATCTTATAACCAACAATAAAGATCTTCTTCAATGGAGGTCAAGATACAACTATTAGTGCATTCCCCTTTTAAGAGTCTCATTCATAATGTGAGCTCAAAATGTGCAATGGTAGAATAATAAACAAGTGATAGAGAGATACAAAACAAATCTTTTCTATTTTTACCTAGGGTTTTGAAAATTAGAGAGCTTCAATTCTCACAAAGTCAAAAATTCCAACAAAGTCCCTTCAAAATGAATGAATTCTTGGTTTTTCTTTCTTAGATGGGAGGAAAAGAAGCATTACTTTCTTTTCTAGGTTATGACATGTGTTATAGGTTAGTTGTGTAGGAAGTATGATTTGGAATCTAAAAAATACTTAGGATGTCAACATGTCACATAGACATTTGTAAGTTGTGCTATCATCCCAAAGAATTCTATTGAGATTTTACACATGTGCTCAAAATTTATTATACTCTTCAATTGTAAGCTAAATTCTTTGTTATAGAAATATGAAAACCTATCATTAATGCATGGGCTAAGGTGAATTCAAAATCTAATGTGAAATTAAAAAAAGTATGCAATTTGACACTATATTTTGCTCCCACTTTAACAAGATGATTGCACTAAGAAATAAGCTATGCTAAAGTAGATAGTAAAATACAAGGAACACGGAAATAATGGTGCCCTAGAAAGGATATTATAGACAATGAAGGAATTTTCTTAGTAGATTGGTGTTGCCCCTAAAATTGAATTCTATGAAAGGTGTGTGCAAGAAGTTGAGTCCATTTTTTGGCCAAAAAGTGGAAGTGTTTTTCTTAATTTTCAGAATTTGTCACATTTGACCTTAAAATTTGAAGCACTTAGAGAGGGAATCTTAAAAAAAGTCAATAATCATAAAATGTAGTACTCGGAGTCTAGTTTCCAAATATGTAATTTATTTTAATACCTAGATGATACAAATTGATTTTCAATAGGTGTTTCTAGAAATCATTGTTTAAAAGTCATTTTTTTTACCATAAAATGCACGTGTACGTCATCCATATTTTGACCTAAATAATCGTATTTTTTAAAATTCTTTTGGGAAAAGATTTGTAACTCACTGAATCATGATTTCGATATTTTTTTATAATTTTTTATTGAATATGTTTTTTTTGTTAAATTTTTATTGGCCATATTTGTTTTGAAAAACCATCGTGTACGTCACGCATAAGATGACCCAAACTTATCATTTATTTTATTTTATTTTCAAATTGAAAAAAATTGTCTGAAGTATGCTTTCATGCAATTCATTCGTCAAAAATTTATTTTAATAAAAAGTTACTAAAATACTAAAAAACCCTGATATTTCAAGTTTATGGACCGGTTTCATCAAAAGTTAATTGAAAAATAGAAAAAACTATCAAATTGTAAAAACAGTTACATATTTGGAATCTACACTATCTCATCTATAATGGGTTTTAATTTCATCAAAAAATTCTACAAAAAATATCTTCAAACATATGTCCAGAGTCACTATTTTCTTGTGACATTAACAAGACCTTCAACTTGTAGGTCAAACTAGGTCCAAATCTTAGGTTTGGGTCCCCAAGCCTTTTCTCAAACCAAAAAACAAAGTTCAAACCCGACCAAAATATCATATTTAAAAAAAATGGGATCTCGTTCTAAAACGGGATCCCAAAAAAATAAAAAAAATTATGTATTAACAAAACAGGATCTTGTTTTGAAAAATTGTCAAAAATGGAAAAAACAAGATCTCATTTTGAAAAGTTTCCAAAAGTGAAAAAAAAAAAACAAAATGGGATCTCCTTTTTAAAAAAGCGGGATCTCGTTTTTCAAAATGAGATCTTGAATTTTTAAAAATGGGATCCCGTTTTAGTTTTAGGCTTGGGACTCTGAAACAAAACGGGATCCCTATTTGTTTTTCAGGATTTCATGATTTTTTCTAAGGCAAAAACTTTCACATTAAGTAGACAACTCCGTACTTTCACCTATACATAAGAACAATTATTTGAAGAAAAGACTATATCATTACAAATGAATGAAGAATATTAATAAACCTTTTTTACATAGATAATGTATATATGTGTGTGTATAGCCCCCTCGATCTATCACTGATTCGCGGCCTCGGGTTTTGGGTTCCAGTTTAGCCCCCTCTGATCTTGGGGTTATCTAGTGTTGTTTGACTATTGTCTGTCAGTTGTTTCTGTGTGTGGTTTGTCCTCTCTTCCTAGTTCATTCTTGATATGAACTATCGATTTTTTGGCCTTTTGAGCTCTTTGTGTAAAAGGTATGACACCTTGAAAATGTTGCTTATCTTATCAAAAACAATAATTCAAAAAATTATAATATAATTACATGACTCAAAAATATTTAGAAAATTCTTAAACATGAATACATGAGATATATAAAATAATAATATTATTATTTTATACTCAATCTCATAAAATCATACATTTACTAATCAAATAAATCAAATAAACAATGGAAAGTTATTGGCTTCTACCTTGACTATTACACATTTTACACATATTCTGAATGGAGACTCTAACATTGCATGCATATAGAATATAAAAAAACCTAAACAAGATATGACTGATTATTCTTTGCAATCTATTTATTCAATATAATAAAAAATAGAAAATAATATTAAAAATATAAAAGAAGTTAACATTCTTATTTATTAAAGAAAAATATTAAAATATATATATTGAAGTACAGAAATAAAGTTGACATTTACAAGCATGGAAATTTCCGCCTTGGAGATTGGTTAGTAAACTGAAACTTCAAAATCAGCAAATTATTTATTTATACATTTTAAACTTTCTAAGTACACTATAACAATTTATTATATATATAAATTTTTGGCCATCATGTATTTGTGGACTGAAAAACCAATAATGATATAAAAAAAAAAGATAAGTCAAAGATTGCGATTATAGTTAAGAGAAAGGTTCGATTTTTCCCATAAAGTTACCCAACAGTTTCCAAGGTTCAATGAACAAGTACGATGTAATTAAATTATTATTATTTTTTATTGATAGAAGTTAAAAAAATATTAATTAAATTATTATTTATTAGACTAGAGGGTCTAGAAAGGTCAACAAAAGCAATAATTATCTATTATCTATTTAGATGTTGCTTTCCAAAATTTCAAGATATTAAAAATTTATTTTGCGCGTGGCATCCAAAACACTTTTCTTCGCTTTTCATCCACTTTTATATAATCCCCAAAAAATTAAAATAATTGAATGTCTCTTTCTTTTATTTGTACTTTAATGAAAACATTATATACTAAAATTATTTTAAAATGCAACATTACAAATAATATTTATAAATAAAAATGATTTAATATATTTATTTTTTAATAAAAAATCATATATTAAAATTAAGCTATTTATACTCTAAAAATTATTTGAATTAGTTATATACAAAGTCAAAAACATTAAAGAAATCTGTTCTTATATTAAATTTATATTTTCAAATTAATTTTAAGAAAATTGTTTTGATTAAAACAAAATACTAGCTAGTTTAAGAGAATTAATCTTTATATTGGTTAACCTAACTCATGCTTCACAATACAAGGTGTGCATACCTTACCCCTTGCAATATTTGAACTTGTGACCTCTCTTTCAAAATGCAACATTACAAATAATATTTATAAATAAAAATAATTTAATATATTTATTTTTTAATAAAAAATCATATATTAAAATTAAGCTATTTATACTCTAAAAATTATTTGAATTAGTTATATACAAAGTCAAAAACATTAAAGAAATCTGTTCTTATATTAAATTTATATTTTCAAATTAATTTTAAGAAAATTGTTTTGATTAAAACAAAATACTAGCTAGTTTAAGAGAATTAATCTTTATATTGGTTAACCTAACTCATGCTTCACAATACAAGGTGTGCATACCTTACCCCTTGCAATATTTGAACTTGTGACCTCTCTTTCAAGAGTACAAGTTCTCCACCACTAGGCCAACTCAAGTGTACGACCAACTTAGGTGGATCTACTTAGAATGTAAAGAGCTTATACGTGGAATATCTTTTGGGGTTGGTAGCATTCTTCAAATGTGGAACTGATTTCTTGCTAAGTTTAACTAGATACGAGGACAAAATTTGTTTTCTTTATAAGAAAAAATCAAATTGACAATTGTTTATGTATTCTACTATTCTTGTTGGCTATCACTCATGACAATTCTTGTCACTGTATTAAATTCAGGTGATCCTACAATAATGAGTCTCGTTGTGATCTCACAATAATGAGTCTCGCTTTTTGATCAAATTTTCACTTTTTAACACCTATCACAACTAAACCGTTAAGAATTTGAAGATGAGACATGATCTAGTGATTTTTGAGATTTTGTTTGTAGATTATAAATATATATTTTAAAAAAATCTAACAAATAATTTGAGATATTTTTTATGTAACTTTTAATAAGCTATTTCTTATAGTTAACAATATTTTTAAAAAGTGACATTGGCATAACATGACTTTATTTGTAGGAAGGAACAAATTATAAATTTTTAAATATAGATTTGTAACATCGATATCTATGGCATGGATATTTTCCATAATTTGTTGTTGCATGATTTAATTTTTATAGCTTTGTGAAGTGAGATTAGCTGTACTTTAGACATAGGTTCATAACTTTTTTTATATTTGTCAAAATTAACTTTTTTTTGGTGAATTAAGGACATCAATACTTAGAGGATAGTTTTTTATTGTTTTTTAATCTATTTTACTATTTTTCCACCTGTATTGAACAAATACCTTCATAATTGTTGAAAAACTTATCTTCACTAGAATATAGAAAATAAATATAATAATCAAACTTAATATATTCAATATCATACTTGTTGGAAAGCTTACTTCAAGAGCTACAAACATGAAAAATATGTTGTTTGATTGATTCTATTGAAGGTTCGACCTAGGAGGTTTGAAAGTAAAAATTCTAAGCAAAGTCCCAAGCATGAAATGGAAGAGGCCATCCTAAAACCTTCATTCATAGGAACCTTCAAATGAAGGTGATGCATGGGAATGAGAGGAAATAAAATATTCCATAAAGCAAACCTTCATTTGAAGGTTTATGGATTAAAAAAATTGATATAAGAGACCTTTGAAGGTTGAAGGCAATATTTTGTAATTTTTTTTATAATGATTAGGCACCTTCATTTGAAGGTATTTTTATGACACCTTCATTCTAAGGTACCTTTATTAAAAAAAACCTTTGAACGAAGGTGTTTGAGATGTTTGAGCATCCAACACCTTTAAAAATGTGATGTCCCACAAGTGGGACTCATTATTGTGGGTTCACCCACTATGTTAAATGTTTTTCATCAATGTTTCATATCACATTCTCTTCTCTTGATCTCTCTCTACATCCTAATGGTAGATCATTGAGTGAGATCTAAAACATTGATGGAAAAAATTGTTACGTATTTTAATCCAAAAAATTAATCTACAATATTATAGACTATGCAAATTTAATGTCTATAAGGAAATTCTTATGGACTAAATATGATGGTTATAGAGGCATGTCAATTGTCTCTTGGATTTATTGTATTCAAGAAAAGAAGGATAGATAAGGCATCATTGTCACTTAGGTTTAAAATAAATACCTAATTGTTGAATGGATTATTCAATCTCTTTGTGAAGATGCTCCCTAGAAATTCCTTGTTTGTTGCTAAATTACCTTGACCTCTTTTGGGGGATGATGGAACCCTAGTGGAAGGAAGTTAGTATAGAATACAAAAAATTCAATGTTTTTTATAAGATAAGAAACATTTACAGGGTGGTGTACCCTTTACACAAGGAGCCACAAGGGCCAAAAGAAATGAGCAAGGTTTTGAAAGGACCAAGAACCTTTTACAATGCTAAACAAAGGACATGACGAAATAGAACAAAACATCACCTGCAGATGGACCGCAGAAACACAGCTGAGGACAAACAACACCTAGTCACCAGACAACCAAGAGTGACCGAATACACAGGACCGAACAACAATCCAAAAACTATAGCTAACAAAGCTCTGAGCTAGGAAACAAACCACAACACAACAATCCCAAGAGATTTTCTGAAACAAGTTGTCCACAAACCATTGGTAGCAACAGGACTGCAACACATCTTCCACTCAGTAGATTCAAACCTGAGCCAAACAAGCTCCCACCAAAAAACCAAGGGCCCAAAGAAATCACTAGGAATAGTCACCAGTAAGGAACAAACATAGTAAGCTACATCAAACCCTAAACCAAACACCAACCCCACCTCAATAGGGGAAATGAAAGGGGAAGGGAACAAGGTAGCAGGAGCACTCAAAAACAACTCTAGCAACCCAAAACTCTTCACCTCAATAGAAGAGTGCAACAACAAAGCCAAGAAACGGGTAGCCAGAGGCTCAAAGTAGCACCACCACTCCCCTCCAGCCAAGCCAAACAAAATCTCCACCTCCATAGGAGAAGACAACCAAGGGGCCATTCGGAACAAAACACCATTTCTAACCAGAACCACACCCACCACCTCAAAAAAAGACTCCACCTCAATAGTAGTCACAAGAAGAGGAGGCAAGTAGAAGGAAAGAGTGGAGAGACTAGCCATAATACTCAACCACCACAAAGCATTACTTTCAACCAGAACCCCAAACACCACCTCAAAAGGATAAGACTCCACCTCAATAGGAGTCACACAATGAGGAACTGGGAGAAAAATAATAATAGAACCAACAACACTAATACTCATTAACCACACCCCCCTTTGAGTGAGAAACAACTTGACATCCAAAGGAGTCACAGAGCCAACCCCCATCAAACACCTTTGTAACAGAGAACAAGCAACACAGAACCACTAGCACAAACCATTATGCACTACACAAGCACCATACCTCCATATCCCCATGAAAAAACTAGAGACGACCTCACAGATCTTTCTACCCATAAGTAAGAAACCAGTCCTCCAAAGGGTCTAAGAAAACACCTCCTTACCAATGAGATCAACAACACACAACTAAAGTCCAAGAGAGAAGCAAACTAAAGCTTCCTCAAACACCAAGTGGAGAAACCCCAAAGTAGGCTCAACAAAGACTAAGTTAAAATCTTCTGAGACCAAAATTCCCCAATAAACACAAACCCCACAACCTCTAGAGCCAATAGATGGCACACAAGAGGAGTGAAAAATAAGCAGCCCACAGACAAGGACATAAGAATTTCTAGAATCGGGAAGAGCCCAATCCACCAAGTAGCAAAGAGACCCAAACAAAAAAGAAAAGAGCGGTCCACCATGAAGAAGCACCAAAAACATATGCTAAGAGGGAAGCAACTAGGAAGGCACAAGTGAAAAACCTCAACCCCCACTTGGCCCAAGAAGGAAAATAATAAGATAGAGAGAAGCACACCAGACAAGGGAGGGACGAGAATCCCAAACCAGAGCCCCGTCGTGTACCTCAGAGAAGTCTCAAGCAAGTTGAACTAGGGAAAAAATAGAGCAAAGAGGACATCTAGCATCACACACAATAGGGGAAAAACACAAAGATCAATAAAGCAAGACTGAACTCTCCCATTGACCAAGCCACCCACAAGCCTCGCAGGGGTATCATGAGAAAGTCACTAGAGACACCAAGAAATACGCAAATCCACAACACCACTGGCACCAATAGAAGAGACATAAGTGTTCAGAACACAAAGCAGAGGACGCACAAAAGAAACATGCCATCTCATCCCGTCTGAGCACATCAACCCATGAGAACCAATCTTCATGGCAGTGAGCAAAGAGGCACCTGGGCCAGAGACAACCTAGGCTCGAAGGGCACAAAAGACACCATCTTCGCAGGAAGCTGAAATATCCACAGATAGAAGGTTGACACAACCCAAGAGAACGCTTGGGTTAAGCCACCTCCAACAAACAAAACCCACATGGTCAACGATCTAAAACACCCACACATGATCATCATCGTCATCAGACTCCCTTGCCTCATCGCAATCATAAAAATTCAAAAGACTTGCTCCTACGCGGCTCCCGCTCTCAGCCTCAATTTTGAATACTTAAGCTAAAATAATATTCTCCTACCAATATAATTTGGAAGGCATGGAAAGACATTTTTGAACCACTCATTTTGAATGGTAAAGTGTCCTCAAAATATGGTATCAAATTCCCCGCTTCTTCAATTTGATGGAAGTATGTGTTTTCCCTCAAGAACCAAACTCTTTCTAGAACGCTCACTCTCTAAATTAAAAGGTTTCTAAAAAGAGGTGTCCAATCCTTTTCTCATCTATAAAAATTTACCAATTTCAAGTGGAAATCATTGTAGTCCTAAAGTATACTTTTTATACAAGTAACAATTACCACCAAATCATTAACAATACCACAAATCTTGTTGATGAGACCTCTATCTTCAAATTATCTATTCACCTTCCACACAAATTTATTAAAAATTGGCAGTGCCTTAGGGGAAATTTTTAAAAAATCATCTTCATTATATATATCTTAACATCCTCCTAGGGTTACCTTTAGTTGATCATCTTATTATGAACTTAAGTTGTTTGAACTCAAATCATATAAATGTGATATAATTTGCATGGTTATTTTTAATTCTAAAGAAGATGTCCCTTCTCAACTCATGGCTTGGAGATTACTCAATTATAATCTCCTAATTAGGGAATGCATTTCATTCATCATAAATACTAATATTAATTATTTAGTGTGAAAGTGTAAAGACATTGTTAAGCATGTTTTCTAGATTCATAGACTTGTTGTTGAACAAGACAACTGAGAGGGGGGGTGAATTAGTTGTAGCAAATTTTAGCCTTTAAAAAATATTCACGAGAACCTAGATTAATCACAAATCCTTTACTTTTCTAAAACGAATAAACTTTAAGTGCAAGGGTAGAAATTGTAAAGCATCACACAACAACACCATATTTACGTAGAAAACCCAATGAGGGAAAAACCACGATGAGGATTAACTCACAATATAAAGAATATCAAAACTGATTACAAAGGCTCACTTCCAAAATAGGACTAACTATTTGGATCAGGACTAACTGTCTAATAAGGGTTAACCACTCAGAGGGCTCACTGTCATAGAGATACAAAGAAGATATAAGAGATATGTTATAGAGAGAAGACAATATTAATGCAACAGATATTTCCGCCATAATTCGCTCAAACACTTGTAGACATGCATGAATGATAGAGTACACCTTTAGCTCACTGAATCTGAAAACTCAATAATTATATTTAACATTGATCT
Organism: Sequoiadendron giganteum; assembly: GCA_007115665.2. Classification (NCBI taxonomy): domain Eukaryota; kingdom Viridiplantae; phylum Streptophyta; class Pinopsida; order Cupressales; family Cupressaceae; genus Sequoiadendron; species Sequoiadendron giganteum. The sequence goes on along the minus strand of CM021107.1, from coordinate 533,031,636 downwards.
GACACACATGTATCACATACACACACTATTTCACATCTATTTCGCATCTATCTACTCTATTTCTTTGTGCATATCTCTTTTTATATCTTTCACCAATAACTCATCCTATATTTATACCATCTTCAACTTTGAAACATATCCAAAGTCATCCATCCATTATTAAATTCAAATTAGGTCAGTGCCAAAACATTCTAGGGTGGAATTAGAATGAGGGCGACCCAAACACATGATTGATGAGGACCCAAATAATTCCCAACATGTTTCATGAACTTCGAAAGTAGTGTTCAACACAAGGTTGGTCAAACTAGTGTAAAACAAATAGAACAATTAAGCACACACAACCCTTAGCGCAATCCAATATTTCTAGACGCCAAAATTATCTTTAACACTATCATTACAACTTAACTCTAGAACCACAAGTCATAAGAATCAAACAAACAAAAATATCAAGAAACAACATTTCTCTTGGATCTCAACTAGATACACAAAAAACCATAATTCACAACTAGTGAGCACAATCACACTGTACAATGAATCAGAAGCCAAGAATATGGATATAGAATCTTCCAACAACCATGATCGACATGTTTAAACCACACAAATATAGAAGCAAAACTTGGAGCAACCACTAAACACCTACAACCTTTCTTCATTACAATTTTCTCAATATCCTCAACATATATACAACCAATAACCAACATCCATGACATCAATGACAACAACAACCATTTGATAACTAATTGACTAGTTGACATCAATGACAATACCTTCATTCTTGTAACAATCTCCCTCTTTGTCATTGATGGAAACACATGATGTGAAAACCCATTAAAGACAACATACTAGCTTTGAACACACTTTTCATGATTTTGCTTTATGTTTCTCCCCCTTAGTAGATACTCTCTTTTCACATCTTCCTCATCTCACACCTTCTTCATCTCCCCCTTTTACATCAATGGCAATGGCAAAGGCAAAGGATACTTTACATTTATTTCCCCTTTGACATTAAAAATAGAATACTCTTCTAATGAAAACACATGGTACTACCTACTCCCTCTAAGAGGAAGCCATCAAAACATCATTCCAGAAGAAATATAGATCCATAGACCCACAAGAATGATACATCTCCATATGCATATAGTTCAAGAAAGGATGGGAAATCACCCCTAACTTCTCCTGGAGATACTCAAAAGTATCTTTAGGAAGAGACTTCGTAAATATATCAGCAATCTAATCCTTCATATGTACATACTCAAGTTTTACTTCATTCTCCACAACCTTCTTTCTCGAGAAGTGGTACATGATATATATATGTGTTATCCTCAAGTGCATCACTAGATTCTTTGAAATGTTAATCACACTTGTATTATCACACAAGATAGAAATAGGATCATCATACATTACTTTGATATCTTTCAATATCTATTTCATCCATAAAACTTGTGTACAACAAGATGAAACAACAATATACTCAGCATCAATAGTAGATAAGGACACTAAATCTTTCTTTTTACTCAACCATACCACCAATCTACAACCAAGAAAAAATGCACCATCACTTGTACTTTTTCTATCATCTACACATCCAACCCAATTTGCATATATATAAGAACTTAGTATAAATTCATTATCCCTAGGATACCATAAGCCATAATCTAGAGTGCCATTCAAATATCTTAATATTCTTTTAACAACAACAACATGTGTTTATTTAGGATCTTCTTGAAGTCTAGCCACAAGACAGACTGTGTGCATAATATCTAGTCTAGTAGCAGTCAAATACAACATTCCACCAACCATATATCTTTATTTGCTTTGATCATCCTTAGGTGAATCATCATCTTTACCTAATTTGCAACCAGTCGCCATAGGAGTGCATACTGGTTTGGAACCATCCTTCCCAAACTTCTTCAACATATATCTCACATCTTTGACTATGAAATAAGAATCCCTTCCTCTATTTGATTAATTTGTAGCCTGAGAAATAGATTCATCTCTCCAAACATAGACATCTCAAATTATTTTTGTATTTCTTCCATAAAATTTTTTCACATAGTTTCATTTCCTCCAAATATAACATCATCAACATATAGAACCACAATCAAGATTTTGTCATTTTTAATTTTAAATGACATATTACTATCTGTCATACCTTTGTTGAAACCTTGTTGAATCAAAATACCTATCTATCCTTGCATACCAAGCTCTAGGAGTTTTCTTCAATCCATATAAAGCTTTATTCAATCTGTAAACCATATCCAGTTGATCTAACAACTGAAACCCTTCTAGTTGTTCCATGTAGACCTCTTCTTCTAGCTCACCATTTAAAAATGCAGACTTAACATCCATTTGATAGAACTTGTAATATTTATGAGCAACAAACGCTAAGAACATCCTCATAGCTTCCATTCTTTCCATCAGAACAAAAGTCTCCTAAAATTCTATGCCTTCTACTTGTGAGTAGCCCTTACACACAAGCCTTTCTTTATTTCTAACCACTTCTCCATTTGCATTCAACTCGTTTCTGAATACCCACTTTGACCAATTCCCAAGTTTGATTCTTCTCAATCTACATAAGTTATTCTTTCATAGCTTCCATCCAATTCTCATCTTTAAATGCTTCACTTACATTCTTTGGTTCAATCTCAAAAAGTAAACACGGATTTATCTCACCAGCAACAACTTTGTTTCTTATCAATACTCCTTTTGTTTTGTCTCCAATGATCTGATTTTTTGAATGATTTTTCTAAACATATTTAGGTGTCTTAGGGGACACCACCAGAGCTTCTTCTTCTTCTTCTTCTTCTTCTTCATTTTACTTCTCTTTCTCATCCTTCTCCTATTCTTCCACAACTTCTTCAATCCTTAAGCAATCAGGTTCATCAGATACATACCCATAAATATCAATAGAATTCTTCATTGCTTCATCAACCTTGGCATTTGTGCTTTCTACAATATTTCTCAGTCTTTTATTGAAAAATTTGTAAGCTTTGCTTCTAGTAGAATATCCAAGAAAAATACCTTCATCACTTCTAGCATCAAACTTCCCTAAATTTTCTTCATCTTGTCTAATATAACATTTTCTTCCATATACCTTGAAATACTTAACTATAGGAATTCTTCCACACCATAGCTCATAGTGGGTCTTTGTAATGTTTTATCTTGCTTGAACTCGACTGAATACATAGACAATAGTGTGAATAGATTCTCTCCAATAAACTTCTGGTAGACCAGCCTCAGTAATCATTGATCTAGATGCTTCTTGAATTGTTATGTTCTTTCTTTCAACAACTCCATTATGCTGAGGAGTTCTCAGAGAAAATAACTGTCTTTTTATTCCATGAACTTCACAAAACATATTAAACTCGTGGGAGGTGAATTAACCACCTATGTTAGACCATAAGAATTTTATCCTCAAATTTACTTCATTCTCAACCATAGCTTTGAATTTCTTGAATCTATCTAATGCATCAAATTTCTCTCTAAGAAATGTAACCCATGTATACCTACAGTAATCATCAATCAAAAGCATTAAGTACATTTGACCTTGTATACTTTTCACTCTTGTAGGACCACAAAGATATATATGAATAAAATCCAGTAGTCCAGTAGTAGTTCCTTTGATCTGAAGTCGTTTCTTGCTTGCTTCCCAAACTGACAATTCTTGTAAATAGAATTAACAAGCTTTGTAATCCTTGGTAAATCTCTCACAACTTGTATTGCACTAATCCATAACAGATAATCAAAACTCATATTTCACATTCTCTGATGCCATAACCAAATATCATTAATATGATTCATAAAGCATCATCCATCAGCACCCTTAAGCTGATATATATTTCCTTCGTATTTCTTTCCTACAACAATCACCGTTCCAAAGTCTTTCTTGATTTCACATCTCTCATGCTAAAATACAAGATTATATCCTTTACTACACTTTTTTTCAACACTTAAAAGATTATGCCTTAAGCCCTTAACATAGTAGACATCATCAATATTATGCTTGCAATCAAAACTTATTGAACCTATCCCACATATCTTAGCACCAGTATCATCTCCAAACATAACTAAGCCTCCATCATATTTTTCAAGTTTAACAAACTTACTCTTATCACTTGTCATGTAATATGAATAGCCAGTTTCAACAACCTAATGGGTGATCCCACAATGCTGATTTACAATTTTTGGGAGATTCTATTTTTTGCTAAAATCACATATTTTTAGAAAATATAATGATATAAGCCTTAAAATTTTCCATTTTAAGGATTCCAATTTAAGAGGGTTTCATCAAACCACCTTAGATCAAACCCCCTTGGATAGAACCCCGCTAGTTTTAGACCATACCTATAACAGAGTCTCCTTTACACCTATCAAAATGATGATAAAAACCCACTTTTGATTTACCTTTTGGGGGATCAAATGAATTCATTTAAATTTTATTTTTGTAAGTATGTAGTGCTTATTATAAGCTTCCCAAAAAGTATAATTTTTAAATAAATTTAATTTAATTATATTTATTTTTTATTTCTTGTGAATGTAGGATTTTCACCAAAAATCAAGCTCTTTGTTCTACACGTGGAAAAATAGAAGATTATAAAAAAATAATATTGAAGTCCTTGATCCAAAAAAAAAAAGAATTTCGATACATAAAAAAAAGGTTGTGTTATATGGTCCGCTTATTTCTGAATTGTAATTGGTTTGACTTCAAAACTTGATTAAGGAAAAAATATTCAATAAAAAATTATGAAAATAATTGGAAGCACTAGACATCATAGTAACAAATCTAAATTCAAAAAAATTACAATTTTATCCTTCATGGAAAAATATTTATGTGTTATACGATGAGCGTCACTCCTTAAAAATGGTGTTTACTGAAAACAAAAAAAAAAAGCTAGTTTCCAAAGGAGATGGAAAAAGAAGTGCAATCTGATTAAAAAAAAATTGAAAAAAATATATTTAGAATCTACAAAAAAAATGTCACAAATCACTAGTTTGTATCATCTTCAAATTACTCATGGTTTAGCTGCTATAGGTCTCTGAAAGTGAAGATTTAGTTAGAAAAAATCAGTTCAGTGTCTAGTTTGGCAAAAAATTGTAAACTAGTATTGTGAGATCACCCTAATACTTATTTTCCTATTTAGCATGTAGGGCAGAGATTACAATACCTTCATCTTTATCTTTCTCTAGAGTGCATTCCTTCACCTGTTTTTTAGAGTTAGCAGAAGTAGGTGTATAGGAGCGAATTTGCACCCCTTACACAAATTCCCCTTTTACGCATCCTCACCTTAGAAAACCAAATCCGAAGGAAAAATTCCACATAAATTCATTGCCTTTGTTCCTTGGCATTTGTTTTGTGTGTCGAAAGCGGAATAACTATTAGGGACACCCGCACAACGCGCTTATGTCTCTGGAAAATTCTCGCGTTTGGAGCTTGCGCAAGTGTTACACTTCCCATTGGAGGTCAATTTGTAATGCCCTCTTCGACCAACCAACCCAAATATGGTTGTTTCCTTCATCTCTCCTTGAAATTCATCCCTTCTTCATTCATTTAATCTCTCTTAGCAATTCAGATCTCTTCACAAGCTCTAAGCATTCAATCCATCACTCTCAAGCAACACTTTGCACTTCATAGCAGTAACAACACTTTGTCAACTCCATAGAGAATGTGTGGAAAAAAACCATTGTAGTAGAGACTTGATTTCTCTCATTTTCTCCCCCATTTGCTAGTGAGCTCTTGGTGGAGGTGGTAATCTTTCTACTCCTCTCCTCTACGATTTGGTTGGGTAACATAACACTATTTTGTAGTGATTTTGTGTTCTTTACTTCATTTCTTGCTTCATCATACTTTTCTCCATTATCATTATCTTGGTTTTTCGTGGAGGTGGGAACACCAAAATGAGGGTTTGACTAAGGTAGACCCCTATATAGCCCCCCAACAATTTTCCTCTATCTTGAGTACAAGTGGAATTATTCTTGGAGCTAGTTGGCAAACGAGCACCTTTGTGAGATCATTCTTACCATCCTCACTCTCACGTATTTACTTTATCATATTCGTGCATATATTTTCTACTTTATAGTGTTGTTTTGGCCCTTCGAAAGTATCTAGCTAGGTTGTTAGTCTATTTTCATTATTTTAACTATGTCTCTTTAGTCTTCTAGTTATTCAGATGCCAAGGTACCTGAGAGACGCCAGTGCATCATGTTGTTTTCCCAAATCTAGACTTTTATCCTCGGGCAGAGAGTTCCCTGGGACATGGTGTTTACCCTGAAAACCTACTCACCTGGCCCCATTTCAAGTATCGAGTCTACAAAGTGATTGAAGGAATTTATAGTCCTCATCATTATCATCTCACGTTTCCTAACATTCCTTTAAGCTAAAGTAAGTTAGGGAAGCCATATGCTCTCGGCCCTTCGTGACTTGGGGCCTTGAAATATTTGGTCCCCCTCTCTTACATTTTTGGTAAACTTGCCAGTCCATGACCTATGGGTATATTTTTAGGAGAAGTGTATGACACCTTCCAGTGGAGAAGACAAAGGCCACCTCTAGTTTCTTTATTGGCCTTTTCTCTGGTCTTGCAGTTGGCCTTGCTACTTAGGAGTAGGTTTCATAGGGCGGGTCAAGGTTCTTTGATGAAACTAATCGTGTCCCTACTCCTCCTATGTCTCCCACATCATCATCCATAGATGAGAGTGAATTTTTCCATATCCCTTCTAATTATGTCACTAGTCTTAGCAAAGGGTTGGGTGCTTTGGATAATCACCTAGAGAAAAACTTGAAGTTGGCTAGGGCTGCTAAGGTTATCAGTGAAATAAAGTATATGGTAGGAAAAGACCGAATAGGCTGAGAACTATTGGCTAGTCTCACTAGCCTGATTGAAGCATGCACACCTTCGAACCATAGTAACATTATACAAGGTGGGCCCTTTGAAGAACATGAGAGATAGCTAGGAGTGTCAATACCTCCCACATCTGTGTACATGGCCAACACGATCCCTTCAATCAACATCCTTATTGCTTCTGAATGCTGTAAAACTATCAAAGTAAAAAAAATTCCTCCGGGTTTTCACTTCAACCCTCTTTTCATCTCCAGTAGTGGATGATTTGGTAGGATGATCGGTTGAGATTTCGATGGTGGTGGTAGCTTCGGTGGTGGAAGTGGCACTCGTAGAAGTGGTCCTAGTGGAGGTCATGGTGGTGGCTTTGGAAGTGGAGGTGGCTTCGGCAGAGGTCACACTGGTGGCACTAGCACTGGTGGTGGCTCTAGCGATAGTCATGGTGGTGGTTCTAGGGGTGGCTTCGGTGGCGGTTTCATTGGTTCTATATCTTCTAACGACTCGATTCTGAACACTCTTCTTCAAAATATGGGGAAGATGCAGAACCATCTGGTGAATCTCTCCCAAGCTTTTGTCCAACCTATCTTCTATCCCTTCTTTCGACATAGCCCATTGTTGGTGGAAATCCTAAACACTCTTTTTTCGCAAGAGATGGAGATTCCTAAGTTTGAGAAATACGATAGCAAAGGGGAGCCACAAACGCATTTGTCTACCTTTAATGGCTTATGTACAAAAATTTTCCATCACGATGCATTCATGGAAAAACTATTCCCCAGATCTCTCAAGGATACAACACTCGAGTGGTACTATTCCTTACCTGATAATTCCATCTTCACATTTGATCAGCTTGTGAACTAGTTTCTACAACAATTCCAAGCCAACATCGAACCTACGATGACCTTCTTTGATCTTATATGATGTAAGCAAGGATATACTGAGAAGATTAACAATTTTATAGCGTGATATCAAATGCTCTTTTCATAAATCTCATACCTACTGCCTGATTCTGATGTCCAAAAGGTATTCATAGGGAACTTACAAAGGCCTTGGCAAGAGAATTTTTCCCTTATGAAATACCCTTCTTTCATGCATTTGTGTGCAACCCCACAAGAGTATCAGTAGATGATGGTTTAGTTCAGGGGACCTTCCTCGTGCTCCCATCCTGAAGGGAAGTGCATTGTGTTGATCTCTAGAAAAGGAAAAGTTATTGTGAATGTAGTAGTCATTGTGGATGACAAGAGCCTCAAACATAACCCAAAGTTCACAAAGTTATCAGAATCTTATTCCTCCATCTTGCAAAATTTGTAAAAGGATAGGATCATAACCTTTCCAAACCCTAAACTCGTTAATGAACCTTACCATAGTTGGTATGATGTAAATACCTATTGTAAATACCATCGAGTTAACAGACATGATACCGAACATTGCATGTGCCTATGTGATGAGATAACGAATCACATCGAGGATAGTACTATTTGTCTCAATGGAAGCAAAAAAAATATGAAAAAATCGATGGTGAAAGCTAATAGTGAATTGAAAGTATACACGAACCCATTTTTGCCACACTCTGCTAACATGATTATTGATCCCTTTGATTTTTTTAATCAGCCTAAAGCATATGTTAGCATGGTTACTGTTACTCCTCATCTTGTGACAGGTTTTCCAGATGTAACATTTACTTTGCAAGATTTACCAATGAAAAACAAACCTTCTCTACTTTACATTCCCACTCACCTCAATGGAAACATTGTGACAAGAGTCTTAGTCGACCCTGTGAGTAGAGTGAATGTCATCAACGAAGAGAATTTATTGTTGAACTCCTTGCAAAGGGAGGAGTATGGAAAATAAAATTCCATTTGTACGCATGATGGCCTTTCTCTAAAACCATATGGATCATTAAATTTGTCTGTCATGGTTGGTCCTAGGAACATAGACACAGATTTTGATGTTATTCCTAAGTCGGATCTATTCAGGGTGAAGTTAAGTATACCTTGGCTAGCTTCCATGAATGGGAGTACCTTTGTTATTCACAAATGTTTAAATTTCTCCCATAAAGGTGTTGTGCATGTGGTACATGATATTGGCTATTAGCCTTTGTTATCTCGTGGGGGATATTCATTAGATTAGTTTTGGCCCACCCCAGTTGGTCCACTTCCTCCAAGAAAAAACCTAATTTATAAGAATTACATAAAGTATAAAACTGGGGGCAAGGGAAAACTGAAACTAACTCTTCTTGTAGCACAACAACCAATTGCCTCCTTTTATTGAAAGGGAAAGGAGAAGCTTCTATTACTTTATTGAAACTGAAGGAGTACTTTTTCTGAAATCTGAGTACAAAAATACTTACAAGACTCTCTGCATGAACAAGAGACGAAGAAGGAAAAATTTTGAACTAGAAAACACTGAGTTTTTCTTTAAGATATACCTCAAAACCCTAATCTAAGCTCAAAGAAAAATCTCTAGGAAAGACACCAAAAACTGCCCAAGAAGATGGCACAAAAGTGGAAAAGTCTCACTTTTTCATGTACATACTGAAAAGCTCCTAAAAATAGATCTGCTTCGCTTTAAAAGAAAAAAAACCACCTTATCTCTCCACCAAGAAGCTCAAATCTGACCAAGAGGAAAAAGTCAACATCAATCTGCTAAAATAGCAAACAAATAAAATAATTTATAAAGCATTATTCTATTCTTGCTTTACAATGACTTGCAGATTCTTTACAAATGCTTTATTTTTTGCAAATAAAGATAGAAACTCTTTTACAAAACATCACCTTATTACTCCATTACAATTTGATTTTCTCATAAAAAATCATAAAAATAATAAGCCCTCTCTATTACATATCTTAATTGATTTTCTCTAAAAATCAATTTAAAAAAAAATGCCCAAGGTCTGAATTTTAAAAATAATAACCCTCCAAGACCTTATCGATTTCTATTAAATCAATTAAACAATAAATAAAGCTTAAGACATTCAGGCATAAGTAAACTCACATCTTATTTTAATTGATTTTCTCAATATCATTTAAAACACCCAAGGCATTATTACTCTCCATCTTTTCCTAAAGCATAACACAAGTATTGGTTTCTAAAATCAAACGCTTTAAGATATAAATAAGACCCTAAAATCATTGACAACCAAGGCTTATGAAATCTTGAGAAATTTCCACAAGGCTCAACCTAGGCATATGAGACCATGGTGACATAAAATATTAAACTCAAGACTCAATTTCAAAATGCAACAAAAGACCCTAAATTTGAATTAGGGCAAGTAGAACAAAAGCCAAGGGAAAACCCTAAACTCATCTCATTTGCACTTTGCAAACTTTGAAAGTTTGGCTTTTCCTAGGAGAGATGACACTGCCATGTATGAGCTCAATTTGCAGCTTGGGAATGCCTTGATAGCTTCATATTTCCTCCTTTAGCTTGGTTGACCTCCCTCTCATGACAATGGTGAGTCATTTTTTGACATTATTATGAATTTTTCACTGTGTATTTGAAGGTCAATAGAAGACCGTAAGGCCACAACCTCTCTTCCTTTATCTTAGATTTCTTTGTTTATTTCTTTTGTGTTTTGATTTGTCTCTTCTTGGTCACCATTTATGAGCTTCAACCTATGCATTATGGTGCTCCAATGAGCCTTGTTGTGGCTAGTGTGTACTTGTACAAGCAAGGAATGGTAAGCCTTCCTTTTCATTGTTTCTTTTCCTTGTCAAATCAAAAGCTTTAGAAGCTTATCTTCACAAAAAAATGATTGTTATTTCGCCAAAATAGTGCAGACCCAAGTGTTGGTCACACCATATATGTCTAATAACAACATTTTTTTCAAAGAACCATTGCATTGTATCCATTATTTACTTTAGATTTGAGCCTAGATGGAAAAATCAAAGGTTTTTTTAATCTCTCTGTGAATTTTGTAATTGAAACTCCTGCATAAATGGCTCGACCCATGATGCATTACATACATTTTGCATTTTTTGTAAACCCTTACATGGGTATTCCAGAAAATAATGAGAAATCATCAACTTGTAAAAAACCCTAATATGGGTATTCTTTAATTCTGAAAGAAAACATTTATTTTGTATTTTGTGTTGAAACTAAAAGTGATCCAACTGTAATAATGAGAAAATATGTATTTTGCATTAAAACCCCCATGTGGGTAATCAATATTTTGAAAGAAAATGTTTATTTATGGATTTTATGTTGTTAACCCAACATGGGTATTCTGAAACAAGGAGAAAGACTGCATCTTGAAATGAAACCTGCATTCTAAGTTAAAACATTTTATGGGTATGCAAGAAGCTCTTTGTAATCCTGTAGCAACATCACACCTGTAAATTATAATTATTTGCACTTCCAAAGAATGCAACTCTTGATATAATAATTTTTTATTTTTTTTTCATTGCTACTACCCATATGATATTGTTCTATTGCTGCTCTAAAATTTGAATGAAACCATTACCCTTCGTTATAATACCATTCTTTTAGCAATATCCAAACAACACAAAACAAATAGGCAATGATTAGTGGTAGTATCAGATGGTCTTGTTTCACTCACCATTACGAATAACCCTGTTTGTTATGATTAATTTTTTGCTTGCCATCCTTATGTAACAACTCGAATGCTTTCAGAAAAAATAGGCATTTCTAGCTCAAAAACTCATGAGATAAAGCAATACTTTTCTCCATGTTTTTTTATTCATTTGTGCTTCATCGATAAGGCATATGTATGCATGTTCACTATCACTGTTTAGAGATAGAACACTGCTGCTCCAAAGTAGAATAATATGAAACAACATGCAATGTGAACAGACTTAAAGCAACAAAAAAACACTATGACAACAATATTTAAACCTTCTAGAATTCAAACCTATAGTTTTCAGTTGTATTGAATCAATTAAATCTATTGTTCATCCATAATTTTCATTTATCACCAGACTTGTAATTTATGAATGAACAATACAATTAATTGCTTTGATGACTGAAATTATGTTTTACTCCTTCAGTTGAATAGTTCATATGAGCATGATAATTGTACTTTCCTTGGCTCACTTGTAATTTCAAGGGGCAGCATGTCGAGCTCTACCCTTGTGGGAGCCCGTTTTACTCCACATGCTTTATGTCTTCACAAAGTAACCAGCTTCATGGTTTTTCCTATACCTACACAAGAAACAAACAATGTTAGCAAAAACAATAAGTATGATGATGTTTACTCTTTCATCTTTGGTTTCTACACTTTTCTTTTAGTTGATTCTATGCATCCCTAGGATTGAATTATATTTCTGTCAGTAGGGAATGTAGTATAGTTCATATCTCAAGCTCTTAATTGACGCCCTCTTCAATCTTTTGTAGATACAGTTAGGAGTAGAAACAAAATGGAGCAAACTACGAGGCATCAACTAAAGACCAACTCAAGCAATGACGGATATTTCCTATGCTATTTGTCATTTTCTTTCAGTTGTATATTTCCTTTCTTGTAATGAATGGAACCAGTTAAAACCATGGCTTGTGTGGATCTTTTAATTTCTCCTTTTTCTTTTCATTCTGAAAAGAAAAATGCATCAAAAATGCAAAATTGTACTTTCATTTTTATTCTTGTGCTCAAATGAAATATGTAATGTAACAATGTTATGAAATAAATGGATGTTTAATCATTTGTATAATCAACTTGTACTTCATTTGTTCAATAAGCATTAAGGAATACTTCTTAAACTATGTTATCTCAATAATGCATAACTGATATAGATGCAAGCAGCAACTTAAAACCATGTAGCAGTTAACTGAATCTTTACTTCAAGATACAAAAAAAATTAATCAGCTCTAGCAATCAAGCTATAGTAAAAATTTGGTAACATTTTGGTGATTTCCACTAGATGCTTGCCAGCTAAGAATTAGTTCAGTTGCCTGTAACACTCCATTGGGTGCAAAGTCGAATTTTCCCCTTCATGAAACTCATAAATTTGAATAGCAACACTCCAAACAACACCAAAACAAAAAAAAAAACAATATTGAAATCAAACTAATAGGCCCTGAAGGCCAACTAAACATGCACAACAATGCTTTGGGAAAGCAAGAAAACTGAAAAGAAATGTCTAAAAGCACTTATTACAACAACTACTCTACTTATTTACAAAATAGAACTTATCTCAGAGGCAATGCTTGAGGTGGATCCCATTTATTGGGATAGACAACACCTCTCTAGTCAACTTGTAAAGTTGGAAAGCATTATGCTCCTTGCATTCCTTGATCACATAAGGCCCGTCCCAAATTACATCAAATTTGGAATGTCATCTAGGTTTATTCTTATATTCATTCCACTTAAAGACCAGATCAACATTGATGAATTCACATGGTCTTTCCCTTTTATCAAAAGAGCTCTTCATCTGAGCTTGATGTACCTCAAGTTATCTCAATGCTTCCATTTTGATTTCTTCAAGTTCTACCAACTGTGCAAATCTCTCTTCAAGAGGTTGCTCGTTCAACAATTCCAGCTCCTAAACAAAACTCAAAGTAGGTGATTCAATAGAAACAGGTAACTTAGCTTATTTTCCATAAGAAAGTACATAAGGAGAGCAACTAGTGGCCCTTTTAGGATTCACCTTGTCAACCCAAAGAGCTAACTTAAGTTGTTCATGCCATGTCTGTTGATTGTCTTCAATTGTCTTCTTGATTATCTAGATCAGATTCTTATTTGTAGATTCTGCCTACCCATTGTCGTGCAGATAATAATTCTAGAAGACATATTCAAATAGATATTATTTCTAACTGAACAATCAAAAATCCTTAAACCAATAAAGGCCAAAAATTGTTAGAAATTATTGAATGTAGAGTACCAAATATTGACACTAAGTCTTGATAGAAATTAAGCACAAAAGCCTCATTTGATTCTTTCATAGAAACAACTTCGGTCCACTTAGTAAAGTAATATGTTGCAGTAAGGATTCACTTATGACCCACACTTGAAGGTGGGTTGATAGGTCCAATGAATTCTAAACCCCACTTGGAAAATGGCTGATCCACCTATATAGGATGTAGGGGTAGCGCTGCAAGCCTTTGTTTTCCTAAAAATAAGGCACACTTTTCACATTTTCAGACCCAAGCAATAGCATCTTTAAATAGATCTGACCAATAATAACTAGCCCGCATAATTTTCAAGGTTGTCATTCTTGCAGCAAAATGGCCTCCTGAAGGCCCATCATGAAATTCTCCTAACAGTTTGCCAGCTTGATTGGGCTTAATGCATCTTAACAAGACACCTTGAAAGTATCTTCTATAAATAATGTCATCAATAATTGCAAAAGGAATGGATTGTAATCTGTAATACCTCCTTTTTCTCTATTTAAGCCTTCGGGGCACTCACCAGTTTGAAAATAATGCATCATTTGTTGCACCTAGGTAGCAACGAGAACTGGAACAACAACTGCGTCATCATTGATAAGCAATGTACCAACATTTACAGCTTCCTTTAAGCTATTGTCCACTGTGTTTTCTGCAATCTGTTCACACAAACCCTTGCCTCTGACAATTTTGGTTATTTTAATATCAATATCAAACTCCATAACTTTGGTTATCCAACCAACACGCTTGATAACACATTCCTAAACTTTTTGAGGCTTCTCATAATAGAAAAAACATGCTTTTCAATGAAATAGTACTTCACCTCATAACCATTCAATACCTGGCTAAAAAATGCCACGGGATGATCCAAGCCTTCATTGTTTTGTTGGCACAACATAGAAGAAATGGTGTCAACCCCTCCAAAGGCATAAAGAATAAAATATCTATCATAATTTGGATTAATTAGAGTAGGAGCCACTGCAAGGGCTTCTTTTATCTACTCAAAGCTCCTCTTACCTTCCTTGGTCCAACTGAAAGGCACATTTTTCTTAAGCATAGCAGTGAGAGGTTGCAACAAAGCTACAATGTTAGGTATGAATCTCCTTACAAAATTTATTATTCTAAGAAAGCTTTGTAAGCCTTTCTTGTGAGCTAGTAATGGTAATTCAAGAATAACATAAACTCACTCAGAGTCTATAGAAATACCTTGTTTCGAAACAATGTGTCCAAGGATTTTACCTTTGTGAACAAAAAAAAATACATTTTTTCGGATTGAGAGATACTCCAAACTCTCTGGACCTTTGAAAAATTTGTTTCAAATGCTCAAAATGTTCATTAGAATTTCTGGAAAAAATAGTAATATCATCTAAGTAAACCAGAACAAACACGTTCATGAGGCCATGAAAGGCCATGTCCATCGCACGCTAAAATGTTGTACCAACATTGGATAAGCCAAAAGGCATCTTTTTATAGGCCATGATGCCCCATTTAGTTGTAAAAGTTTTTTTGAACCGATCCTCCTGTTTGACCAAAATTTGGTTATGAATACCCATTCAGCAAAGAAAATCTATAAGAACCATAAACAACTTGTAAAATCTGCTCCATGGAAGGGAGTGGATAGTGGTCTTTCAGTGATGCCTTTATAAATCTCGAAAATCAACACACAATCTGATTTCCCCACTTTTCTTTCTAACTGGAACTAAGTTAGACACCCAGGTGGTATGCTTGATAGGAAAAATAATACCACTCTCAACTAACTTATTCAACTCAACATTCATAAGATGCTCTATTTTGAGGTTAAGAGGTCTTTGTTTTAGTCTTAAAGGTTTTGCATCAGGCTCTAGTTCAATAGTATGTTGGGATAGTTTTGGATTGAATCCTTTCATATCTTTGTATTCCCAAGAAAAGACATCACTAAAATCTTGACATAACAGAATAAAATCTTGTTGTTCATCTTTATTACATTCCTTTCCCATCTTGAGAAGTTTACCTTTGAAAATCTCAATCACCTCATAGTGCTCTTCCTTAATAGTCATGCTAAATTTATCTTTTCGTACCTAGTCATCTGAGTTGAAAACAGATTCCAAGGTCACCAACCCCTTTGGCAGTTTGTTTGTCTTTAATTGAACATCTGATTATCATATTTCTGCTACCACTTTTGTTGATTCCCATCTACAAATTCTGCTTCAGCAATTAAGAAGCTTATAATCTTCTCATCGCTGTCAAAAACCTACCAACTCACATAATTTTTAGGTACAAAGGTCTGACTATAATCTTAACATATTGACGTGCCTCTACCTTGTGGATTTCATTCAGAATATCAAACTGAGCTCCTATGGCAGCAAGCCTATCTGCATGCTTATTTTCATTTCTAGGAACTGAACATATATTAAAAGCATCAAAATATTCAATCAAATCCTCCCATACATGATGCTTATACTTTTTAAGTGCATCATTTTTTGCAGCATTCAGATTCCTAACTTGATTCACTATAATTTTAGAATCACCATAAAAACGTAAGCATTTAATACCTCTTTTCTAGGCCCATTCTAGGCCATGTACAAGTGCTTCGTATTCAGTTGTATTATTTGTACAGTTGAATGTGTATACACCTAAAATTGGTCTGGAGCATCCAGTTAATTAAATACAAATTATTTGATTAATTATCCTAATTTCATCTACTATTGAATAAATAGAAATATTTATTTATATAGTTCACATTTAATATTCATCTTAATTAAATAAACAAAATTAAATACTTTGTTTGATTTAATTAACAATCCCTATTTTAATCTATCACATCCATCTTAAATTAATTAAATAAAGACAAAACACTTTATTGATTAATTGCCACATTCTTCTGTTTAATTTAATAAACAACTTCTATAGTTCGTTTTATTAAATTATTTATCTCTCTTTTGCTAATTTAAATAAATCAAAATATTTGAATTAAAGCACAAAGAATATTCCATCTATATTCTTTAAAAATGAATTAGATATCCTATGTCTAAACCATGTCTAAAATATGTCAAAATTAATTGATTGAAACTTCACGGGAAGTTTTGAAGACAAATTTGGAATTTGATCTCTCAATCCTCCTCCATCAATCCTTCCTCTTCTCTTGCTTGGTGTTTTCATGGGTAGAGACAATCTCCATCTTTCTCTCAATCTCCTCCATATCTCACCATTCAATTCTCCATATTGAATCCAAGCCTCTCTAAGCTTTCCCTATGCATTTCTACAACTAGGAAATCTATAAATACAACCTCATTGAACCAAGAAAAGGATCTAGATAATCTAACTTATGCACTCTTACTCTGCAAGAATTCAAGCATCAAGCATCAAACATTCACACATCAAGCATCAAGCAATCAAGTTTTCAACCATGGCTGCCTCCTGTAGCTGCAATTATCTATTTCATATATGCTAGTTTACATTTTTTATCATTTAGCATTGCATTAGCATCATCTCATTCTTTGAATAGTCATTTTAACAATCATAGTGCACTCATGATCTGAGAACCATCTTGATTTAATAAATCTTTGGAGATAGAGAGAAATATGACGCTTTTTATAGATAATTCCTTTGAATTGATTCATTTAACTTGTCTATTGATATAATGTCGTATTAAGAAGTGTCTTTTGTGCTTATTCACTTATTACACACTTACAATTTGGCGCCCACCGTGGGGCATTAACCCCAATTTCTTCCCAATTTTTGCAAATTTTCTGAAAAGTATCACATAGGTTCTTGGCGTGTTTTTCTTGTAGCGCTTCCATTAAAAGTTTTAGTGCTTTTGGTCATTGTTTTAGCACTTTCGGTCACTATTTTAGTGCATCAGGTCACTGTTTTAGTGCATCAGGTGATTTAGCGCTTCCAGGGCAAACTTCGGCGCTTTGGGGTCCTGTTTCAGTGCTTTCGGGTTTTAGCACATCAGGTAACTGTATTAGCGCTTCGGGGCAATATTCTAGTGCTTTTGTAAAATCAGTCTGGATCCGATGCATCCATGGCCAAATTTTATTTTTATTCATAGTTGGACTAAAATTGATCAATCTAGGATAGTCACTTCAAAGTTCCTAAAATATATCAATCCTAGGATAGTCACTTTCATGTTTTTCTTAAAGTAAATCTATCAATCCTAGGATAGTCATCACATTCTTACAATAGAAGTTAAAAAGAACATCATGATTTCTGTGGAGCAACACCTTCACATAGATTAGAAATTTTCTTTTGGGCTTAAAACAAAACAAACTTATATGTTGTGCTTGTGGTGATTAGGCTTATGCTCTCCCCTTGACTGGGTGACCAAAGTGCCAGATTCACTTTTATTTCATGTCATTTACGCTTTATTAAATCCTTTAGCAGGCCTATCGTAGTGGGAAAAAGTACTCACCCTACGAGAACGACCTAAGTGGGAACAACCAAAGCCAGGTTTTCCAACCCACTATAATAAAAATGCAAGTTGTTGATGAAAGTCCAACTTGACGGTAGTGAGCGAGATAACCATCCCCAAAATATTTGTTCTAAAGATTGGGAGGTCTCCTGAGGGAGTTTATCTATTTGCCACACCAAACGGAAACCCTATCTACGAACCATAGAGTAGTTTCTCACCGATTCAGTATCCATACATTGTCATACTCATGGTGCAAGGGGAGGGAAGAATCTACCCCCAAGACACTCACCATATAATTAGCAATGATCACTTGCTCAAGGGATTTGATATCCACTTCCGTCACTTTGAGTACGCGCCTGGCAACGACAAAAACATGGGTGCCCTCTAAGGGGTGACACGGCTGTGTGAGTCAACGTAATTCAAGATGTGGGCTATGAGTATAATGATGACCTACTTGTCCTTAAGTGTGAGTCTGTTTGATTTGTGTATAATTGTTAAAAAAACCCGTCAAAATCAATAAGAATCATTCCTGATTCTTGAACATACACGATCTATTCAGTTAAAAATATTCACAATTGCTTGCTGTGTTTTCACAAATTCATTAAAATCAGATTTAAGATTATCCTAAAAACCGACAAAGTCAAACTATATCAGAAAATCCATGCTACGAAAGTGGAATTCCACCACGTTTTTCAAGAGAAAAATCAAAGTCACAAGGCCCAAGAAACCTCTCGATTATAGAAATAAATTGAGAAAACAACATTTTCTATATCAAAATCAGAAACTCTTCTTACAACATAGAACATTCATTCACCGATATCACGATTTTGCTAGGGGTCACACATTAGATTACGTGATAGAACCACTCTATTCACGAGCCTTCTTTCAAAGAAGAGCTCTCACTCAATATCACAACCATAGTCAGCGCATACATCTTTCTTATCTTCTGCAACCCCTGATATAGTATGCCATAAGGCCAGATCAGATTTTACAATAGAGAATCTTAAACTTCTATTTTTAGCGTTCTGGAAACCTGTTTCAGTGCTTTTGGTCACTGTTTTAGCGCTTCCATGAAATAGCGCTTTCGGGCACTGTTTCAGCACTTCTAGTCTATATTTCAGTGCTTTCAATAAAATAGCACTTCTATCAAATTTTACAACGCTTTCATGCACTGTTTCAGTGCTTTCAGTAAAATAGCACTTCCATCAAATTCTACAGTGCTTCCATACACTATTTTAGCACTTTTTGTCAAGTAGTGCTTCTGTCACCTATTTCAACGCTTCAGAACTCTATTCTAGCGCTTTGGGGAAATAGTGCTTCTGTCCTCTGTTTTAGCGCTTTCAAAATAGAGAGTTCAAAATTTTTATCATTGAATCAGTTTGTCATTTTATCCACAGTTTTCATCATAATTAAATTTCTTTTTATCAGAATCACCGTCTAGAGACCGAAAACAAATAGGTTTATACAAACTTTCAATCTTATCAACTGAAAACAAGATCTTGCAAATCACAAGTGTCAAAATCAATACAAAATCAATTACTACACTGAAGTTTCATCATCAGGATATTATCATCCTTCATCACGAAACTAAGTATAGCAATCAAATTTTTAACATAGTCTCATCAATAAGATTTGTCATCTTATTCAACTTTGTTAAAAGTTTCAAATGATATTTCAGCATAGGAGATCAACATTTCAGAAGAAAGGGTTAAATTTTGTATGCCAATCTTCACTAGGTCCCAAAAACAGAGATTCTTAGAGCAAGAAATTTTAAAATCCCAAGCAATGGCAGAGGAAAATACTTGGAACAATCTGAACCGAAACAATAAAAATGACATAACTCCAGAGGACATCCAAACAACTCAATAAGATCCTAAGTTCCATATATTTATGGAAAAGATTCTAGAACAAGATATGAAACAATATCTTTTGATGTTGGTTGAATCAGGTGCCAAACTTCCCTAAGACTTTGACGTAAACCGTCTAAAGGAAGCACCTACCACAAGTGAGGCTGAAATTTTGCAACCTACGCAAACGATAGATCCAGTTACCGCTTTAACATCTCAAATGCAACTGTTACAACAACAAATACAAGATATGTTGAAAGGGACTACCAAAAGATATGCGATACAGGACATTTGTCCTTATCCTTTCGACGCAATGGTTGGCTTGATACCTTTTCCAAGACATTGTGAGATCCCAAAATACGATAAGTATAATGGAAGAACGGATCTAATTGATCACATAAGAGAATTCAAAACAATGAGTCTTGATTTTTCCCAAGAGGAGACATACTTAATGATACTATTCCCAAGGAGTTTGGGAGGATCATGCATGGAGTGGTTTTCGAAGTTAAAACCTAGTATCATAACTTTTGAGGAACTCGTCAACAGATTTATCTCTCAATACTCCTTCAACATCCAACACAATGTAACAATCAAAGATCTTTATAATCTAAAGCAAAACAAGGGGGAAACATTCTTATCTTTTCTCCAAAGATGGCGACACTTGTTCGCTAGATATCCAAGATCAATTATGGAGGAAGAAAAGATAGAGTTATTTATTGAAAACTTAACAGAAGAAATGAGTTATAGACTGGAACTACAATGCCCTCCCATATTTGAGAAAGTCATCAAAAATGGTCTCAAAATTGAGGAAGCATTGTTCAAAAGAGGGGTTATCAAAGATTTTAATGATAAATCAAACAACACAGGTAACTCCTCAAATCAATACTCAAGTAGTGATAAGCCAAAATTTTGGCAAAAGAATCGCAACACAACTATCAATGAAACAACAAATGATTCCTCAAATGTCAAACCGGTTTTTAACTTGAAAACATCGGCATCAAAGAATCAAAACAATGATCAACTTATCAAGCCAAATATCATGCATAACAACGAAATCATCAAGGCGCAACCATATCAAAAACCATCAAATCGACGAAGGTTCACACCTTTAGGCCAATTGATAGAATCCGCAATGAAAGAACTGATTATTGCAACTTCCATAACAACAAGGGTCATAAAACTAACAACTGTATGGAGTTAAAACACGCAATACAAGATTTGATTGACAACAATAAAGCATACGTGGAAACACCGCAAAACAACAACGATCACGTGGCTTTCAAAGACCCTTTGCCAAACTATGACAAAGGAGCATTTTCATATTCAAACAACAAAGGGAAAAATATCAACCATGTCTTTGACACAATGATCCTTTGTTTATCTGGAATAGAGAGTGATCACATAGTTGGCCACAACATTGACGGACCCAAAATCAACAACGTTACTTCGTTGGACTTATTCCCAAACATATCAAACTCTGATAATCAAATCAATGTCATAAAAATTAGAGAACATCAAGAACATCAACCAATAAATGTAACAACTAGGGGGCAAGCTAAGGTCATGTTAAAAGGAATTGGATCTATACACGCAATTCCACCTCCATCTCACTATAACATCGTCGATCAATTGCAAAGGATTCCTGCTCAAATATCCATACTAGAGCTCCTTAAAATATCACCATCACATAAGGAGGTTCTCGAACAAGCTTTAGTTACCACTACGGTACCAAAGAATCTAGATGTGTGTCAATTTCAAGCTATGGTGGGACATTTGACTACCCCACATTGTCTATCATTCTCCGAACAGGATGATATCTCGTTGAACCATCCCCATAATACGACACTCCATATTGAGGTCTTAATCCACAATCATCGCGTCAAGGGAGTCTTAATAGATGGGGGAGTTGGTCTGAATATTTGCACTCTCAAGCTAATCCGTGCACTAGGATATTCAGATGATGCTATTGATTCTAGCAAAAAAATGACTATTAAAGCATATAATGAAGAAGAGAGATCGTCTAAAGGCTTGATTTTATTACCCATCCAAGTGGGGCCCATGATGAAACATATTATGTGTCAAGTGTTGGAGAAAGAATTAACATACAACATTCTCTTGGGCCGACCATGGATCCATGAAATGCAAGTTGTACCTTTGACATATCATCAATGTTTGGAGTTCCTAGTAAATAGACAAGAGGTGACTATACCTGGTGACTACAATCACCCTCAACATTGTGACACCCTTAGGATCTCTCAAGATACCTTCATACCACACAATAGGGAAGCATCATCATCCAAAGACAAACAACATCCAAGCATCACTACTAAATGGGTAGAAAAGAAGGGTAAAGAAAAAGAGACAAGTCCTGTTGAAATTCAATCAACAAATAAACCAGATCAACAAACTTCTTTATCACACAAGTTCCAAGAACAAATACAACTGAAGGACAAAGGGATGGGCACATATTCTATGGAGAAATCACTTAAACTATCACAGTTAATGCCATCTCCTAGAACATATGGTCAACCGTCTATGATCAAGTCTCAAACATCATTACCAGTTACAACTCTAGATGAAAGGTTTGTCAAAAAGGGTACAATAGAGGATGAAACAAGCAACAAAGCAATCCTGGATTGGCTATACAAAGATGAGGAGCCCTCTACATCAGATATCAGTATCAAAAATGTCATCATCAACACCGATCAATATGGAAAAGGAAAGGCTATTTTAGAAAAGATGGGATATGAAGGGCAGGGACCCATTGGATTAAGAAGGGATGGAATCATAGAGCCTATTACACCCCTCACTCTCCACACAAAAGAGAATATAGGACTAGAATATTCTGATGAAGAAAAGCAGGAACTATCAAAGACAGTTGTAGAAAATATCCTTCAGTTTCAGGATGGTTCTAAAACAGACTCAAATGAATATGAGTGGGCATTATATTCTGATCTATTTTTCATTGATATTCAAGTCGATGTAATCCAAAAATATGCACCTACGCGTGAGGAGGGACAAGGTTCTAGGTCTAGACCACTCGTAGAAGGTTCACTAGATATCGATGGTTCAAGTGGGGACGAGCAAACTTCAAGTGGACCGGGCGATCTGGAAGAAAGTACCATCACGGACCTCGATATTCTAGTAAAGGATTATGACAAAATGGCTGTCCACACCCTTACAACCATCGCCTTGCAAAAATTTGATAACCAAATTCCATTAATCCATCTTGAACTCATTGACTGGGAACCTATTGAACCTTTGAATATACCAAAATTTACAAATGATGATGCCATCATAAACTTCCTATGTTATGTTGAACTTGGTACAACTTCTGTCTGTAATACTTATAACAATGCAACTCGGGAGGATGGTGTCAAATCTTCTAGTTGAAAAAATAGCAAAAGGGAAAATAGATCTAATGGTGAAAACCATTCAATGGCAGCATTAGATCTAGAAAAAGTAAAAATAAAGAACGCATCTAACAGTGAAAACCTTTCTGAGGCACTGAAGGATGGAAGGTTTGACACTCTTCCGGAACACTATCATGAAAGATCATCAGTCCTAGTGGAAGTGACACAGTCTGTGAATATTGGCATTAGAGACAAGGCACAAATCCTACATCTGGTGAAATTCATGATAGAATAGGAAAGATTAGAATTTATCAAATTCTTTAAACAAAGAAGCATCAACTTCGCTTGGTCATATTCTGATATGCCAGGCTTAGACTCAAATCTGCTTATGCATCACTTGTCTTTGCCAGCAGGAATCAAGCCTGTCAAGCAAAAGTTAAGAAAAATGCATCCTCACATCGCATTGATGGTCAAAACGGAGTTAAAGAAATTATTGGATGCTGGATTCATATGGTCTATAGATTATGCCAAATGGATATCGAATCTTGTACCTATTTCAAAACCAAACAATAGTATCAGAATATATACAGATTTCAGGGACCTGAATAAAGCATGTTCGAAGGATGATTTTCCACTACCAAACATAGACATCATCGTGGACTTGACAGCTGGGCATGCCATGTTATCAATCATGGATGGTTTCTTAGGATACAATCAGATAAAAATAGCTCCCGAAGATCAAGAAAAGACAACTTTCACATGCCCATGGGGAACCTTCTACTGGAATGTCATGCCATTTGGTCTAAAGAATGCAGGAGCCACTTATCAAAGAGCAATGACAACAATCTTCCATGATATGATGCACACCTTCATGGAGGATTACGTGGATGACATCTTGGAAAAATATACTACTAGGGAAGGACATCTGCATATCCTAGACAAAATCTTCACACGGATGGAGAAATTTAATGTCAGGTTAAACCCCAAGAAATGTGTCTTTGGGGTTACATCCGCAAAACTGCTAGGGTACATTGTCTCGGAAAAAGGTATAGAAGTGGATCCATAAAAATTCAAAGCATTAATGGAAATGCCACCTCCTAGGAACATAAGTCAGCTCAGATCACTACAAGGAAGGCTCTAATCAATCAGAAGATTCATCTCCCAGCTGGCGGATAAAAGTCATCGTTTCAATCATCTATTGCATAAAACATTGTTTTCAAATGGGATGAAGGGTGTGAAAAAACATTCAATCAAATCAAGCAATATCTAATGTCACCACCCATTCTCATGCCACCAACGGAAGGACGGCCACTCATACTGTACATTGCTATGACAGATATCTCATTGGGGGAACTTTTAGTGCAAGAGGATAATGAAGGAAAAGAACATGCTATCTACTATATCAGCTGGACATTGAATGGATATGAAATCAATTACACTTTCATAAGAGAAATCATGTTTGACGGTGGTATTCGCTACTCAACAGTTGAGACACTACATGTTAACCCATACAATCAAGTTAATAGCAAAGATCGATCCTTTAAAGTATCTACTCAGTAAAGCTTCCCTAACAGGTAGACTGGCATAGTGGGTTATGCTATTAAGTGAATTTGACATTCAGTATGTGGAGAGAAAGGCAATCAAGGGACAGGAAATCGCTGAAAAATTAGCAGAGGCTCCTCTACCAGATGATCGACCAATGACAATGGAGTTTCCAGATGCAAATATTATGACAATAATGCCCCAACAATGGGTATTATATTTTGATGGATCATATACACAGTGAGGATCAGGAGCAAGGATCTTGTTCATTTCTCCACAAGGACACACAATTCCAAAGTCATATCGATTAATGTTCTAGTGTACAAATAATGTGGTAGAATATGAAGCATTAATCATTGGGGTCAAAACAACTATTCAATGGAAAAGCATGGACTTACAAGTATATGGGGACTCTCAACTAGTTATTTATCAAGTGAATGACGAATATCAAACCAAAGATGAGAAGTTGAGGCCCTACAAGCAACAAATAGATAATCTAAAACAGTCCTTTGTCAATATCAAGTTTGATGAAATTCCAAGAGCTGAGAACAAAGTTGCGGATGCTATGGCTACAATTGCTTCATTACTACAATTGCCTGAGAAACATGTTTGTAATGAGTTTATGGTAGAACAAGTATCATGTCCTTGCCATAATAATTTAGAATCCGCTACCATCTACCATATCGAAACCACAGAAACCTCCATCTATGAAACAATCTATGCCTATCTAAAAAACAATGTCCTTCCTCCTGACTTATCCAGGAACCAGAAACGAAACTTCATCTGCCAATCCGCACGACATACTTTAATCGTTGACATACTTTATCATCAAGATCTTGATGGTACTTTACTCCAATGTCTAGAACATAGCAAATCTAAAATGGCCCTACGAGAGGTTCACAAAGGTATTTGTGGTACTCACTCGAGTGGGATGACTCTAGCTAAGAAACTCCTTTTTTTGGGATATTATTGGCCATGCATGGAGAAATAATCATATCAATTTGTTAAGAAATGCCAAAAGTGTTAGATTCACAGCAATTTGATTCATGCACCAACACAAGAACTGCATCCCTTCACATCAACATGGCCTTTTTTTTCAATGGGGCCTTGATCTAGTCAAGAAAATCAATCCATCTTCATCTAATGGACATAAGTTCATTATAACAACTATAGAATATTTCACAAAATGGATTGAAGCAGTACCTCTTACTACAATCACTGGGAAGCAGATCTTCTCTTTCATTTTGAACTACATCATATGTCGATATGGAATCCCTCAATCCATTATCACTGATAATGGACGACAATTCAAGAATCAAGATGTCCAAGAGCTATGTGATAAATTTCATATCCAACATCAGTTTTCAACACCGTACTATCCACAAGGGAATGGCCAAGCAGAGGCCTCAAACAAAACAATACTCAAAATTATCAAAAAGACGGTTAACGATGTTGGACGCGACTGGCATGTTCAGCTCAATCCTGCATTATGGGCCTATAGAACAAGCATCAGAACACCAATGGGAGCTACACCATATGCCTTGGTATATGGGTCAGAAGCCATATTACCAATTGAAGTTGAGATTCCATCCCTTCGTGTATCACTCAAAGGTATCATATCAGATGAAAATTATAGGGTTTCTAGACTATAGGAACTGGAATTGCTGGATGAGCATCGTCAAAAAGTTGTTAATCATCTAATGGCTTATCAACAGAGGATGTCAAGAAGTTACAACCACAGGGTAAAACCAAGGATCTTTCAAGTAGGTGATTTGGTACTAAAAGAGAATCCTAGGAATCAGCAAGACAAAGAGAAGAAAGGAAAATTTGAGCCTAACTGGCTTGGTCCCTTTGTTGTCACATCAGTATATGGATCAGAAGCATATCAGCTATCAACATCTAAAGGGGATTTGTTTGATGAACCTATCAACACTATTCATCTCCGAAAATTCTATGCTTGAATTTCCTAGTGCACGGGTCAAACTTCTGAAAATTTGTTTCCTTGATGAAAACCTGGAAAATAGGCATCTTGGCAACACAAAAATATATATATATATCACTACAAAAAAAAAATGAGAAAAATGAGAAAATACAAAAACACGAAGAGTGTAATCAAGCATATGGTGAAAACCTGGAAACAGGCGTCGTATGTGATTTTAAGATCAGCTTTCCCATCTATTTTGATATATATCAGGATCATAAGTCTTGTAGTCAGTACCATTTCATATCATGTCAGTCATCTTGCCACTTTGCATCCATATCACAATCATTCACATAGTCAAGTACACTCCAAAGCTTGGGGGCAACATCTGGATATCACTAGGGGCAACAATAACATCGATTTCACCAAAGGGAAAACAACAGTATAACAGAAAAATAAAAACAAAGATCAAAGCGCAACGTTAGTCATCGTCAGATGATCATCAACCATCCATATCATTATCGAAAATCCAAAAACATGTCGAAAAGTTAAGTCTGAAAAAGAAAAACCCAAAAACATAGGTCTGTGTTAGTCGAACTATGTGGTCTCTACATGTGTAACGTAGGCAAGGCTAATCTTTGATCAGCCCCCGAGACCCCTAAGATAGGTTACTAGGTTAAGTCTTTGGTCCAAAATCTCGAAAATCCAAAAACATCAAAAAAATCAGGATGGATGATCTAAAATCTGAATAATGAATGAAGCACTCTAAGTAAACATTGGATAAAATAACTTTTGATTATCATTTCGTTGGATTTTTTCAATGGTGTATTGCACTAGAGGAACAAGGAAAAAGAATGATGTTTTTATTATCTGATGTCTGTAAGTTAATCATATAAATGTATGAATTGTCGGGGGATGTGCTATGCAAATGTATCATCGATGACATTTAGAATTCACACATTGAAATGATTAACCACTGCCTGTTTACACAATGAATGCTCAAGTCATCTCAGTTCAATCATACCTAGATGCTTGTGTTCGCTTGCAATATCAAAAATCAAAAATCATGAAAGAAGTACTCAGGTCATCATTGGTCTAACACATACCATTGATGCTTGTACTCACTTTCAACATTCAATAAAGCTCTATGATGACAAAAAGCACAAAGATATTGTTAAAATGACTATCGTTTTGCATATTGTTGCATGTTAAAATTAGACTGCATTCTTCATTTCGCATAATCTGCAGAGTATTTGTTGCATAAATGGGTCCAATAAATGATTATCTAATACACAAATCAGACTAAGTATACTTGACATAAAATCCAAAAATCATCAAAAACATGTAGGAATCATCATCTCATCATTTTATTTCATCATTACATCATCCATTTTATCATTCATGCATCAAATAAATTATGAATTAAATCATGCCATAGGGTACATCATGTTCATTTTTACCATTATTCTCATTACATCATTACATTATCATCTATCCAACACACATATGCATACATTATTTACCATCCATACATTAAAAAAAAAAAAATCACGTCATTATTATCATTACATCCATTACATTATCATTCATCATAAGATCATCATTTTTATCATCATCATATTAACATTTATCCATCCATCCATACATATTATCACATTTTGGCCATTCATAAAAATCATCATTAAGAGAATCATACATCACATCATACATCCATTTATCATCTATTCTACACATACATTTATCCTTACACCATTACATCAAAATAAACTCATCGCATATTGCATACATCACATAATAAATGCATCCATCACATAAAAATCACAAACCATCATCATATCATATAAACTGCATCTCATATATATATCAAATTTTGAGTATACAATGAAGTCTGATCTAAAAATACATCATCAACAAAAAGCTACATCGTAATATACATCATGGAAGCTCACAATAGCATCTACGATCTGCTATTGCTAGAATGTGTGGACCCAACATGACCTGTACCACCATCACCACCCTCGGAAGAACCAAGATCTCTGGGATCTCTGCGTGGAGGTTATGTCACCCCCTCGCTCACTGTCCGTGTATGAGTCCACCCAAATCTCGAAGGGGCATAGCTGACTCTGTGCTTTGCTGGAACTGCATCATGATACCTACCTCTATAGAACTCTGCCTCTCAGCCAGCTCGTAGGACCTCTCTCATATACTCTGTCACCGAAGTGCCATCAGCCACTCTCTAGAGAGTCTCTGCTATCTCCTGTGCCCTCTTGGCAATCTGTCGAGCACTGTCTCTATCGGCTATCAAAGTGGCCACCTGCATATGTACGACAGTCAACTATCCCTGCACCTACGATAGAGCCTGAGCATGAGCCTGTGCCTGTGCCTACATCTAAGTCTAGGTCTGCACAAGAAAACCCTGAGCCTGTACCAACTACCCCTGCAAAGTTTGTACCTGTGCCTGGAGCTCAGTTATCTGTCTCTACTGATCCAATGCAGGCACTGCCACTGCTTGCCTCTTGCGAGGCCTGCTAGACGATGGTGCACTGCTGATGGCTGGCCCTACCCCTCCGTCTCCTCCACTACCACCATCACTATCATCACTACTACTACAAAACTGCTACTGCTCTTTAAGCTACTGCCTGATGGAGAATCATCTCCACCCCCACTATTTGCAGAACCCTCTGCCACATCCTCCTGCACAGGTAAAGGTACTGGCTCATCGGGAATGGTGATACGAGGATGTGGAACCAAGGCTAGGAATGCGAAATACTCCTCAGTAATCGGCACCTCTGCAATATCCCTCCGCATGTCCCAAGGTGATGGTTGCAGTGCCCGGTATCCCTTTACTACCACATCATATGAAAGACGCAGGCCCCAATCAAGAATATCCATCTGTTGCCTCACATAGTGAGCAACTCCCTGTGGCATACACTGTAAAATTCCATATTGTTGGTACACTCAGCGCAGCAAAAATCTCTTGAGAATAAATGGTGTACGACTGATTGGATACATGGAATCACAAAGGAACCCCAATACTGCACCATCCTCATCCCCCTCCTCACAGTCAAGGTATGGGCACCAAGTAACTATCTCTCTGTCATCGAACACCTACCTCCAATGCTCTAACTTGCCCATCTGGGCCTGTGTGAACCGACCACTGTATCAAAAAATGTAAGGTCTGTCGATTGGTTTGTCTGCAACTTGGAAAGGACGAGCAATCACAAATTGCTCCCATGCCCACACCTGTAACAGGGTCATCCCTGTTGATAAACTCCTAGCTCCAAGATACACAATCGAGTGTAGATCATGATAAAGATGGGCCAGCATGTACATCCCCCACGCATATCTGGTACCATGTACCATCATGCTCTCAAGAGTCCTACCCCAGCCAATGAGGAATCCCTTTGACTTGTGATCAAGGCAAAGGAAACCTACCGGTCCTATGAGAATCATATACGACAATCTCACCCATAAATGGAATACACAGAATCTGCCACACATCCTTGGGTGTGACCATCATCTCACTAGTAGGTAGGTGAGAGGTGTTGTGGTCACTATGCCACCTCTCAGCCAATGCAGTCAATAGACCCCGATTAATCCTAATCTGGGGCATATCAAGCAAGCTAGTAAGGCTGCATCGGCCTATCACCTAAAGTTCATCTGGTGTCAGATGATGTATCAAGTCTATAGTCTGTGGAAACCTCTCTCGCATCTGGAGAGTACCTAGATGCTCCTATCATCACAACGGAAAATCAAGAAATCAGTGAACTATGTCAAGAAATCAAAAATCATTCTACTATCAAGTCTATTCCAAAATTTTGTTATGGATTTTTGATCAAAATTCATGGGCAAACATCAACAAACCTTACCTACCATAAGGTTCATCAAAACAATATCTAATCTCGCCTATCATGAGATTTATCGGATATTGAATCATCTCCTCGCCTATCATGAGGATCATCACAATAGGATTTTCTTCTCGCCTATCATGAGAAGTTAGATTTATTTAAAGCATCAATCCTACGCATCAAGAATTTGGATTATCAATCATACCATTCCAAAGAATGGACATGATCATAATTGACAAAATCAAGGTTCACTAAGTCAAAATTTTCAATTCTGACATGGAAGTGCTAAAACATGCTTCCAAGGCGCTAAATCTCAAAAGCGCTACTTTATCAGTTCAAAGCACTAAATCAGGGACCCAAAGCACTAAATCTCAAAAGCACTATTTCAACACTCTGAAGCGCTAAATCAAGCATCTGAAGTGCTAAAAGTCCTGAAGCGCTATTTTTCTGCATCAAAGCACTACAACAGTCCATCAAAGCGTTGCTTTACCAGAAGCGCTAGAACAGACCCTGAAAGCGCTAATCCACCGAATCGAAGCGCTAAAATCTGGCATCAAAGCGCTATTTCTAGACTCCTAAGCGCTAAATCACTGAAAGCACTACATTACCAACTAGAAGCGTTAGAGTTTTTAATGCAAGAGCTAAAACTCAAAGCGCTAATTGACCTACTGGAAGTGCTACACCGGAATGTAAGTGCTACAACGTGGATTGAAAACGCTAAAACAACTAAAAAATGCCTAAATGCCTAAAAATCATGAAAAAAAACATGAATTACGAGGAGGTCAAGGGGTACATACTGGAGGTCCATACGCGGCCAGCCATCGGTGACGTCGAACACGCTCGAATCGGTGAGTGTGGTAGGGGATAGGCATCTTGCTCCAGCTGGCAGAAAAGTCTCTATCACAAAGGTTTTTTTAAATCAAATAGTGAAAATGAATTGGAAAATGACCTTTTGGAGTATTTATAATTTTTGGAAAGGTATTTTGGTGGATTTTTATTATCTTTTAATTAATTTTATCAAGGAAATTAATTAGAAACTCATCTGCAGGCTGGATTTCTTCATTATTTGTCGGGAGATAAATTATTTCAATATCAAAACATCATAAAAACATCAGAAAATCATAAATTTTCGAAAAAAATCTAAAAATCGTCAAATCATTAATTTATCTCCCGAGGGGACATATTATCATCAAATCATCTGAAAATCAAAATTTGGGGCATGTCTGGGGCACACAAAATTTTTATTTTTTTATATCACCGATCTTGGCAGTAGCAGCAAAATTTTCTTCGAAGCAACATGTAAACACATCACTTCGAAGAGGGGCAAAATGTATACACCTAAAATTGGTCTGGAGCATCTGATTAATTAAATACAAATTATTTGATTAATTATCCTAATTTCCTCTACTATTGAATAAATAGAAATATTTATTTATATAGTTCACATTTAATATTCATCTTAATTAAATAAACAAAATTAAATACTTTGTTCGATTTAATTAACAAATCCCTATTTTAATCTATCACATCCATCTTAAATTAATTAAATAAAGACAAAACACTTTATTGATTAATTGCCACATTCTTATGTTTAATTTAATAAACAACTTCTATAGTTCGTTTTATTAAATTATTTATCTCTCTTTTGCTAATTTAAATAAATCAAAATATTTGAATTAAAGCACAAAGAATATTCCATCTATATTCTCTAAAAATGAATTAGATATCCTATGTCTAAACCATGTCTAAAATATGTCAAAATTAATTGATTGAAACTTCACGGGAAGTTTTGGAGACAAATTTGGAATTTGATCTCTCAATCCTCCTCCATCAATCCTTCCTCTTCTCTTTCCCGGTGTTTTCATGGGTAGAGACAATCTCCATCTTTATCTCATTCTCCTCCATATCTCACCATTCAATTCTCCAGATTGAATCCAAGCCTCTCAAAGCTTTCCCTATGCATTTCTACATCCAGGAAATCTATAAATATAGCCTCATTGAACCAATAAAAGGATCCAGATAATCTAACTTATGCACTCTTACTCTGCAGGAATTCAAGCATCAAGCATCAAGCATTCACACATCAAGCATCAAGCAGTCAAGATTTCAACCATGGCTGCCTCCTGTAGCTACAATTATCTGTTTCATATATGCTAGTTTACATTGTTTATCATTTAGCATTGCATTAGCATCATCTCGTTCTTTGAATAGTCATTTTAACAGTCATAGTGCACTCATGATCTAAGAGCCATCTTGATTTAATAAATCTTTGGAGATAGAGAGCAATATGACGCTTTTGATAGATAATTCCTTTGAATTGATTCATTTAACTTGTCTATTGATATAATGTCATATTAAGAAGTGTCTTTTGTGCTTATTCACTTATTACACACTTACAGAATGCAAACCTGAAAGCTGAATAATATTTATTCCCTTCTGGTGAAATCAGCATGGCTCCACCACCAACACCTACACTGCTCCTTGAGCCATCAAAATAAAGCTTTTAAAGCTCATTTTCTTTCTATGCGGGTTGTCCTTCCTTTTTAAACAGATTAGGCATATCAAAATCAAGTTCACGAATCATATAAACCCATAATCCTATCTCATATGTGTTCTAGAAAGGATCAAGCTCGTGATCTTCGGCTGCCCATTCATCTAGATTCATATTTTTGATCTAGGTACTGTGGTCTAAGGTCATGGTTTGCTCCTCCAGTATAGGGGTGACATAGAGGTTAGCGTTTATAGGGTTTTGGACGTATGACTCGATATGGTCTTTGCCTAGAGCTTCAGATTTTATAGTCACTTTTGTGCCATACCTTGTTCTAAAAAATAGGTGAGACCAATCATAGGACAAAAATCCACCCAACTTGGCTCTAAAATCCCTTGAAAGGCAAACGAAAGCAAATCAATAACATGTATATCTTGATGGATCACAAAACTAGGAGATGCATGCAAAGTAAGAGCTAATATTTTTACTATACCAACATTTTTAACAACAAACCCATCCAACTGAACTATACCCTTCTAAGAATTGGGTTCATAAACAAGACCTAATGCATCAGCTAAGCTTTTAGGCATAATGAAGCTACTTGCACCATAATCGATCATACAATTATGCACTATTTTATCTCCAATAATCAGACTTAAATAAAATAGAGGAGGCTTTACCTCTTTGGTTTTTTGTTCACTCTTGGCTTTTGAGTTTTTTGTAAGCACAACTTTGGCATTCTTTTGATTATTATCAGAAATAGAAAGCTCTGCTAAAGCATCCTGCAACAAACCCTTTTGACCTAGAATATGCAATGCATCCATAACTAACATATTGAAAGTAGCTTTCTTAAGATGCTCAACCACATTGAAATAAACAGGGGTTACCTTTTGCTGGTTTTTTGTGAGATCAACATCGCTTCCTTTTTGTAAAGGCTGTGATTGCATTTTTGACTGTTCTTTGCCAGATATTTCTTGGCCCCTTTGTAGAATTTGCACCTTAGGTTGTGTTGCAACATTAGTATTTGATGCAAGAAAGGTTGTTCATCTTTTGTTGACTACTGCTGTGAATTTCCAACTTGTTATCCCAAATCCATTGCTCTCTTTTTTGATCTCATGTTGGTTGAAATAGGAGAATCTTGTTGATCCTGGCCATTCACGCCATAGAAATCAAAACTCTTCCAGCTTGGAAAAGC
Source organism: Sequoiadendron giganteum (assembly GCA_007115665.2). Taxonomy (NCBI): domain Eukaryota; kingdom Viridiplantae; phylum Streptophyta; class Pinopsida; order Cupressales; family Cupressaceae; genus Sequoiadendron; species Sequoiadendron giganteum. Next base: position 532,997,382 of record CM021107.1, on the reverse strand, counting down.
AACCTCGAAGCTTTCTTGTTGTTCCAGACTTTGACTTGGAACACATTCTAAACTTGCATAACTATTTCGGACCATTAAGGCCCAATTTCTCATGTCGTTAGCACATGCTAACTGGTTATGGGGTTAATTGCATGGGTAACACCAATCACAATCTTGGGCAAGATTATTTTGTGGCATGAGTTCCTTTGACGAACTGGTGGAATTTGTGTTGTAGGGCTGGAAAGGTCTAGGATTAAAGAATTTCCTTTGGCCTTGGTAATCATTCTAAAAGGTTGGCATATTTTGTTGGTTTTGTTGGTATGGGGCTTCATATGGCTTATTCTCTTGGCTGACTTGCTTCTTAATGTTGACGAGATCATTCCCAAAGGTTTTCAATATAATTTTTATCTCTTGAAACTCTTGGTTTTGGGCTGGAGCAACAATTTCTTGGGTTGTAGTCTGACAACCTATTGTTGGAACAATGGGAACAACAACTAAGGGAGGCAAAAATGCAGGTGGAGGAACTTGAATATCTAGAAACAAAGGCATGGGAGGCCTAGGGGCAATTTCCCTAGCTTGGATAAGACAGTTCTCAACTCTAATGGTGATATCAAAAGTGTTAGGGAGCGTGTGCCTACCCATAGATTGGGTCATAACCAAAATTTTATTGTTTAAGGCTTTCAAAAAATAAAGAAAGGCATGAGTTGGTTAAGGTTTTACCATTGCAGGGATTTTGTCCAAGTTTTCTGAAAATGGTAGTTGAAATTAGCTAAGTGCTCATGCAGAGCTCTTTTGATCATGCTCAGCTACTCCAACAGAGATGCATGGTTTGATTTATCAGCAAAATATTGATACAGACCATCACCTAACTCATCCCACATGGCGATTGATTTTTTTTCGAGGCCTCTAAACTATTGTAGAGCCTTTCCTTTGAGTGACAAAGCCAAGAGCCTCAATGCTATGTTTTCTTGTGTAATATTGTGAACTGAACACAATGTGGCTAGATCACGAATGTGTTAATGGCAGTAGTTTATTCTTCTCCAGTAAAGAAAGGAAGAATTTTGAAAGCCACTACTAGAATATCATCATAGTGTGTGATGTTCAATGGGTTGCCCCCATTAAATGGTGTAAAGTCATGTTGTTTTTCCATCGATGGTACTTGTGATACAGGAACAAGAATTCTTGCTGATAAAACTATAGAATTCAAAACTGGAGGTGTTGATGTTGACCTCCTTGGTGTACCAAACACCCTTTTCATTGTTTTGCCTCTCCTTCATGGTGGGGATAGCTACAAGTACTCAAAATTTATTGAACTGGATCTTGTTTGTATTCTTCTCATGCACAGGCTGCACTAAGTCTGCATGAAAAATCAAAATTGGAGTCACCAGGTATATTGAAAAAGGGCCTCCAAAAGGCTGAAAAAATTGCTGCATACACCAAACATCAACTTTGAAATATTAAAATTCTCTGAAATTGATTTTTAGAGTCCCACTGGGCGTGCCAAAAATTGTTATCAATCAGATATGCACCCTTGTTAGATTTTGCAGAAATCAAACTATCTGTTGAAACATGGAAACCCTTTTCAGATGTGGGTGATCTATACGAAAAGGGAATCTCTAGAGTGAGTTGGTTCTCTGAAAGATGGATCCTATTATAAGTGTTTTTTAGGAAAAGAGTTATAAGGATGAATGAAAAGATAACCTAAATCTAATGGATGATTTATCAGAACCTATGAGATTCAAACAACTCCACTCACAACAATCTCTATATCACAATAATTCTCACACTCTCATTTCACACATAATTTCATCAGTAATTTGCATGAAGATCTATAAACTAAGTACAACAAACAACTTGAAACTATGCAATTTTGAACACAATCTCATAACAACAAGACATAAAAGTATTTGAGTTGAATCACAAGGACATCAAATTGCTTATTATAAAATGAGACAAAAATATGAGAAGAAGAACTTTGTTGCTTTATTGAAATTGAAGGAGTACTTTTTCTGAAATCTGAGTACATAAACTACTTACAAGACTCTCTGCATGAACAAGAGAGGAAGAAGGCAAAATTTTGAACTAGAAAAACACTAATTTTTTTCTCTAAGATATACCTCAAAACCCTAATCCAAGCTCAAAGAAAAAGCTCCATGAAACACACCAAAAACTGCCCAAGAAGATGACACAAAAGTGGAAAAGTCTCACTTTTGCATGTACATACTAAAAAGCTCCTAAAAATAGATTTGCTTTGCTTTAAAAGCAAAAAAAACACCTTATCTCTCCACCAAGAAGCTCAAATCCGACCAAAAGGAAATAGTCATCATCAATCTGCTAAAAATAGCAAAGAAATAAAACAATTTATAAAGCATTGTTTTATTCTTGGTTTACAATGACTTGCAGATTCTTTACAAATGCTTTATTTTTTGCAAATAAAGATAGAAACTCTTTACAAAACATCACCTTATTAGTCCATTAAAATTTGATTTTCTCATAAAAAATCATAAAAATAATAAGTGCTCTCTATTATATATCTTAATTGATTTTCTCTAAAAATCAATTCAAAAATAAATGCCTAAGGTCTGAATTTTAAAAATAATAACCCTCCAAGACCTGATCGATTTCTATAAAATCAATTAAACAATAAATAAAGCCTAAGACATTCAAGCATAAGTAAACTCACATCTTATTTTAATTGATTTTCTCAAAATCAATTAAAACACCTAAGGTATTATTACTCTCCATCTTTTCCTAAGGCATAACACAAGTATTGGTTTCTAAAATCAAATGCCTTAAGATATAAATAAGACCCTAAAATCATTAACAACCAAGGCTTATGAAATATTGAGAAATTTCCACAAGGCTCGACCTAGGCATATGAGACCATGGTGACATAAAATATTAAACTCAAGACTCAATTTCAAAATGCAACAAAAGACCCTAAATTCGAATTAGGGCAAGTAGAACAAAAGCCAAGGGAAAACCGTAAACTCATCTCATTTGCACTTTGCAAACTTTGAAAGTTTAGCTTTGCCTAGGAGAGATGGCACCACCATGTATGAGCTTAGTTTGTAGCTTGGGAATGCCTTGATAGCTTCAGATTTCCTCCTTTAGCTTGGTTGACCTCCCTCTCATGACAATGGTGAGTCATTTTTTGACATTATTATAACTTTTTCACTGTGTATTTGAAGGTCAATAGAAGGACATAAGGTCGCGACCTCTCTTACTTTATCTTTGATTTCTTTGTTTATTTCTTCTCTATTTTGATTTGTCTCTTCTTGGCCGCCATCTATGAGCTCAAACCTATGAATTATGGTGCTCCAATGAGCCTAGTCGCGGCTAGTGTGTACCTGTACAAGCAAGGAATGATAAGCCTTCCTTTTAATTGTTTGTTTTCCTTGTCAAAATAAAAGTTTGGAAGCTTAGCTTCACAATAAAATGATTGTTATTTCCTCAAAATAGTGCAAACCCAAGTGTTGGTCGCGCCATATATGTCTGATAACTACATTTTTTCAAAGAACCATTGCATTGTATCCATTATTTACTTTAGATTTGGGCCTAGAAGGCAAACTCAAAGGTTTTTTTAATCTAGAGCTATGAATTTTGTAACTGAAACTCCTCCATAAATGGATCGACCCATGATGCATTACATACATTTTGCATTTTTTGTAAACCCTTACTTGGGTATTCCAGAAAATAATGAGAAATTGTCATCTTGTAAAAACCCCTCATATGGGTATTCTTTTATTCTGAAAGAAAATATTTATTTTGTATTTTCTATTCAAAATGAAAGTGAGCTAGCTGTAATAATGAGAAAATATGTATTTTGCATTAAAACTCCCATGTGGGTAATCAATATTTTGAAAGAAAATGTTTATTTCTAGATTTTTTGTTGTTAACCCAGCATGGGTACTCTGAAACAAGGAGAAACACTGCATCTTGAAATGAAACCTGCATACTGAGTTAAAACATTATATGGGTATGCAAGAAGCTCTTTGTAATCCTGTAGCAACATCACACCTATAAATTATAGTTATTTGCACTTCCAAAGAATGCAACTCTTGATATGATAAAAATACTTGTTTTTTTCATTGTTGCTACCCATATGATATCATTTTATTGCTGCTCTAGAACTTGAATGAAACCGTCACCCTTCTTTATAATACCATTCTTGTAGCAATATTCAAATAGCACAAAACAAACATACAATGATTAGTGGTACTATCTGATGGTCTGTTTCACTCACCATTATGAATAACCCTATTTTTTATGATTAATTTTGTGCTTTCCATCCTTATGTCACAACTCGAATGCTTTCAGAAACAATAGGCATTTCCAACTCAAAAAATCATGAGATAAAGCAATAATTTTCTCCATGTTTTTTTATTCATTTGTGCTTCATCGATAAGGCATATGTATGCATGTTCACTATCACTGTTTAGAGATAGAACACTACTACTCCAAAGTAGAATAATATGAAATAACATCCAATGTGAACAGACTTCAAGCAACAAAAAAAAACTATGGGAGCAATGTTCAAACCTTCCAGAATTCAAATCGATAGTTTTTTGTTGTATTGAATTAGTTAAATCTATTGTTCATCTATAATTTTCATTTATCACCCAAACTTGTAAGTTATGAATGGACAATACAATTAATTTCTTTGATGACTAAAATTATGTTTTACTCCTTCGGTTGAATAGTTCATATGAGCATGATAATTGTACTTTCCTTGGACCACTTGTAAGTTCAAGGGTCAGCATGTCGAGCTCTACCCTTGTGGGAGCCCGTTTTACTCCACATGCTTTATGTCTTCACAAAGTAACTAGATTCATGGCTTTTCCTATACCTGCATAGGAAACAAATGATGTTAGCAAAAACAATAAATATCATGATGTTTGATCTTTCAGCTTTGGTTCCTATACTTTTATTTTAGTTGATTCTATGTATCCATGGGATTGAATTATATTTTGTCAGTTGGGCATGTAGTATAGTTCATATCCTGATCTCTTGATTGACACCCTCTTCAACCTTTTGCAGATACAGTCAGGAGGGAAAACAAAATGGAGAAAACTACTGGGCATCAATTGAAGACCAATTCAGGAAATGATAGATATGTCCTATGCTATTTTTCACTTCCTTTCAGTTGTATATTTCCTTTCTTGTAATGAATGGAACCAGTTAAAACCATGGCTTGTGTGGATCTTTTAATTTCTCCTTCTTTTCATTCTGAAAAGAAAAATGCATCAAAAATGAAAAATTGTACTATCATTTGTATTCTTGTGATAAAATAAAATATGTAATGTAACAATGTCATGAAATAAATGAAAGCAATGGATTTTTAATCATTTGTATAATCATCTTGTACTTCATTTGTTCAATAAGCATTAAGGAATACTTCTTAAACTCCGTTATCTCAATAATGCATAACTGATATAGATGCAAGCAACAACTTAAAACCATGTAGCAATTAACTGAATCTTTACTTCAAGATATAAAAAAATTTAATCAGCTCCATCAATCGATTTGTAGTAAAAATTTGGTAACATTGACCCAAAAATTGACTCGCCTAGCCCCATTTCAAGTCTCAGGTTTGCAGAGTGATTGAAGGACTTTATAGTCCTCATCATTCTCATCTCATGTTAACTAACATTCCTTTAAGCTGAGGTAAGTTAGGGTAGCCTTCTAATCTCATCCCTTTGTGACTTGGGGCCTTGATGTAGTTGGTCCCCCTCTCTTAGAGTAGGTTTGTCTTTTATAGCCAAGAACAAGCATGCATTGTCATCAGGATCTCCATAATCAGAAATACTAGCATCCTCATTCACATAATATTCTCTATTGATCTTCTTACCTTTTTTTTCTTTGTTAAATATTTGTTTATTCTTCTTACCTCATTTTGGACATCTTGAAGCATAATGGTCTATTCCTCCACAACTAATACATTTAAAGGGTAAATTACCTTCATACTTACCATAGCTTTTCTTCATCCTTCTCATGAAGTTAGCTTCTACTTCATCAAGATTTTCTTCATCTAGATCTTCAACTCTTGTAGCCTTAAAATAAGTTTTTGATTTGGATCCATTTCTCAAATTTAGCTTTCTCATCTCATAAGATGTCAAAGTTCCCAATAACTGATCTTTAGTGTAAGTCTTGTACTAGCCTACATGTTCTTCAATAATACATACCTTTTCACTGTATACATCAGGGAGAGTTCTAATAATCTTCTTTACAATATTGGATTCATCTATTGTAGCACCAAGTTCTCACATTCCACCTACTATTTCATCCAATCTTTGTACATAAGATTTAGTGTTCTCATCTTCAGACATGTGCAGAAGCTCAAACTGTGTCTCCAAATTATGTAACTTTTCTTCCTTGACCCTTTCATCTCCTTCATGCACCTTTTCTAAGGCATCCCAAACTTCTTTAGAAGTCTTTAGATTTTGAAATTTAATCAACTCAGAATGTGCAAGACTATTCTTCAAAATGAACTTTGTCTTATTGTTTGCTTCATGTGCCTTGGCTTCATCAGTTGTACTCAGACCATTAGTAGGAGGAGTGTAAAAATTCTTGTAATCTTTCTCCACATCATATCCATAATACTCCAAATATTATTCCATCAGTATTTTCCAAATACTCATAAGTGATTTTTCTTGCCATCATGGGCCTTCCTTAAGCGGTTAAGCTCTTGTCCAAGGAACCAAAATCTGATACCAATTATTGAACAAGACAACTAAGAGGGGGATGAATTAGTTGTAGCAAATTTTAGCCTTTAAAAAATATTCACCAAAACCTAAATCAATCACAAATTCTTTACTCTGCTAAAATGATTAAACTTTAAGTGCAGGGACAGAAAATAAAAAGCATCACATAGTAACACCAAATTTACATGGAAAACCCAATGAGGGAAAAACCACGGTGAGGATTAGCTTATAATATAAAGAATATCAAAACCGATTGCAAAGGCTCACTACCAAATAAGGATCACTACCAAAATAGGACTAATTGTCCAAATCAAGACTCACTGTCCAATAAGGGTTAACCACCCAGAGGGCTCACTGCCATTGAGATACAATGAAGATATAAGATATATATTACAAAGAGAAGACATTCTCAATGCAACAGATATTTCCACCATAATTCACTTAAACACTTGCAAATATGTATGAATGATAGAGTGCACCTTCAACTCACTAAATCTGAAAACTCAACAATTAGATTTTGCACTGATCTGCCACACATGTATCACATACACACACTATTTTTCATATTTTTTCTCTATTTCTTTGTGCATATCTCTTTGTATATCTTTCACCAATAACGCATCTTGTATTTATACCATCTTCAACTTTGAAACATATCCAAAGTCGGCCATCCATTATTACACTCAAATTAGGTCGATGCCAAAACATTCTAAGGTGGAATTAGAATGAGGGTGACCCAAGCACACACTTGATGAGGACCCAAATAAGTTCCAAAACACTTCATGAACTTCGAAATTAGTGTCCAATACAAGGTCGGTCAAACTAGTGTAAAACACATAGAAAAATTAAGCACACACAACCCTTAGCACAATCCAATATTTCCATAAACTAAAATTATCTTGAACACATTCATAATAGCTTAACTTTATAACCGCAAGTCATAAGAATAAAAAAAATAAAAAATTTGGAGCAACAAAATTTCTCCTAGACCTCATCCAGATACACAAAAACTCACAATTCACAACTGGTGAACATAACTTGCACTGTAAAATGAATCAGAAGCCCAAAATCTAGATATAGTAGCTTCCAATAACCATGATCAACATATATGAACCACACAAACATAGGAGAAAAACCTGAAGCAACCACTGAACACCTGCAACCTTTATTCATTACAATTTTCTCAATATCCTTTACATATACAACCAATAAACTGCATCCATGACGTCAATGGCAACAACAACTAGTTGATAACCAATTGTTCATTTGACATCAATGAAAAAACCTTCATTCTTGCAACATTGGCTAAGAAATTTTTTTACATAATCTAATCCAATCTCATAGCTCTCTTCCCTTCTAAGCTATCTTAGAAAATAAGCTCTATTGGGTCTCAATTTTTCCCATAATTTTGTTGAAAATTTCAAAGAAATTATTATTACATATAAAAAAAGAGAAAATGTATTGCATGTTATAATAATAAATATGATCCTCCCTTAAGAATTTTTATCTAGAGATTTATCTCTAACTTTTAGTTATGTAGATTTCTTCCTTTTTTAAGTTGTTGCAAACTTCTATGAGGCAATGTTAAGCTCACATAAGAGAATAAGGCCTTATAATAGTATTTCACTCAACTAACTACTAATCAAAATGATCTCACCAAGAAAATCAAAGAACGAAATGCTTGTATATTGATATTTTTAGTGAGATAGGATGGGGTCTTTCCAAATAAATAAGGTTAATTAAGAAATTTTCAATACATCTATTACATCTATAGTCATCACAATGTTATCTTAAACATGGTGACAAAAATCAACATTGACGTATCATTGTTTTGATTATATGGGAAAAATAGGTTTTGAAGGGACTCGAAACCCTTTAAAACTTTAGGCACAAAATGCTGCTCAAAAGATACAACACTAGATTGTCAACAACATCCAAACACCTAACCACAAAAGATACAAACAGCTTCTCCAAAGATAAACAACAAAGACCAGTAGCCAAACAGTCTCAAGCCATAGTGGGAAAAGCATAGCTAAACCACACATGCAACCTTTCGACCACCATGAACAAATTTAACAAGGGGCTAAGAGGAATGATTATGCTTAGGGAGACCTCTATTCCTTCTTTGCACAACGATCCAAGAAAGATCACCCTCCGAAGAAATAGAGCAAGGGGAAGTCAGAGAACAAGCCACCAAAGGAAAAAGAGGAAAAGAAATAGGAGTGTCACTCCCACAATCAAAAGCATCAATAGGAGCAACATAAAAACTAGCAATCCCATTAACAACAACACACTTATCAACAATAATAGCAGCAACCCCACCAGTCATAGCAGAAACTATGGGAAAACCAACCACATTAGTAGCAACTGTAGACAAACCAGAAGAACCACCAATACCGACAACAACAATTATAGGAGACCCAGAAGGAGCAGTACCAACAACAAAAGGTTGTTGATAACTATCAGCAGAAGAATCCACGAAATTAGGGACCAAGTCATCATCCCTATCATCATCACAAGATTCACCCACAGTAAGATGCACACAAAGAGCATCTTTCCACCAAGTAGCATGGCTCCAACGAGATTTCTGATAGTCAGCAGCCAAATGACCTGTAGAAAAATGTTTCTTGCAACTAAAAATAAGAACCTCATAATCAAGAACCTAAGACCATGGCCTAGTCCCCGCCATAAAAATAACCTCCCCAGATAAAGCTTTTGAGGTATCAACATCCACAAGAATGTGAGTGAAAGTAGGATGATCATAGACAAGAGAAGACAAATCAGCCATAACAAACCTACCAATAGCATTCCCAATAGACTCAAAGCATGAAGGAGTCCAAACCTAAAGGGGAAGGTTAGGAATTCTAACCCAGGTAGGAACAATACTAATAGGTTCAAAAAGAGGGTTAAAAGAAGGGAACCAAGGCCGAAGAGAAAGCGAGTGCTTTGTCGACAGCCAAACACCCCTTCCAACACCCAAGCCCTATCCTTCTCAGATTGAAAGGAAGACACAAAGAAACCCCTAGCAAAAGGATAGAGTTCAATCCTATCCTCAACAATATTCCTCCAAGACTCCAAAACCCACTTGTGCAGATTTGGAAGAGAAGGCCATAAACCGTTAAATCTACAAATAAGAGAAAACCGAGAGAAAAAATATTCTTTATCCAACACCTCCTACCCATAAATAACAATAGGGGCAAAAGAAGAACACCTTAAGGGTTCACCCTTGAAAGAGGGAAGAGAAGAGGAAGTATTAATACCACTAGAACCAACCACCTTAGCAAAGGACCGAGAAGCAAAAAATCCACCAAGCACAGGGCGTGAACCATCGTCCAGCAGTGACCTAGGAGCATGCGACGAACCGTTAGCAGACACCCACAAGCCAATAGCACACAACCCAGCAACAATAAAATTCAACCCAACAAAAGCCAACAACACACAAGCAGCCAAGGGAACACCAAAAGCCAATGATGCACCAAACAACACACCAGAAGCCAACAACCAACGGCGAACCAGAAACCAGCGACGAACCAGAAACCAATGGCCCACCAAAAACAACGGCGAACTAGAGACCAACGGTGCACCATAAGCCAATTGTGCACCATCCGTAGAGAGCACGAGGGTTTCGGCAAAGAGCGGGAAAGTCATTTCAAAAGAGGTTTATTATAAAATATTGTTGTATTAAATTACTAATATTTCATTTTCCATGTTTCATGAACTTCATTCTATTTAGTTGTTGATGTTTGACTATTTATCTATTGGTTTGAGTCTTTTCTCTACTTAATGATGTTTTTTGGACAAGAATTTGTATTACTCTTGTTTTTATATTGAAAATATAAAAACATTTAAAAAGTGAGTTCTTTATTATTTATTTTTAATTTTTATATAATAATTTTAATGAAAATAAATTAAAAAAAATCATAAAAATAAAAAATCATGTGAAGTATTAGAATAGGAAAAAAATATAGATAAAATACATGTTCTCTTCTTGTAATTGTGAAAATTGCAAACTATGCATCTTTTGTATTCATTTTGGACCCATTTTGATCAAATTATCCCTAATACAATGATAGTGTGTAAGTGCCATATTTTAGCATAAAATTTGGCAAATGACTTGAATCTAACCTTAATCCAACAAGACATGTCCTTTGGGACTAGTACTAATTCTCATTTTATCTATAAGTTAACTTGGGTCAAATATATTGGTGTAGAATGGGCGGGGGCCCTAGCTTGGTTGGATAAACCTTTCCTGTTGTAGGAGGTTGGTCATGAGGTCTAGTCTCCCCCATCCTCGTGGTACCGAAGGGCGTGTCATGCCAACACCACCGGTCATGTTAATTTTTTTACCGGATGCACTACACTTTATAGGGGGTCGTGCTACCCAATTCCTGCAGTCTAATATATATATGTATCTATATATTGGTGTAGAATTAATTTAATTATTTTTTGTGGGTGAGGAAATGACCTCAAAACTTGTAAATTCAACATTAAATCTAAGCCCAAGTCAACTCCCTCAAACATGTGTGCTAATGTTTTGTATTCAATACAAGCACTATGTTAGTGTGAAAAGTATTAGTACTTACCTAGTTTACTTTTACCTAGTACCTAGTTGATCATATTCACACTACTGTTAAGCTCACTTACAGAAACCTCTGACTTTTTGTATCACCTCATGAGGACCCACCATGTGCCCTAAAACTTTTCCATAGAGTCCTACATTTGTTTGGCATTGGAGAGGTAGTCAAATTTCCACTCCTACCTTCTCACCTCCTAAGGTTCTTTTGTACAAAGGTTCTTTTGTACATTTTATATTATTTTATTTATTTATTTTTATATTCCATATCAGTTTTACGCAAAAAAAATATTGCAAGTATATCTTGGTTGCTCTAGCATGGTTTTAGAGTAAGATTGCAAGAATATTCCCTTTCTTGAATTTATAAGGATCGTGGTCATATATATTTAAACAATGCATCCTAGAGAAAAATAGACCCTACCATTGTTCTAAACATGCCCAAGAAATGAATCTTGTTATATAACACTTCTATTTTTTCCACCAAAAAATTGGTATTTTTTGAGAGGCCATCAATGGTGGTTGTATATAAATCTATATAGTCTATAGATTTTCACCACTTGTAGTAGGGTCCCATAGGGGCTTCAAGGGATAAAATTATTGGATTATCCCCACATCCAAGCACTACCAAGATTGTATTTGTTAAATTTCACCACTCATGAGAGTCACCTACCATCAAAACTACAATTCCCTCCACCATGTCTAATCCATCAAGCTACCTCCTTTTTATCACCATATGCTAGAAACCAAATTTTAACCCTAAGCACCATTCATGGTCACTACCAAGTGTAGCTAGTAGTTTCACCAACCACCTTTCCATTGCAACATAGATCACCCTATGCTTGGCTACTCCCATTAGAGCACCATCATCACTATTTCAAAGGTTGATATTTAAACAATGCAATCTAGAGAAAAATAGACCCTACTATTTTGCTAAACATTCCCAACAAATGAATTTTGTTATATAACACTTCTAGTTTTTACACCAAAAATTTGGTATTTTTTGAGAGGCCATCAATGGTGGTTGTATATAAATCTATATAGTCTATAGATTGTCACCACTTGTAGTAGGGTCCCATAGGGGCTTCAAGGAATAAAATTATTGGAGGAGCCCCACATACAAGCACTATCAAGATTGGATTTGTTAAATTTCACCACTCATGAGAGTCGCCTACCATCAAAACTACAATTCCTTCCACCATGTCTTATCCATCAAGCTACCTCCTTTTTATCACCATATGCTAGAAACCACATTTTAACCCTAAGCACCATTCATGGTCACTACCAAGTGTAGCTAGTAGTTTCACCAACCACCTTTCCATTGCAACATAGGTCATCCTATGCTTGGCTACTCCCATTAGAGCACCATCATCATTATTTCCAAGGTTGATATTTAAAAAATGCATCCTAGAGAAAAATAGACCCTACCATTGTGTTAAACATGCCCAAGAAATGAATTTTGTTATATAACACTTCTATTTTTTACACCAAAAATTTGGTATTTTTTGAGAGGCCATCAATGGTGGTTGTATATAAATCTATATAGTCTATAGATTGTCACCACTTGTAGTGGGGTCCCATAGGGGCTTCAAGGGATAAAATTATTGGAGGAGCCCCACATCCAAGTACTACCAAGATTGGATTTGTTAAAGTTCATCACTCATGAGAGTCACCTACCATCAAAACTACAATTCCCTCCACCATGTATCATCCATCAAGCTACCTCCTTTTTATCACCATATGCTAGAAACCACATTTTAACCCTAAGCACCATTCATGGTCACTACCAAGTGTAGCTAGTAATTTCACCAACCACCTTGCCATTGCAACATAGATCACCCTATGCTTGGATAATCCCATTAGAGCACCATCATCATTATTTCAAAGGTTTTTTTTTCCATAACCATGCAACTTCTCCACCAAAGCACCACCCACGTGCAATGTTGCCCCCATGCAACAATCCACAACTATTTAGTATTTCCTAATTGATTTTCACCATCATCAAGGCTTTTATATTTCTCTTTAATGGGGTAACTTGTTACTTTTATGAATAACTTACACCTAAGAAGTTAGATTGTTTACTTCTTATAGTCAATAAAAAACCATTTCTATGCACTTCGTCATAGTGTTAACTTTTTTCCCTAGCAAGCTTTTTTTTTTTAAATAATATTCTAAAATGAAAATTTACATCCTTTTTTTATATTTATTTGATAAGCCATAAATGTTTCCCACAATATCAAGATTTCACCAAAAAGTCAAATTTAGCAGAAAAATCGAGAAGAATGTAACATTGCATTTTTTACCACTTTTTGGGTGGTTTCATCTCATGGTTTTGTAAATATCATTTGATGGTTTCATATATTGTATCTCGTACATATCAAGTTCTTGAGATGGAGGTTGTGTGTGAGATTCTTATAGATGTTGAGTTGCCTTTGGATCTTTCGTTGTTGATACTCTTGAGAGAGATTTCTCTAAAGTATATTGTAATATTTTTGAATTCTAAATAATATTGAGTGGTTTTTCGAGTGTGAGGTTTTTCTCCCAAAAGGGATTTCCCACATAAATCATTGTGTTGTGGTATGAATGATATTTATGTTTTTATTTTAGTTTTTGTAATTGTTGTAAAGATCTTAGAAAAATTGAATGGCCCTCCTCTCAAGATTAGTGTAGGTAGTTGTTATGCTACCTTTTCTTTCTTATAGTAGGTAGGTTACCTAATATAACTATTGAAGGAGAGTTTGAATATATGGAAAGTCCAAAATTGGAGGATTACAATGATATTTCTCTTTCCATAGTGGCATTAAATGAGTCAAATAAAAACTTGGACATGGTGTACACTTTGGTTGATGGATTTATTATGTTGGTTGCTTAGTGTTGACATCATAGATTGGTCACTATTTTTTACTAAAAATTTTTATTGTTCCAAGAGTAGGTTCATCTAAAGTGGTTTAGCCTCATAATATGTTTGATCATTGATGTTGTACTCCCCTTTTAATTATTATAACATGTTTTGTGAGGAAAAATGCTTGGTTTTTTATGTGAAATCTTATAATAGATTTCATTTAATGTGAAGTATTATGTAATAATTTTTTATGGAAGTGTTTAGTTAGTGAAGATGAACTTTAATTTCTCATCATTTCCTCTATTGAAACATGGGTCTTTCATAGAAAATTTATCTTTCAAAGTTCTTTTTGGAGCATCTTGGCCCTCATTCCTATGACAAGGAGAAATCAAGCCATATCTTATTTTAACTTGTACTCCTACCAAGGAGGCAATATTAATAATTTTTGGCAAGAAATGGTTGAATGATAGCTACAATTCCTTATTTTTTTAAGGTAGAAATTATGAATTCTCACACTATGGATATTTTGATAGGAAAAGAGATGGTTAAAATTCTACTAGAAACCTATGTTCCACCTTTTATCCTCTCCATATCATCTTTGGATGATGCTCTAGATAAATACATAGTTAACTCCAACATTGCTCCAATGGGTAGTATGCTTTCAAATTTTATATAGTGAACTTTCCTGATATCCTCTCAACTTTACTTATCATCAGGTTGGGTCTTGTTGTTGCCTCCCATTTAGATCCCCTACTTTCTTTGGATCATATAAAGCCAATTATTGGTGAAATCCTCTTTGTTCAAGCTTACATTTTTTTAACTCTCAAATTTCTCTTTAGACACACTATGGAGGATTTTCATAGTCATCTTATGCCTCCTCTACTTTATCTTTTTGAGGTTGCAAGTTCTAGTGGTAGTTGTTATGGTTAATTGGTAAATTTTCCTTATGAATTATCTATTATTGCTTGGGATAGTTATGATTTTCTATTAGGGCCTTGAGGTATCTTTGTTTCATTCCAAGAATAATTTATTTTGTCCTCTAGTTACATCCATATTCAATATAAAAAGTATCATTTAACTTCTCTTATTATCCATCTTAAACAAAATTGCTTCATAAAATTCAAGTATGTTCTTGACAATATCCTTGTTGTGTGTTAAGGAATGAAATAGGCTAGGATTTCTCAACAATAAATCATTTCTCTCAAAAATAATTTTGCAAAAGCATATGACCACATTGAATGGAAATTTATAATTGTACGCTATAGGCATTGGGTTTCGATATCAAATTCTTGCACTCTATTCAAATACTACTTATCAATTAATGTACTTACATTACTATCAATGGTCACCAATCCTCCTCAACAGTAAGCATGTCCTCTCACTCTTGTGTTCTATGTATAGCTTATTGAAGGATTTGGATACCTTTTGGCTAATGGTATTTCTTAAAACTTGGTTAAATATATTAATATTTCCAATTTTCTCTAATCTCTTGTTAATGGTCACTTTGTTGATGATTCAACTTATAAAAATATTAATCTTTAATGCCTAGATTCATTTTTCTTAGCTAATTTGGTTTGACTATTCAATGGTACAAAACTCAATGTTATGGGAAAACTTTCTACCCTAGCCTAATTAGCTCAATTATTTTGGTTGGAAATGAATTTATTATGGAGAGATTTCCATATCTCTTGGAATACCTTTAGATTTTTAAGATTCTCCCTCTTTACTATGGAAATTTTTCATTATGTTTATCAAGAATAAATTGACTTATGGATTACCAAGTCTCTTTCCTTTGCAAGAAAATGCCAAGTTTATTCTAAAGGTTTAGCCATTACCCATGTTTATTACTCATCCTACCAAGTGCCCTTAAAATCCTCTTATCAAAAGCTTGAGAAGATCTTAAGAGATCTGATGGGACTTATCTAATTAGGGGGGGGGGGGGAATCAAAAGGTTTCCTAGGATTTATACTATCTCCCTCATGATTTCTAGGGTCTTGGCTTTATTGACATTTAGTGTTAGGGATTAGCTTTGTGTGCTAAGTGGGTTATTAGAGCCTCAAAGGGTAATGAAAGTCTCACTTAATTATTATATTTATTTTAGTGTTCCTTATGTTCATAAATCCTAAATTATTTAGGGCTTTCAATTTGTTCTTATTATAAAGGATCATGTTCAAATCTAGGGCACAATTGTGTTCAAAATCATATCGAAGGCTTGGGAAGCTATCAAACCATGGCTTTTATAGAAATGGAAAAATACTCACAATGAATTCTTTGTCACTCACCAATCTATTTGGTGGTAGCTTGAGATCACTTTCCAGGATATGCCTCTTGATAAAGTGCCTTAGGTTCATGCTCGCTATTTTTTTCACACAAGTAGTAAAACTCTCTTGGATCTTTTTTAAATGGCAACTAGAAATTTGTTGTCTTAGCTTGAGGCCAAAATGAAATTTAGACTCTCTAATCAAGATTTTGAATCCTTGTAGATTTTTGTTGAACCTATTCCTATATAAATGCTTTAGAACATTGGGTTAAGTGCAATAGACCCTTGTGGAAAGACTAAAAATGGTATCTTGATACTCCATTTTATAATTAAAAACCTTGTAAATAATATTTATGGCTCTCTCTACATCTAAATATGGTACAAAATTTCAAAAATAGATGGGCCCTACAATCTTTAGCTAACTCATGGCAGTGTAGATTTCAAACAATTTGGACAACGAATTTTAAACAAAAACCTTCTTACTCTATTTGGTGTTTCTCTATCAAAGGTCTTCTCAAGATTGATCCATTTAGAATTTTTCAATCTGTGTTGTCCCTTCTATGGACACCTAGAAACTCTCAAGCATATTTTTTATTTTTTCACTAAAAGATCAATTTTCTCATAATTAGATCCACAATTTATTTAAACCTTTTTCTTGACTGTATTTTATTCTTTTAGGGGATTGCCAAAATTCCACTAAATTCATCTAAATATGGCATGCTTTCAAAATGAAAATGTTGTTCAACATGTTGAAAGAGAGAAATTAAACTCCCTTTTCAAGAGCTTCTATTGATGTTTGCAATAAATGAAAACAGGTTCACCATAATGAAACGAAATGATGAGCCAATTTCCACTCTATTTCATTCAATATTTAAGCAATAATGTGTAAATGAGTAGCTAAAATTAAAGCTAACTGATATAGAAATCAAAAGGTAGGTTTTAAGAGGTCCAAATGTTGTGTACCTATTGCAAAGTTCTTTTTCAGACCTCACTGAGGACTCATTCGCCCTATGGGGAATGGGTCTTGGCTAGGGCTCTGGAAAAATGGTTTTTGGGTTATGTTCTTCTCAGTCTACACTTCCAGATCCTAGTCGGGCACTGTCAAAAAGTCAAAAATAAATCTTGTAGCTCAGTTTCCATGATTTGATAACTTTCTTTGCAACTTTGATAGCTTTTGCAGTTTTTCTCTCTAAATGATCTTCAACCTAAAACCTACAATCACACATCAAAGGAGAGAAAAATGTTGTTTGTTACATTTTGGTAATTAAACCTTGAAATGAATAAAAGCATAAAGGAATGATGAATGAACAAATGCAATGTCACAACTCACCACACCTTAATTGAAACCTTGGATAACAAATCTGCAAACTAGCATGAAATAGCCTCAATGAATGTAGATCTTGATCATGAATTTTGATTAGAAACAATGCCTTTGAATATGCTCAAATTTATCTTGAATGCCACATCAACACATTAGCTCAACATGCATGATGCATTATGCCTTTGACATGATGAAATGGATCTTGATTATTGCAATAATCTTCAATAATCTACCCTTGAATGCCTTAGAAATGCTCTTGAATGCTCTCTTGATCATAAGTTTTCTATTAGGATGCTTGCATAAAAATTATAGGTGAAACTAAGTGAAATAGCCTTGTATTTATACATATCTTATCATTAATTCCTGAAATTAAAATATCACAAGCTGACATCAAATCTTAGATTTGAAAATAATTAAAATACCGCCAAAAATATATTTCAAAGAGGGGTCCTAGGTCACTCACCCAGGACACACTTCAGGAAATGTGAAAGATCATGTAAAAATAGGGTCCTAGGACCTAGTGAGGACCCATTCGCCATGTGGTGAATGGGTCCTAGGTCACTAACCTAGGACACACACCTTCTAAAATTAAGTGTTGTGTAACGACATTTATAAATGTCGGGTTTTATCCCTCAGAATTTGCAATTAATTAGGCTTGGATTTGAATTAAAGGGGCCAATTAAGGCAAACTAACCTCAATTAATTAATAAAGCCCTAAATTAGTGTGAAAGTGTAAAGATACACTTTACAACATCCTAAATAAGGCACAATTAAGCTCATTTTATTAAAAAGGGCCCTAAACTTAATGTGAATGTGTAAAACACATTACAACACTAAATCAAGGCAACATTAAGCTCATTTTAATATTAATTATTCCCAAATTAAGGAAAAAGGGATACTCTTTCCATTAATATAATATTCATTTCTATGTGTATAATAAATCCATGATTCGCTCTAATGTTCTCATGCAAACATAAGTGCAAGCTAATAAAGTTGCTCACTTACAAGCACTTCTTGACCACTAGGTTATTACACCTTGTATGGTTGTTAGACTCTGATCTCCCTCTCCCTCTCACAAGGGTCAATCCCTTCTCGATAGTGTCAATATTGGCGTGGACATAGTCAAAATGCTCATAGACATGATTCGCATGGTTCCCATGGTTCTTTGCCACCTCAATGCAAAGTCGAAAGTCAAAGTGTCCATGGTTGGTCTCAACAACCTCGCCTACCTTGTGTTACCTCGCAACCTTGTGATAGAGGTGCTCCCAATTGGTCAAAAGATGGAGGGTAGAATAATGATGAAGGAACCATTAAGATTAGGAACCAGTTCTTATGACCAAAAACCTTCCAATAAATAAGACAAGTCCGATCTATTAACTTCATAACTCTCACTACTTAATATGCTAATTTCATTTAAAACTTTATCTTACTTAAACTTCAAAGTATAATACCATTTCACCTATCTATTTTTAAATACAAAAATACTTCTTTATATAAATAATATATAAAACACACATTCATTTAAAAAATCATTAAATTATTCATTTTACATTTTAGATTCTCTCAATACACCGTACCTACCTACTCAAATATAACAATTTTTTTGGCCATCATGATTTTCTAGGCTAGATAACCAATGACAAAGATAGAAACAAAAAGATAAGTCAACATTACGATTATAACTAGAAAAATTTCATAATTAAAGTATTATTATTATTATTTATAAACTAGCGGATCAAACAACGCAACAAAAGAAATTATTAATTATCATCTATTTTATATTTAGAAGTTGCTTTTTTCAAGATATTAAGAATTGATTTTGTCTGTTGCAGTCAATACGCTCCAAAGCGTTAATTTTCAAGGTTTATAATATACATTTTTATCAAATCCCAATAAATACTGTCTTATTCATTAGTTTTTCTATTATACATACTTATGAAAATAACTGTATAAAAATAATAATAATACTTTTTTCTTGTACACTTGTTTAAAACAAATAAAGGGTTATAAGAAAAATCAGACATTAAACAAATCTGATATTATAAAATTATTATTAACTTTAACCTATAATTTTAGATTTGAGGTTTTATATACTATATTTATATTTTTTATATTTTATTTTTTTTAAATTATAAAATAGATCTTTTTGTATTGTAATGATAGATTGTGGAATATAATTTAAAATATTGATGTGGAAACAAGTTTCATAAATATTTTCAATATTTTTAATTATAAAATATTTTTTATTTATTTGTAAATAATTATGTTATCTTTATTTGATAATAAATTATTTTTATTTATTAAAAATAGATACTACCAACGAAATGTTGAGATGGTATAATCACTTTTAATGATGAATATGATGACATAATATGGTTTGTATTGTTTGTATTGAGAGAACGGTTATGAGAGGAATTTTATTTTTTGTTATATCAAGTGGAAGGTAAGTACTCTCTCATTTTATTAATCTATCAAATATTTACATATAGATTCATGTCGTGGGTATGGGCAAACAAAAACAAAATTCTTCTTGAAGTAAAGTGGCCAAATGAGCAAGCCATGAGAACACTAGACAAAATGGTCAAACACATAGGCCAAAGACATAATTTACAAAATGGCCAAAATAACAAGCCAATGAAATTATAGGTGCTTATAATATACCTATGCAACCTATATAATCCATTGGTGAGCCCTTATAGAAGTTATAACAAAGTATGTTAAAAAACATTGCATGCTTATGATTTTGATGAAAATATAATTGTAGACTCAATCTTCATTTCTTGCAAGATTAGCTATTCTCTGTAGGAATTTGACAGTCTTTTTTGCCTTAGCGAGGTTGAAGCATTCCTAGAGTGAGGAAGACCTTTTCAAAGCACAAAGCACAAACACAATTATGATTGTATTGTAAAAGCATATTCTACCTTTTAGATATATAACATCATGTTACAAGCAATCAATATAGCAAGTTGTAATCATGTAAGCATATATATCAAGGGGCAAGAAAGTGCCCCCAATGTTTCCCCTAATGGTGAGGAGAACAAGGAGAAAACTTTTTAAAAATAGATTATGAAAGAATGAAATAGATATCATAGAAGATGTAACAATTTATCCACTTCCTTTGTGAGTGCCAGCAACTTGGATTATATGGCCCAGATCATATGCCAATTGAAGTCATCCCTATAACTTTGAGCTAGCAACTAGGAGCAAAGAAGTGCCTACTAGCATAGCATGATCCACCACTTCCTCTAGACCCATTCTATTATTTTCCAAATGTAGTATTTCCCTAGATATTTTGAAATCTCTTTATCACCAACGATAAAATTTATACTCAATATAAACATGGATGAAATGTTTGTATTTATCCTATGGAAAACTATTCCTTGAACAAAATCCCAACCGAGCACCTCCCAAATGGCCCTAAGAATAGATCCACCTTGAAAAAAGAACACATTTCTCATTATGAGCTCTTTGATTTCCCCAAGTAAAAACATCTATTGTAGCTCCTATCGATCATAATTTATATCTCCATATGGCCTCTACCCCTTGCTTCTAAATATTAGTTCAAAATCACACTAATGTATTCAAATGTCATAGAAAAAATAAAGTGAAACTCTTCTTATTAAATAGTATGACCAAGAATGATATCAAGAATGTGGTAATGAGTGTAAAATATCCATTTAGTGTGTTAGCATTAATGTAAAGTTATGTCATGCATTAATCTCCCCTTGCATTCAAATAATGAATGTTTACTCACATGAATCCTTATCATTTGGCATGATACAAAATTAAATCTCATATTATGCTCAGATTTAGCTAGCCTTTTAAATCATCACTAATTACAAGTTATTTATCATTCTCAATTCCTTGGTTTGATAAGTAGTCTACAACTTCATTCCCAAGCTTCATTGAAGATGTTAATTTTCTAATTGGCTAATTGTATCTTCAAGATTCATGGTACGGTTTCTATAGAGTCACCTTAAATAATAATTAAGTGAAGACAACAAGATTTTGCTAGATGGGGACTAATTAGGAAGGCCTTAACTTTTGCTTCATTATGTATGCTTGATTACAATCATTCTTATAATTTTTTGTTATCATTTTTCCTTGGGAGTCTTTGATGACACAACCTTCCTTAATGGCCCTAAGTTACTCTTTGAAGCACCATCAAAATTCATTTTGAACATGACATTTTCAGGTATAGTTCATTAAAAATGATCCCTATCTAGGGTAATTTGATTAAACCTAATAATCCCATGTAAAAGGAGAAGCATTCTTAATTTTAATCATATAGACTACATAAATATTGTGCATCTTAAGAAGTGTATATTTTAATGTGTATATTCCATGATTTTTTTTGCATAAAAAGTAATTTTTTTATATGAACTCTAAATATTTTATGTAGGATAGTGTTTTTTTCCTCCTGTCAAGCATTTATTCTAATATAATTTGGGATCCTATTTCTATATCTATCATATTCTCCTTTTATATTTTAGCACATAGATTATATATCCCTCTTTTTCATTGCCCATAGCTCACAATTTTTTTACTAATAAATTGCATAGCTATGTTAGATTTATTTTTCCTTTCACTTTGATTGAATAACTCTTCATCTTCCTTTATGTGTCTTGTCTTCTCGGTTATGATCCACTCGTGCACTAACAACTATCATAAATTTTCTAAATCATCAAAAATTTCATAACCATCCATCATTACCTCATTTACACCCATGATCATTTTCCTTTGATTATTTTTGTTTTCTTGTTAATTTTTCCTTATTTTCTCATTTCCCCCAACCTTATCATAACTATTTTTTTTCTTTCTAAAACTACATCCTAATGTTTTATTGTATTTGGTATTATAGCTTGGTTTCTTGGTTTTTTAGCAAGTGGGAAATCTCTTTCTAGCTCATAATCATGGCAAGGTTTACATATAATAGGGACACCCTCATAATCTATTGGATGAATAAATTAAAACATATCACCTTCAAAGTAACAATTCTCAAGAGTGATTGATCCAACTCAAGGTCCATGTAAATCTATGCACATTTTTTGATCCCCTTCAATGGAGAAGAATGTATGCACTTTCCTATGAAATCTCTTAGTAATAAAAACACATTTTCATAACTCATGTATAAGGGAATAAAGACGTATCCACACTTACACAATGGGTGGTATTTCCTTCATATGATCAAAACTAATATGCCAATGTTTCATGAATAGCTCCACATTTTTAAATAAATAAGGACCTCAACAAGAGATTATGCTTATATCAAAAGAATGTATACATCACAATAAAACATCATCAAATTAATGTGTGTGTGATTAGTCTATATATATTGTACCTTCCAATTTAAATCCATATCCAACCTTAAGAAATGATCACTTTTATGGCCTCTAGGAAAGATCATCTCATTTTCTATATAAGTGAAATATTTTCTCTCCCAACTATTTTTGTAGCATATATCTCCATCTATGTTAATTTTTAATTTCTTGTAAATACATGTTAAGAGTTTCAACTTGGGGAGGATTGTTTCTCTCCTTCCTACATACATATCCATCATCCTTATCCTATGCCTCTTCATGGGTAACTTTAAAAATATTCCACCTACATCTCTATCATGTAAGATTCAACATGCACAAAATCCTAGTAGAGTCCAAGGTTGATTTCAATAAAAAAATGAAAAATTACTTCCCTACCATTGTCGTATTCCTCTTGTGAAATTATTTTTCCATGAATTTCATTTGTTTATTTTTTCGCAGTCATATCCATTTCTATTTAAATAGGTTGATTCTCCATTACTTCAACACTATTATTGATCTATAAATTAGAGATGGCTATACATGAACTTTGTCACGTATAAATCTTAATGAAGAATTAATGAGTTCTACACTTTATAGGAAAGTAAATTAACTATGAAATTGCAGGAAAATAAGAGAAACATACACCATGATAAGAATATATAAATATTTGGGGTTCACCCCGCAGTGCAACGACAGTTGCAACACCGTGTTGAGATAGTGGTTTGGTGTTCAAGTCTCACTGTGATGCATTGCAAAGGTTTGGAAGGTTGAGGGTGAGAAGGTAGGCCAAGGATTAGCTGGTGGGACCGAAGGATATTGGACATGATTTTCTAATAGCGAAGGTGGAGTAGGCATGATAGTGCCAATGGTCAGAGGCAGCGCTGGAGTCATGCGTTGGCTAGGGAGGCGTGGAGAGGTCAGTGATTAAGGGAAGAGCTGGGAGTTTAGGGGAGGAAGAGGAAGAGACGGAGC
This sequence comes from Sequoiadendron giganteum, assembly GCA_007115665.2. Taxonomy (NCBI): domain Eukaryota; kingdom Viridiplantae; phylum Streptophyta; class Pinopsida; order Cupressales; family Cupressaceae; genus Sequoiadendron; species Sequoiadendron giganteum. Next base: position 532,973,434 of record CM021107.1, on the reverse strand, counting down.
AGGGTGACAGGAGGGGAAGCAGCAAAAAATGGAGGAAGGAAGGAGGACGAAGGAGGAAGGAGGAAGGAGAGGCAATGAAGTAAGGGAGGCCCAAGGAGAAGGGAAGAAGGAGGAGGAAGGAGGAGCGATGGTGAAAAGGAGGCCCGAGGAGATGGGAGGAAGGAGGGGTGATGGAGAATGAGAGGCCCAAGGAGGAAGTAGAGAGATGGAGGAAAAGAGGCCTGAGGAGGAAGGAAGCTAGGATGGAGGGGTGAAGAGGAGGAAGGGAGACTTGGGGAAGAAAAACAAAGTAGAGGCGGGAGGTAGGAAGAATGAAGGAGACAACTGCAAGAGGCAAATCAAGGAGGTGTTAATACCTCGACATGTACTCGGGGATGGGATTCCCCATTGTGACCCCACTGGTTCAAAGCTCCAGTCAAAAGCGATTACTAATAAAAAAAAATGAAAGAATATATAAATATTTATCTTGGAGAACTCTTATTATAAAGGAAAACTCTATCAAAAGTGAGGCAAAACACTCATTTATCCACTATCTTAAAAATCAAGTATAATCTTAGGCCTCTTGGGTATAGAACCAAAATTAAAAAACTAATTTCAATCCATAAGATAAATGCAAAAACTCCCTTACACACTTCAATCATATTTTTTCTTATTATAATTGTAGAGGATATTTTCTACTCCCAAATCTCTAGGACAAAGAAGATTCTACAGGGAGAAAATGGTCCTCAACTACCTCAAGGAACATGCTCAAATGATGGGATAGAACAATGAGAGTTCCAAAAACAAAAAGAGTAGGACACAAAGGTTCTTTAGACAAATTGATGAGCTTTTGGCCAAGGACGAAAATGTGACACATGGACGACAGCGTGGTGCGTTGGCATCCCAAAGGCGCACTAGCGTCTCTTACGGACTAAAAATCAGGAATATCACATAAAACAACAAAGTGCCTACTAGCAGTCATGTTTACTAGGAATTCTTAAAGTATGAAAAAAAACAAAGAATAACGAGACTAAATTAGTGTAAACTAAATGAGATAAATTAAAGAATGTATATGATAAAACAAAGGGAGAGAAAGAAAGCACTCACAATAGACCAAGCAATGAAGCCTCTAGCAAAGTAATATCTCTAATACCTCCACACATAAGACCAAGATAAAATCTTGGGGTTGTTTAGGGGCTTGTCTCAATCAAACCCCCATTTTGGTGTTTCCACCTCCACAGATAGCTAAATATGAAAATAGATAGAAAGATAAATAGACAAGATAGTAAAATGCATAGACAAGGGATGTGAGAAATCCCAAGATTCCCAAAGACACAAGACAAGAGATATCACCTGCAAGGATTGAGGAATTCAAAGAGAGATAGAGAGAGTTGTGAGAGCCAAGAGAGTAGTAGAGAGTGTTGTAAGAGATTTAGAGTGTTGTAGCAAGCAAGAGAGTTGTGCAAGCTTGAGAGAAAGAGAAAAGAGAGAAAACATAGAATGTCCAAGAGAGAATCAAGAGAGAAAGACTAAGAGAGATCAATATAATAAAGAAGATAGATTTAAAAGAGAGAAGAGGAGGGAAAAACACATTCCCAAGCCGTTACAAACCGTCTCGAGCCATTACCACTGACTAAGGTAGGTGACAAGTGGAAAAGGGCTCAAAAATGGTCATTTTAATATTGAAATATTGTGGTACACTAGCATGGCACAGGGACATCCACGTGGTCCGCTAGTGTCCAGACAAATCATGCTCCAAAATAGTGGGAACGAGGAAGACACAAGGTTTGACACAAAGTTGACATGTAAAGGTAGCTGCTGAAAAGGGGTCTTGGGCACCCTTAGAGGGGAAAAGGTTGATGCAAGGGCTAAAATGATCCTACACAAATACTAAGGGAGTGGACACTAAAGTGGATGCAAAAATGTAGGTTAAATTACAAAGGGTGCAATTTTATGAAACTACAATAGTATATTGAATCTATTAACCCTACTGGAATTTACTTCATTTCAATCTAACTTCTTTAATGCATCTTGGTGTATTTATAATTATTAAATAGACTTGGGTAGACTTTTGAGGGATCTAAAAAGTTACTAGAATTTCAGACTAGATGAGAAAAAATTGGGTGTTATTTAACATTTTAGAATATGTGACAAAACCACCACTTTATATAGTAAAAAATTGCCATCTTTGTATGAAACCATCCCAACAATTATGTAACCACTACCTAATCAAAATAAAAAAATTGTATAAATTCCTAGAATACTTTAATTTTCTCAAATTTCCTTTCGTGTGATGTCTACACGCTACTACATGTGTCTTCTAAACTATATTCCAATTAATATATGAGGTCACTTAATTATTTTACATATCACACCTCCCAAATACAAAGTATTTAGTCCCCAAAATCTATGAAGACTTAGAAAAAGAGGTATGCTCCTCTCAATGAATGACATTCTTGCCACCTCACTATGTACCACTCCAACCAAGATTTGAATATTTTTTATATCTAACCTTGTACCACTTCAACTAAGATTTAAAAATCCTCTGCATACAACTATCTAAAGGTGCTCAAAGATGAAAATTCATTAAAATTATTAAAAAACTATGTCAAAATTCTTTTTATATCTCTCTCGATGAATGATATAGGTGCTTCCACTTAGCATTCAAGTCTTGTTTAAATATTTAAGGCTTTATTTTGTATTTCTTTCCCTTTTAAGTATTTGACATGAAGATATGTATGTATTTGATCAATCGATATCAATTGGCCATTTGGTAATAATAATAAAAAAATCATAACTATAGTGGTTTCCAAACACAACTCCTTGTACACCCATAGGCACAACATCGAAAAACACTTCATCGACAAACTTTGGGTTAACAACAAAGTCCAATCTGCATTGCTTATATTGGACAAACTACCACCTTTGATCTAACCCAAACTAATTATTAAGAAGTAAGGTTATATTGGGTACAAGTATTAAAAAGTGCATCAACTTTAATATTCTTTAATTGAATATAAATATTAAATATTATTTCTGTACTTAACCATGGACAAGCTTTAGAAAATGCAATATTCTTTTTGAAACAAATTGTCACTTCAATAGTAGCACATCATGTGTACAATAGGTATAATTATCATGTGTGGCTCTACCCAATATTTACATCACCCAAAAGTGATGTGTTGATGAGTGTGCAAGAAGAGAATGGATAAATAAAAGATCATAATCAACAAACAATTTAAATACATCCTGATGTGGCATATTATATGTTACAGAAGAAAGTAAAAACCAACACAAGAATGCCAACATGTGTAGAACCTAAAGGAATTTTAACCCTATGGTGGACCCACTCTATAAGGATTCTTTAACTGAGTATACATGATCATGTTGAACACACATCAAAATATTGAGAGGGGGGTAAATCAATATTCAAAAAAATATCAAACCCTTCGGAATAAATTGAAACTTAATCTTTGCAACACAAACTGAAGCATGAAAGATCAACACAAAGCACAACACCGCATAACACTAGATGTATGTGGAAAACCCCAAAGGGGAAAACCACAATGATAAAAGTTGCTAGGAGCTACTATCCTAATAAAACCTCACAAATGAATAATAGTTACAACTTTGTTTTAGGGATACAACCCAAGGAAGCAACTACTCTTTGATCTAAGAACAAACTCAAAAAATGTTACAACATGATCCTATTGTCTGATAGTCCTTACACATGTTTTGACTTGAAAAGTGACATGGACTGATGGTGGGCATGTGGTACTTATTTTCCCATTTCTTGCCATGCTAGTCCATACGATCTTAATTTTCATTAATTATGCATTAACTACCCATCTCCCCTCTATCGTCAGCCTTTTGGAAATCACTTCGACATGCTTTTCATTTGCTAGGGTTTCTTTTTTCTTCTATGCAACACCACTCATGCTTGGTGTTTGCACATAACACTATCCATTGAAGAACCAGTGGTGGTGCACTTCACAACTGATAGTGGTGAGGTCGAGGATGACTCATGGTGATGCATTTTTTGTTATTACTATATTTATCAACACTTCCATTTCCAAAAGGAAACTAGTAAACTTTTGCCATCATAGGTGAGGTTGTCTTCCAACCTCACAAGGGAAATATCTATCCATTGCGTGTATTTTTTTTAATGTTTGTTGCATGGATTTTTTTGCAACTATCTTGTGACCAACTGTGTGTATATACATATACACACACACAACCAACCAAAATAAATGGTTAATATAATTGCAATATCACTTAAAACATGGTACACATTTGTGACATTTCATTTATTTACCTCTGTAATTTTGATAAATATATTAATAGTATTTGAGGTTATGATATGCTTGACTCTTAAGGGTTTCTTGCAACTATATTATGGCTGACTATATATATACACATATATTTGCATATACATATATGTGTGTGTGTGTGTGTATACACATTTGACCAATTAATATAGGTTTTCTACTACAATATCTTTAAACAATTAATATATATTTGACATTTCATCTGTCTACCTCTGTAATTTTAATAAATATATTGATAGTATTTGAGGTTATTATAAGCTCGAATGTTAAGGGTTTCTTGCAGCTATATTATGGTTGATTATGTATATATATTTCTTCATGTGTATATATACACATAGTCAATCAAATAATATATAATTGCTACTGCAATATCTATAAACAATGTATACAACTCACCTTGTTAAGGGTATCATGCACCTATTGTTTGGCCAACTGTGTGTATATATATGAATACCATTTATGGGTTTCATATGGTGGACTCTTAAGGGTTTCATGCACCTATCATTTGGTCGACTGCGTCCTCCACTACCATGAACCCTTTGCACAATATTACCCGCTCCCCCATCATCCCCTCTTCCCTTTTGTTACTACATTCACCTCTACTGGTATGGATGGAATTTTGTTAGCAATTTACATGCATTTACAAGATTTTAATACTAAATTGGTAATAATTTGAGTGCTTCTAGATTTATATATTATACTAATATTAAATATGTATAGGTGTGTACATATGCATGGTATACATACATACATATGTATGTATGTGTGCTTACGTATGTATGTATGTATGCTTACGTATGTATGTATGTGTGCTTACATATGTTTGTATGTATGTATGGAATACATACATACATTAACTAATGTATGTGTATGAACATGAATTTACACCCCTAACACAAATTCCCTTTTACCCCCTTACACTTTAGAAAACCGAAAGCAGAGGTTTAATTCCACTTAAGCCCGTTGCTTGCATTCCACGTGGCACCTTGTTTGTGTGTCGGTGGGGGAATTTATGTAGGGGATGCTTGCGTGGCACATAGACATCCACGTAGCATGCTTGCATCCCTAGCAGATTCCTATAGCTGGAGATGGTAGAGGCATTACATTTTTTATTGGAATTCAAAGAGTAACGTCCCTCTTCAGTTGGCTGATCTGAATATGGCCATTTTTAATCTTCTCCTTCATATTCTCACTCCATTCTTCCATTCTCAAGTTTTGAACAAGTTGGCACACTCTCCCCATGCTTTGAGCATTCACTTCCAAGCTTTGCAGCAACACCCTTCACTCCATTGCAGCAATCCATTACTCCATCACTCCAACAAGGTGAGCATAGGACAAACACCGTGGCAACAGAGGCTTGAGTCCCTCTCGTTCTCTCCTCCACAAACCTTGAGCACTTTGGGCGGAGGTGGAAAGCTCCTCTAACCTCTCCTATTTTTTTCAATTGAATAAGCACGTACTACTTGAAGTGTTTGTGTTTACGTAGCTTTTACTTTCTTTCCTTTATCATTATCTCTACTATTCCAAACTTGGTTGTCCATGGAGGTGGAAACACCAAGACGGGGGTCTGACTGAGGCAGACCCCTATACATCCCCAAATATTTCTCCCTTTATTGTGTGTGGGTGGAGATAGTTTGAAGCACGTTGGCGAGGAGGATATTCTACGAGATCATCTTTGTCACCCTCCCGATAATGTACCTTTTTTATCACTTTCGTATTCACTTTTCTCTCTTCTTAATCTTATTCTATCACTTCAAACACCTCTAGACTAGGCTGATAGTCTCCCCTCCTGAGTTGGAATCTCGTCTTCCTAGTCCTCTGGCTGTATGGATGCTAGCACACCTGTGAGACGCTAGCACATCGTGCTGTCATCCTAGAATCACACTTTCATCCTCAGACAGAGAGCTGCCTAAGAAGCGGAACTGACTCTAAATACCGACTCTTCTAGTCCCTTTTCGACATTCAAGTTTGTAGAGTGGTTGAAGGGAATATAGTCCTCATCATTCTCATCCCTCCTATCCTAACTATTCCTTAAGTTGAAGTAACTTAGGGTAGCCTTTCTGCTCTTGGCCTTTCGTGACCTTAGGCCTTGCAGTGGGTGGTCCCCCTATCATACATTTTGGTGAACCCGACATGAACCATTTTGGTTTTGTTTTGTGATACTGAAATTTCCTTTCCTCGTATCCTAGGAGTGTTGTAGGTGTGATTGTTGTGAGGCTCTCACCTCGCAACCCAACCTGCGACCCCTAGTAGGCATAGTTGGAAGGTTTCAAATTATTGTGTAACGAAACCTTAATTGGGTCACTACTTTATCTCGTAAACCTTAGGAGGCTCTATAGAACTACCATTTGATGTGTGTGATGGCCTCTTTCCTTAATCAACATATCACCTCTACATAGACTGTGAGTAGTGGTACTAGCATAACCTTTACCTCACATGACTTGTCGATGGGCTTCAATAGAGATCCATCGCCTCTTTACATTCCTGCACAAATAAATGCGAACACTGTAGCAGGTATTCTCATTGATCTGACATCGCAAGTGAATATTATAACTAAGGAGATCATGTTGATTAACTTCATGCATAAGGATGTGTATGATGCACCTGAAAGTACCATCCACACACACAAAAGACTTTTCATACCTCCAATAGGGAGTATTGTCCTATCGGTCCTTGTTGGACCTAAATTTGTAAGCCTTAAGTTTGACATCATCTCGAGGTCTAAACTCTTTAGAGTGAAGCTAGGTATCCTCTAGCTAGTAGCTATGAATGCAGTTCCCTCAGTTATACACAAATTTCTAAAGTTTATTCATGGAGGTTCGGTACACGTTGTCCATGACACCGGTTATAGACCACCGATTGCACATGGCAGCTATACCTTGGATTACTTTTGGCCTACCTCTCTTGGTCCTCTCCCACCTAGGAAGGACCTGCTACACCACATGTATCAAAACTATAAGAAAGGGTGTGCTAGGCTAAAAGTGAGATACCCTCCTTTTCCCTATGCTATCTTGCATAGAAATTGCTTAAAGGATGATAGTGATGCTGCCAAGGAATGTAGAAGAGAAGAAGAGAAGCAGTCTTAAGATCCTCCTTCTTCCTCTTCCATGGTTCAGCCTGATGCTTCCTCTCATCCTGTTATGGTACCATCTACTTTTGTCTCACACTTGTGAGAGAATTCCATGGTGCCTGCTTGGCGAAAGGACAAGCATCCTGCATTTGGGCTTCCTATCTTACCCATGGAGCCTAGGCCCATTTGGTATGGAAGACAGAAAGCCCCCTATGGGGAGTCCTTTTTGTCTCAACCTTTGTGGCCCCCTACTATTCCTATTCCTAAAATATTAAACAGGAAGAGGCTCATCAACGAGGTATTAGATTCAACTCCTCCCACCGTTTATGAGCCCGCCCCTCCTTCTCCCATTCAAGATTCTACCCTTCCACTGGAGATAGTCATGGAGGACACTCTCATGGCTGAACAAGATCCTTTTGTCCCTTCGCAAGTTCCGTCTCCTAGTTCAAATAGTTGTAGAAACCACCTTGCGCGCAAGTGTAAGTGCTAGTGAAAGGCTCTCCTAGCCGAGCAAGCCTACTTACAAAAGGAGGAAGAGAAGACCGCATATCCGACTATGTCCTCCTCTTTCCCTCCTTCCATCTCTAAATCTCTTTTGGCTCCCACTATGAGCGCACATGTGCTCAGAAGGGCGTAAGTGTTCATCGCTCCTTCGATGAAGCCACCCTTGTTGACTTTCGTCCTGATGTCTTGCCTTTCCCAAAGCCTGTGGACATGGTGAACACTTTGGTTGTGTCCATTGTAGTTCTTTCCTCTTCTCCCTCGATCCTCCTTGTTTCATTTGTGGGGATTTCACCTCCTCTGATGAAGAAGAAGGTAGAGTGTGGACCCTCCAACAATGGAGGATGTAAGAAGAGCCCACTTTCTCTGAAAGGTGGCCCCAAATTGAATTGTTTTGTCTTAGTAACAGAACCAGTCCCAACCTCCCTCGAGTTTTTCACTTCTCCTGAGTCCTTCAGTGAGCCTAGCAGTGAACCTCGGGTGCAAACTCCTTCGTCTGCCGAGGTGAAACATGGCACTCTTGTTAAGTGCATGTTTAACTCAATGGATGAAGTTTCGACCTTGTCAGCGATCTTCTCTAGGTCATTAACCTTGGACCCACAAGAGCTAAGCAACAGAGACCTTACAAGTCCCTATTCCTTGGCCCTTATCACGGGCTGATCGGAAGCTCCTCCCCTTAACATTATACCATTATAGGCTCATCATCCTTCCTTTGATGATCTAGAGTGGGAATTTGGCAACCTCTTGGTCAACAAGTGTTAAGGGGAGACCCTCTCCTTGATCTTTAGATTAGATGTGTGTGTCATGACATGTGCTTCCCTCATGATCATGTTACATGTTCCTGGATGACCCTTGCCACCCCTATTGGTGCATGGATATAGGCGTGGTGTTTCTGTTGTAAACCTTCCCCTATATGTGTCATCATTCTTCCATGTTTGCAATTGAATTTCAATAAATTGGGGATGATGCAAAGCGTTGGGAGCATTTAGGCCTCCTTCCATGTTGACCCAATTTTTATTTTACTTTGTCTTCCATACATTCTTCCTGATCTGGTTGGGGATTGATGATTTTTTGCCTCTTGTTGTGATTACCTACATATATAAATAAAGGCAGATCTGACCCCGCGAAACCAGATCTCCCTATTCCCTCTATGTGTGATATGTTTTCTTTTACTTTTCACTTTATCTTTCTCTTGTCTTTTCTTGATTTGTCCCTTTCGTGTGTGATAATGTATCTTCTACATCACTTGGTCTTTAGAAAATGCATTCATTTCCAAACGAATATTTTCTCGAAGAGCCTCCACACACTTCCTTGTTAGAATTGCATTCTCAACTTGAAACCCTAGCAGAATGTGTTTCCTTCATCATGGGTTTGTAAAGAAAGGACTTGGAAATCCTCCTCTGAAGAGAGAATGGTCCTAGTCTTCCCCTCGCATGAGCACATCTCCTTCCTTTCGAACTCGATGAAGTGAACATCTTTCAAAAGGATTCCTTGGTAATGAATCGATTCGAGAAGGAAGACATTAAGCTTTTTGAACAGCGTGTCCCTTGAGTGGACCCCTTATTTTCACATTGGGTTCCCAAGGGACCCCTTCAAAAACTCTTAACAAGTTTTATGGCGTCTAGCTTGGGGGCAACCTGACTAGGCCGATTTCGCATCTTCGTGTCTAGTCCAGGGTCAGCCTGACTAGACCTGCTTCACATCCTTACGTCTAGCTTGGGGGCAACCCGACTAGACCATACCTTTCAAATAACGCATCCCTTGAGTGGACCCTCCTTCCTTTTGAAGGGTTCCCGAGGGACCCCTTTGAAAGTCTTGCAGCTTAGCAATGGTCTGTGTGACTGTCTGTCCACTGGCCTGCATGGCCACTTCCTGATGTGTTCTATTTGCGGGAAACATGTCACCATCTCTAACTCTATGGAGTCCCCTCTACTCAATCTCCCTCATGTGAGAGTTCTTGGGGGATACCTTCCTTGCAGGTCTGCAGGTCTGTAAGGTGCTTCACTCGGTCTCCCTCATGTGAGAGTTCTTGGGGGATACCTTCCTTGCAGGTCTACGAGGTTGTAAGGTGTTTTTCCTGGTTTCCTTCATGCGAGAGTTCTTGAAGGATACCACCCTTGCAGGACCGTGAGCCTATAAGGTACTTTCGTACTTCAGCTTTGTAGTTCTACGAAACTATGAAGTCCTCTCCTACACTTCCGAGTTTTCCAGACCGTGCTCTGATTCCTCATCATTTCAAGTATACATCTCTTACTCTATTTTTTCCTTACTATACTTTACCGAAGCACTCATGAGTACTCGTGCTCTCTAAAGTGGGGGAAAAATGTATGAACATGAATTTGCACCCCTTACGCAAATTCTCTTTTACCCCCTTACACTTTAGAAAACCGAAAGTGGAGGTTTAATTCCACTTAAGCCTGCTGCTTGCATTCCACTTGGTGCCTTGTTTGTATGTCGGTGGGGGTGTTTTTGTCGAGGACGCCTACATGGCGCGTAGACGTCTGCGTAGCATGCTTACATCCCTAGCAGATTCCTACAGTTGGAGATGACATAGGCGTTACATTTTCGATTGGAAGTCAAAGAGTAACGTCCCTCTTCAGTTGGCCGACCCGAATATGGCCATTTTCACCTTCTCCTTCATATTCTCACTCAATTCTTCCATTCTCGAGTTTTGAACAAGTTGGCACACTCTCCCCATGCTTTGAGCATTCACTTCCAAGCTTTGCAGTAGCACCCTTCACTCCATTGCAGCAATCCATTACTCCATCACTCCAACAAGGTGAGCATAGGACAAACATCGCCGAAACAAAGCCTTGAGTCCCTCTCATTCTCTCCTCCAGAAGCCTTGAGTGCTCTGGATGGAGGTGGTAAGCTCCTCTAACCTATCCAACTATTTTCGATTGAGTAAGCACGTATTGCTTGAAGTGTTTTGTGTTTACATAGCTTGTAGTTTCTTTCCTTTATCACTATCTCGACTATTCCAAACTTGGTTGTTCGTGGAGGTGGAAACACCAATATGGGGGTCTGACTGAGGCAGGCCCCTATATAGCCCCAAAAATTTCTCCCTTTATTGTGTGCAGGTGGAGAGAGTTTGAAGCAAGCCAATGAGGAGGATATTCTATGAGATCATCTTCGTCACCCTCTCAGTAATATACCTCTTTTATCACTTTCGTATTCACTTTTCTCTCTTCTTAATCTTATTCGATCACTTCAGATACCTCTAGACTAGGTTGATAGTCTCCCCTCCTGATTTGGAATCTCGTCTTCCTGGTCCTCTAGTTGTATGAATTCCAGTGCACCTATGAGATGCCAATGTGCCACGCTATCGTCTCGGAATCGCGCTTCCATCCTTAGACAAAGAGTTTCCTAAGAAGCGGAACTGACTCTAAAGACCAACTCGTCTAGTCCCTTCCCGACATTCGGGTTTGTAGAGTGGTCAAAGGGAATATAGCCCTCATCATTCTCATCCCTTCTATCCTAACTATTCCTTAAGCTGAGGTAAGTTAGGGCAACCTTTCCACTCTTGGCCTTTCGTGACTTGGGGCCTTGCAGTGGGTGGTCCCCCTATATTACAGTATGTATGTATTTATATATTCCATACATGCATATATGTATGCATACATACATGCATATGTATACATGCATACATGGATATGTCTATATGCATATGTTGCAACTTCCAAAGTTGTTTATCTCAAAGCTATTATAGCATTTCAATTGTATACATTGTTCAATGTATGCTTATTATTCATACATATCTTGATTTGCTTCATTAACATTTACATGCATACATATCATTCCACCTATCATCCTTGTTTTATAGCTACTTTAATAATGTGAAAATAGCTATTCCATTTGCATACACACATACACATAGTTTTCCAAAAGATAGGTGCATGAAACCCTCAATAGTCGAGTATATGATAACCTCCAATACTATCAATATAAATATGGAAATTGCAAACATACATATATATATGGTAGAGATATATAAATTTTTGTTTCATATAGCCTTGTTCATTTACATTCAAATGAATTGGATGTATTCTTTAGTTATTCTTCAATTGTTGTTACTTTTACAAGTACAAGTATGATAATGTTGTTTCAATTTATATCATAATGTTGTTTGAAGTTGTATATACATATCATAATGTTGTATCAAAAAGGGTTATAAATATTTATATCATTTTGTTTCAAGTTATATATAACCCCTAAACTGATTACATATATATTAATCAGTTAACATTATCACCTAAGGGTTGTAAGAGTTATAATTGGGGATATGATAACATGCATTGCTCACTATGTATAACTGGGGATAGGAGTAGACAACCTAAGCCCCACTTAATAACAATATAAGACCCAATTTTTTTTGCAAATAGTTATATTAATATGACATGATAGGAACATAATGTTGCTTCAAGTTACATATAACACCTCAACTGATTATATATGTGTATGTATGTACATATATATGTATGTATGTATATATATATATGTATGTACATAAATACATATATAATTAGTTAATAGGATCACCTAAGGGTTGTAAGAATTAGAATTGGGGATATGATAGTATAACATGCATTGCTTGTTTCATTACACACATAGCCTTGTTTGATTGCATTCAACTAAATTAGATGTATGGTTTGTTTTTTATTCAATGGAAATGACTCTTACATGTATGAATATGTTATTTTAATTTATATCATATTGTTGTTTGAATTTAGAAACCTTTAGAAAAATCTCAAGAATTTTTTTGTAATATAACAATAAGCTAGAAAAATCAATTACAAAATTACAGCAGTTAGAAACCTTCAAAACAATCACAAAAAAATTATTCACACTTTAACATTCCAATTAAGTAAAGAAAAATATAATGATGGGAAGTTATCTATTGATGTGTTGTTGGTATCTACATCTTGCATAACCAACTACTCACCCATGTTTGTGGCCTCTGAATGATTAGGACTACAGCTTGAAACTAGTTGGATAATAGTTGGGGTAGGCAAGGGTGGATAATATTTGGGGAAATGAATAGAAACAAAGTCAGTGAATATTGCATGAAAGTCAAGCAAGGGATTTAAAGGATTGCGAAGACGCATTTCCCTTACTGCCTCTTTTTTAGCCTTCTCCAATTCTTTTTCTTTTTTTCAGCTTCTCATTCAATCCTTTACTACTCCTTTTTATGTTCCTTCCCCTTCCTTTTATGTTCTCTTTGAATGTTGGTTGCTTGTCGTCGTTGTTCTCTTTCAATTCTTATTTGTTCCTTGAGGTCCCTTGTTGCAATTCTTTCAAACTTCCACTATTCAATCTGGTCTATCTTCCTATCTTTCAATTGCTAAATTCCATTCTTCATCTCCTCTTGCTCCATTAGCAACTTCATGTAGTCATATGTGATGAGGAGCTAGGATTGTCTACTAAGTTGAATCCCATGATCAGCTAGCTGATTGGACATGTCCTTCACTATATGAACAAGTAATTTCAAAAAATTGGGAGATGTCAAAACTTTTTTGGCCTCCCAATGGCTCCAAGGAATATTCTTCATTTGTAAACTACACCTCACTAGTTTTTTCACCGACTTCCTTGCCTTCTCCTAATTGATTAGGTTCACATTCTCCCCAATCAACAACACTAAGGTAGATGGGCCAATGTTGTGTGGTGGAGATGGCATTGACTGACTTTGTTCGAAATCTACTTGCAAATCAATTCAAATATTTGCATCCCCATCTAACAACCATGATTGCTCCTCTAGTGGACTAGGTAGAGAAAGAGAGATGTCTGCACATGTATTTTGGTCACCCAAAACAAGTGTTCTTTATAAACTATGTTAGTCACCCAAAACAGGTGTTCTTTATGGACTATGTTAGTCACCCAAACCAGGAGTTCCAATTGGAGATTGTTGGTTAGACAAACTAGTTGTTTCTAGTGGACTATGGTGGTTTGTAAAATATTTTTTTCCAAGTGTACCTTCAACCTCTGTTTGTGGAACACCAATAGCAGATAGACTTAGAATGTTTTATGTAGTAAATTTTTCCTCAGGGGCAACAAATTGGAATTTTTCACTTGGTTGCATGTCCTTAATCAATGCATCTAGATTTAGAGGTCAAATACCTATTATTTTGAAGCCTACTTTTATGTTGTCAATATTCAATGCTTTCTAAAATGCAACATTGCCAAGTGTTTCCAATTATGTCCTTTTAATCTATAAATTTGGATATTTACTAGTCCATGCTACTCTTTCCTATTTTAAATATGATTTGAAAGATGCAAACACACTAACATCAATTGGATGCAATCTATGGGATGTGTGAGTTGGTAGGGTTAGAAATTCAATACCTAGTGACCTTGCTTCACTAATAGTAGAAAATGCTACGTGGCTACCATGGCCATCAAAAATAAAGAGGTGTCTATTAGTCGGTGAGACACCCCCAGGTATAGAAGCAATAAAATGGTGCAGCCAAAGAAGTAAGAGGTCCTTTTTCATGCACGCATGGGGCTGATCAGCCATACACATGCACTTGGCTCATAATTAAGTATATAGTTCTTGACGTGTTTTTTCTCTTAAATAAATAAAAGCTAGGTATCTTATGTCCAATATCATTTACACAACATAAAATGGTGATCCACCCTCATCTCTTGCAGATAATGTAGGATACACTTCTATTGCCCTTTTTGGCAAGCACTCTCATTGCACCATTTTTTCTAGCTTGGTGTTAGTCTCATCATAGTTCCAAATCTTCATTGGGCCATAAGTATTGGTTGTGTATGCCTTTGTCAATGTTTCGTAGAATGCAACAACCACTACAAGCCTAAGATTGAGTGCACGGTCTCTGTCTTGGCCTTGTGTTGTCCTCAAAGTTAGATCAAGATGCCTTCTTTTGAAGCCTGCCCACCAAGACTTACTAGAAAGTCCATCCTTGAATAGATTAGGCCTCGTCTAGAAAATTAATGCTACTTTAGATTTTAGATTGAAAATTTCCAAACCATGGCCAACAACAACCATCTCCTTGCACCATTCGATAACCTATTCCTCTTCGTCATCATTCAAGGTTGTTGGGGGCCATTTCCTTTTGGTAGAGGTAACACTAGTCAACCAATTAGTTAACGTGGTTGTTGGAAGACACCACTTCTTTGTTGCCCCCTTGTTGAAATTCTATTATCTTCAACATTTTCCATGGAAAATTCCATGTCAGTTGTGGACCATTCCCACTGCACTGAAACCTTCTTAGTTGTAAAATTTGTATTCACTCGGACTACAGGTTTGATCAGCTATGGAATGTGAATTAATTTGTCCTCATCACTATGGGGTAGCTTGACACCTCTCTTGTGTGGAGGCAATGTTGTCTGAGCTCGCTTGGTTATAGATCGTGTAATTCTTGTTGGCACTTTGTTCTTCATCAATGTTGAGACAAGTGTAAGAACAATAAACAATACACATACATAGAGACATATATTCAAAGTAAAGGAGAGGGGTTGATGGCGGTGAGTTCTATGTTGTGTGAGGGGTCCACGTTAGTAGATAACATGTTGGAAAAAAAATTGAATTGCATACAAATCTTAAATAATCATATCCCCAATTCTAACTCTTAGAACCCTTAGTTGATCATGGATATATATATATATATATATATATATATATATATATATATATATATATATATATATATATTAAGGGGTTATATATAACTTGAAACAATAGTATGATAAAAATATGTATAACCCTTCCTGAGCAGCATAATGATTTTTCTATATAACTTTAAACAACACTATGATGCAAATAATTATAACCATTCTTGAAACAACATATTGATATTTCTATATAAATTTAAACAAAATTATGATACAAATATTTACAACCCTTCCTAAAATAGCATATTGATATTTCTATATTACTTTAAACAACATTATGATACAAATATTTATAACCATTTCTAAAACAACATTATGATATTTATATATAACTTGAAATAGAAGTATACAAATATTTATAACCCTTCCTGAAACAACATAATGACATTTATATCTAACTTTAAACAACATTATGATGCAAATATTTATAACCATTTTTAAAACAACATTATGAAATTTATATATATCTTGAAACAACAATATGATAATGTAGTGTAGAAAAATGTACACCTTTACATTTTCACACTATGTTTGCATCCCCTTTATTAATTAAACTTAATTAAGCCTCTAATTGACCCAATTATGCATCTAAAAGCCTCATTAATTTTGTTTTCCAAAATGGGAACTATTCATTTATGGTTGAAACTAGATTACAGAGAAAGAAAAGACTCGTGGCTTCTTTTGGACAAGACAACAACTTTCTTGATTTCACAAATGACATGAATTTCTTTCCTAATTCAAAATGGAAATATTCTTCTACAAATCAAGTAATTGCTAAAATTACTGATTTTCTAAAATCTCATCTTCTTATCTTTTGATTTTTACTAATTTCATCCCACTGTCACATTCATTCTCCATCCTTGATTTAATTTCTTAAATTAAATCTTGTTCACTCATTTGAGAATTTTACCCTAACCCTAATGGAGAGTTGTCATTTTGAATCTTGACCATTGATTCTAGGGCATTTTCTCAATCTTCAATCTCATCCATTCATCCAAAATTGCATTTTCTCTAAAATGTCAATTTTGTCCTCATTTTCGACATCTCTGATTATTATCTCTTAATATCTTTGTTTTCTTGAATCTTGCATTTGTCATCTTAGCTACTTGCATTCTAGAATTAAGTTTCTTTTGCAACAATACTTAGGAAATCCTTCAAAGCTTTGTTTAAGGCTAGGTATTATAGAATTTTCTCACACAAAATCTGAGGGCACTCATTATCACAACAAAGTTAGAAGGTGCAATGGAAGTCAGCCATGGAGGAGGAAGGATTGGGTGAGACTGTTTCATTATTCTCCTTTCTTGTTTTCTCCTATGCATTATATTGATTTGTGGATTTTAATAATATATACATGTGTATGTAACTAACAATTCTATTTTTTAGAAAATTCTCATTACATTGGTGAACCCGACATCCTCATTAACACATTTTTGCAGATTTTCGTATGGCTTCTGGTTTTATTTTTGTAGGTACAGGTACGGAATGACGCAATTGGCATACCGTGCGATGCAAACGATCTGTTGCGCTGCATCCGACTTTGCGTGCAACACATTCGCCTTGTCGCACCGCATTTGACTGCTCAAGCGACACAACTGACCTGTTGCAATGCATTTTCCAGCCTCTGAATCGCAAACATCAAATCGTGTCACATATGCTTTGTCACAACGCAATTGACTGGTAAGATTTTCTTTTTTCCAGTTTTCTTTTTTTTGCAGTTTTTCCTATTTTTTTCTTTTTTTCTTCTCTTCTAGATTAGAAATTTTCCAAGATACTAATCTGTTTGTTGTAGCATGTGTCCAGTGAGAATTAGTTAAATTTCATTGTTAGCTTTTATTCTATTTTATTTTCCAACCATCATAAATTTCTTCACTCATCAGTAAAATGAACAAACACGCACTTGCATAAGGTTAAAAAGAACAATACATTTTCTTTTTTCATGGGTTTAAAATTAACTGCTAGTAAGACAATACTACAAACAGTTAAAATGAACCCCATGATTTGACAAATACTACAAACGGTTAAAATGAACTCTATGTTTTTTTTGTTTGTCAGCACATTTCATTTTGGGCTTAAAATGAACACCATGTGAGTGTGAGTTGAGATATTCATATGCTCTCTCTTTGTTTTTAAACAAAGATCGATTGAACTATGAAAATTTTGGCTTGCTTTTGTTAGCCTTAGATTTTGGGCCTGCTTTGGTGGGAAAAAGTACTCACCCCAAAGCGACTCAAATCGGGAACGTGCTAAAGCCAAGCGATTCCCAACCAATATATAAATTTTAATGTTAAGGAAAGCTTAGCATTACATAAATTATCGTGGACCAGCAATTGACTCCCCAGTACCCTTGTGGTGCGTCAAAACCTATAGAGCGTAACCTCTACAGACTGGGATGATAATGCCTCTCATGTGGCCTTCTGAACAGGTGCCCGAAATAAATCCTTTGTTTTAGAAAACCACAAACCTTCTATTCTTTGGTGCAGCAACGGTCATTGCCAACACACCCACACCTACACAGTTCTTAGTAGAAATGATCAATCTGCCATGGGAGTTTCATGGAGGTTGGAAGCTTTGTTGCCCTGAGAAGTGAGTGCACTGTAAGGGGGAGCCCGTGGGGCCAAGCTTCTGAATTCATTCACTAAGGATATGCAATTCATGGGATCCATAAGAATACTAAGGATATTCACTAAGGATTTTTGTCAATGTCTTCAATGTGGTTGATTTTCATTTTTTTTTTACAACACCATGTGTTTTCCAACTTGTTTTCAGAAAAATTCAACAACTGAACATCAAACTTGCTAAAATCTGAGACAAATTGGTAAATCTACTTAAACTCTTTCCAAAATTGCTTCTTGCGACGCACTCACTCTGTCAAAATGCATTTGTTACATTTTGAGCCACATTCGCTATGTTGATCTGCATTTGAAATCTTGTGAACCGCAATCACCATTTCGCACTGCATTTTCTTTCTCATCGATCGCAATCACCCTGTCAAGCCGTATTTGATTGAAATTAAGCCGCATTTTCAATTGAAACACCACATTCGCCATTCTGAGCCGCATGTGCTCTGTCATGCCACCTTTGTTGTGATGCATTTGCCAGCTTTCATAAGCATCTTCCCACTATCAAAATTGAATTCCAAACCTATCTTTTTCTAGATTTCATCAAGTCCTTTTTTGCTCCTATCAAACTAGACATTGATTTTCTCAACTTCCCTCATCATGACATTATATATGGCATTCTTAGGATCACCATAGGTTTCCATTTGCATTTGACTAGTTGCATTGTTAACTCTACCATCTCCTTAGACACTCATTTTGTAGATTCTAGGAGTAGATTCCTTACCATCTATTGTCAAACATTGCATTCAACAATAGGTTATCATTGGACCCAATCACCCTTTGTCCTTTAGTCAAATCTTCTATGAATTATTTCCCACTCAATAGTCTAGTGTGGAAATTTCACTTTGTCCTCCTTTAGTCCTTTTACGGTCCACTGATTTTCCAAACCTAATGCACTACCAACACTTTGTATGGTTAAGTATTCCTCTCCTTAGATTTACCAATAATGAGTCCATCTTAGGTTCTATTTTAGTTTTCATCCCATTAGTATCTTCATTTTAGTGTCATACCATTTGCATTCACAAACCTTTAGTTTCATTTTGGTCTCATTTGCATTTCATAACATTCCTCAATTCTAAAACCCAAAAACATAGTGTCATATTTAGGTCATTCTCCCCCATCATCCCAAAGTTGAGCAAAAATTTTATGGTTGAAACTAGATTACAGAAAAAGAAAAGACTCATGGCTTCTTTTGGACAAGACAACAACTTTCTTGATTTCACAAATGACATGAATTCCTTCCCTAATGACATGAACACTCTTGCTGATGACATGGGAAATTCAATTATCAATCCTTTTAGTGAAATGTCCATTCCACACAATCCTTTTGAACAATTTGTCCACAGAAACAAAAATGGGGAAGTCTTTAAAGAAGACATACAAGTTGTTTCCCAAAACCTAGAAGTGGCCTCTTTTGTGGAAGAACTCATTCTAAATGATTCAACCAGATATCTAGCCATGCTCCTTGACAAAGGGGCTAGGTTACCAAAATGATTTGACCTCAACACTATTAGAGCAACATCTTCCGATCCCCAATCACACAATGCTTCCATGGGAGCCTCATCACAAAACGTCATTAACACCATTAATGCTACCTCCCTTGGTCATGCTCCCACCACAACCAATGCATCCACCACAATCAACACAACATCTATTGGGGAATCCTCTACTCAAACCAACACCACATCACAACCCATCCCCCAAAAAACATCCACTATCTCTTCACAAACATTTGGATCAACAATGGGTGCAACCACCTCAAACCTCTTTGGAACTTCATCTAGCTCCATGGGTACATCAACAAACCTATTATTAGGTTCCTCAAATGCTATGGCAACCAACTCATCAAACCCTTTTGGGAGAAATAAACAAAGATTTTTCATTCAAGGCACCCAATCTAATGTACCAAATCCTTCACAAGTTAATACCAACATTCCTTTGAGGAAAAACACCCACATTCCTCAAGGCCATAATTACACTTTTGGGCAAGGCAATCAAGGCACCCAATTTTCTAATCAATTTGGGCTTCAACATGCTCAAAACCAACAAGGCCCCCAAATTCAATCCAACATGGCAGGATCCCACATCCCAACTTATGTGTCTCAAGTCCATACACAATACTACATCCCTCATCAAAACACTCATTCCCAACAACCAAATCAGAACACTCATTTTGCTCACCACCAACACATCTCATCACAATAGGTGGGCAACCAATCCATACCTATCACCAACATGTGTGATGCTACCAACAACCCCATTGTGGAGGCACTCACACTCCAAATTGCTGCTCTTAAAAACACAAGTAGATACCTTGCAACAGTCAAACAAAAAGTCTTATGTGTCACATGACTTATGTCCTTATCCATTTAACACAACCTTGTATATGCCACCATTTCCTCATGGATATGTGGTGTCGTATTTTCCCAAATACAAATGCAAAACAAACCCCATTGAACACATAAGAGAATTCACCACCCGTTGCATGGACATTGCATATGAACAAACCTATCTCATGACACTCTTCTCTAGGAGTCTCATAGGCCATGCACTGGAATGGTTCTCATTATTGCCTAAAGAAATCAAAACTTGGGATGAATTGGCAAACAAGTTTGTTGAAAACTACACCTATAACATTGACACAGATATTGATATTGCCTCCTTATGTCGACTTACCCAAGAGGAGGCGAGAGAGACTTTTATTCCATTCTTTCAGAGATGGAGAGCCTTAGCGAGCAAATGTCTGGTAGAAATACCTGAAAAGGAGAAAGTCACCATGTTTGTACAAACCCTCCTAGGACCGCTCAGATATGGCTTACAAGTCCATTGTTGTACCACCTTTGTTGACCTTGTTCAAAAAGGTGTTCAACTTGAAAAAGCCTTGAATGCCAAAGGGGAATTAAAATATGGTGGCATGACAATCAACAGCACCACAAAAAATAACCCAAGTAACTCCAATGACAAAAATAAATATTGGGTTAAGAATAAACACATCACAAATGATAGTGTGGTCGACGCAAAAATCGTTAATGCAACAGGTCATGTGCTCACCATCAAAGGAGTCCAAAATCAAAATGTACCTGTGACTACACCGACACCAATTGCCAATGCTGTGCAAAATAATCCTGCTCAATTTAATCAAAGGCAGCTACGTCAACCACAACAATTTCAAAAATGCACATACACCCCTTTGGGTGAATCGATCGAAATTGTCTTGAAGAAACTTCTCCAAAATGGAGTCATAACATTGGAAGAACCTAAATCGTATGACCTTGGTCAGTTCAAGCCATCATGGTGGGATGATAATGCAGTTTTTGATTACCACCGTGTCAAAGGGCACAAAAATTCCTCTTGTTGTCAGTTGTAAAATATGGTATAAGACCTTATTGAAAACCACACCATTGAGTTAGGAGGTCAACCATTTGCATCTAATGTGGATCATACAATCCACAAGAACCCACTGTAGGATCATGGTTATAGTAAACCCTCCACATCTGGCATGAAGAATATCAATAACCAAGCCAATCACATCCATCCTGCCTTCAATTATTTTGGTGGTATCATCATCAACAACTTTCGAACTATTGATGAAGAGCAATGTGTCAATACTATTACCATTAGAAAGGCCCCAGACTGCAACGTTACAACACGTAAAGGCAAGGTCACCATCCCAAGTCCCTCTGCATGTCAGCCTAAAATTACCATACCTGGTCCGTCTGCCAGATAGTCAAACCCTAAACTAGAGCTCAACCTTATTGAGCAATTGAATAAAACACCCACTCAAATATCCATTCTTGAATTGCTTCGTATCTCACCCGCACATAAGGCCATCTTGGATAAAGTCCTGAAAGAGTCTTTCATCCCAACTAACATTGATGTCAAACACTTTGAAACTATAGTCGGATATCTGAATTCGCCTCATCACATTACCTTTTCAGACAATGACTATTCCTCGCCCAAACCATCTCATAATGATGCCCTTCATATCGAGGGTTTTGTCCACAAACATAAGGTTAGACGAGTCTTAGTAGATGGCAAAGCAGGATTGAACATTTGTTCTTTAAAATTGGTTAAAGCTCTTGGCTTCTCTGATGCATGTGTGGATGCTACCAAGAGCATTTTCATCAAGGTATATGATGATGATGAACGTACTTCTAAAGGTGCCATCACAATTCCACTCCAAGTGGGACCAGTTATTATAGATACAACATGCCAAGTCCTGGATCATGACATGCATTACAATATCTTACTTGGTCGCCCCTGGATTCATGCCCTAAAGGCCATTCCTTCCACATACCACTAATGCCTGAAGATCCCTTTTGATGGCATTGAAATTACTATCCCAGGAGATCCTAATCCATTTCAATACTGAATCAATCTGTGAACCATTGTTGAACACCAAGTACCCATCAATCGAGAAGCGTCAACTTCCACCTCTTCCAAATATATTGACCTGTCTACACTCACCAAATCATCCATTCCATCAAATTCTACTTGGCCTCCATACCAAGTAAAGACCTCCAGATCCATGACCTTGGTTGTGGAGAATTCAAATTGAATACGCCTTACTGTATCACCACAATACCTAAGCCACCTAAAGTATATGGTAGACCATGTTTTGCGGTCGAGCCCAAAACAACTTTCAAGGTTCCGCCAAAAATGGTTTTCACACTATGAGGGGATATGAGTAATGAAGTCATCATCGACATAGCTAACTAGATCTACAAAGACCCAGAAGAGTTACCTCCACTACCAGTGCATCTCTAAGCAAAAGGTTAAGATATATGCAAGGCACTAGGTTTTGACGGCACAAGTGGTCTTGGAAAGGCCAACAATGGAAGGAGGGAACCTGTTATCATTTTTGCAAGACCAAGGTACATAGGGCTAGGGTTTGACCAACTCAGAACTGATGATCGACGTACCTATGAACTTTCAAGTGAGGACATAATGGCTCCAGAAAGTGTTGAGACAAGAGAAGAATCCCTTACTGAAACTAACTCAAATGAATGGGAATGGGGATCTGAGAAAACCCTGAGCAACTATGATATTGATGAACTCTTCCTGGATCTTGGTCAACTCCCCTTCGAAGAATTTTTTTGACAAGAATAAAATATTCATCTCATTGACCGACACTCCAAAAATAAGGAATGGGTACGCATTCCTTGGGATCCAAAAGAACATAAATTGTCCTCGACAATATCTGAAATATCCTGCCCCATTCTTGAAACCCACCCATGAGCCTGGCCTATCTAAACCTACCATCCATATCTTTGAAAGGCCATCCACTAGTCATGATGCTAATACTTTTGTGCCCTATTATGACTTTGAGTTCAACTCATCAGAATCTGAATATGGTCCATCCATTGCATCTGATACGGAAGTTGAAATTGACAACTTGTCCTTCACACTTGAGGCTTCAATTTGCACACTTTTTTCATCTTCCCCATCCTTTACCAATACTGACGATGGGATTTCCCTTGTTTACCCACAACTGATTGACTGGGACCAACAGGAACCACCAGCGATGGATATCTTTCAGAATGATGAGGCAATAACAGAATTCATGGGACTCCGCGAAGCACCTTGGGGTGATCACAAAGCAGGATTTTCCATTGACCTAGATTGTGCAACTTACTTCAGGGAGACTGTGCAATCCTCCAGTCATATAAATACAAAGAACAAGACAAAAAAAGAAATGTCTTTAGGTGAAAACCATAAGGCACCTTCTAACAGCAAAATAGTAAAAATAAAGGATGTATCTGAAGGTGAAAACCCCTCTGAGGCACCTAAGGATGGAGGATTGGACTTTCTTCCCATAACAGAGGAAAAATTGGCAATGCTAATTGAAGACACCATCAAAGTTAACATAGCCACACTAGAGAATCCCAAAATGGTTCTCTTAGCTACATCATTAACAGATGAAGAAAAACCTGAGTTCCAACAATTCTTCACATAAAGGAAGCTTAACTTCACATGTTCATATGCTGACATGCTAGGCCTAGATCCAGATTTGGTATTGCATCATCTTTCGTTAATCCCAAATATAAAACCAATCAAACAAAAATTACGGAAAATGCATCCACAGATTGCACTACTTGTAAAGGTTGAACTAAAGAAGTTACTGGATGCAGGATTCATAAGATCAATAGATTATGCTGACTGGATATCCAACATTATCCATGTCATAAATCCAAATGAACAATTTCGTATCTACACGAATTTCAGGGATTTGAATAAGGCTTGCCCAAAAGATGATTTCCCATTACCAAATATAGACATGATTGTTAATCTCATAGTAGGGTACGAGATGTTGTCTCTCATCGATGGTTTCTCGGGCTATAATCAAGTCCGCATTGCAACTAAGGATCAACACAAAATGACATTCACCTTCCCATGGGGAACATACTGTTGGAATGTCATGTCATTCGGTCTAAAGAATGCAGGCGCCACATACCAAAGAGCTATGAAAACAATCTTTCATGACATGATGCATATACTAATGGAAGATTATGTGGATGACCTTTTGGCCAAGTCTTTGACATAAAAATATCATCTCAAAGTCCTAGACAAAAATTTTAGATGGCTAGAGGATTACAAGGTTCGTTTGAACCCAAAAAAATGTGTCTTTGGGGTCACTTCAGGCAAGCTTTTGGGATACATAGTTTCACGACGAGGCATTGAGGTTGATCCGCAAAAGTGAAAGCAATACTAGACATGCCTCCACCAAAAGGAATTAGTGAACTGAGAACACTTCAGGGCATATTGCAATCCATCAGACGCTTCATCGCATAGTTGGAAAACAGATGTCAACCATTCCAATACCTGTTACGCAAATGTATTCCCTTTGTATGGACAGACAAATGCCAGACAACCTTCAAACAAATCAAATAATATCTATTGACACCACTTGTCCTAATGCCACCAATTGAAGGCAAGCCATTGATCTTGTATGTCTCTGCAACTATAAACGCACTCACTAGGGGCATTATTGGCACTAAATGACTATGAGGAAAAAGAAAGAGTTATCTACTATATCAGTCACACACTGATAGGATATGAGTTGAACTATACATCCATTGAATGTGCATGCCTCACAGTTGTCTTTGCAGCACACAAACTAAGACATTGCATGCTAAGTCACCAAACACACCCAGTAGCCAAGATTGATCCACTAAAGTATCTCCTAAGTCGGGCACCATTGACAGGTCGGTTAGCAAAATGGGTCATGATATTGAGTGGATATGACATACAATATGTTGAGCGCAAGGAAATAAAAGGGAAAGTAATAGCATATCAACTTGCAGATGCACCCATCCAAGACACTCATCCACTAATAACTGATTTTCCCAATGAGTCTATCTTTCATGCGGAACCTACATTACCTTGGAAGCTCTATTTTGATGGGACCCACACTAGTCATGGCTCAGGAGCTGGTATCTTGTTCATCACACCACAAGGGGATTCAATTCCTAAGGCATTCTGGATCACCTTCCCTTGTACTAATAACATTGTAGAATATGAAGCATTGGTCACATGACTCAAGATCACAATAAAATGGAAAAATCAGACATTGCTTGTATTCGGGGATTCTCAGTTAGTTATCAACCAGGTGAATGATGATTATGAAACAAAAGATGAAAATTTTCTTTTGTACAAGCAAATGGTGGATAGCTTCTTGACATATTTCAAATTGATTGCCTTTGAAAAAATTCCTAGGACACAGAATAAGGCAGTCGATGTAATGGCTACTATTGGATCTCTCTTGGACATCCCCAAAAATGAGTCACAATTTGAATTCTTAGTTGAACAATTATTGATGTCGGCATCTGACACACCAGAGTCAGAAATGGTTTGTGATATTGTTGGTCCTAGTTCACCTTGGTACCAAGACATATATGATTATCTGAAATCCCAAACCTTACCACCCAAGCTTTCCAATAACCATAGAAAATCTTTTATACGAAAATTTGCCTGACTTACCATCGTCAGTGACACCCTATACCGTCATGGCTTTGATAACACCTTTCTACATTGTCTCGACACTGATGAAGCCCAAACAACTTTACGAGAAGTACATGAGGGTATATGCGGATCTCATTCGAGTGGTCCAACGTTAGCTAGGAAAGTCACCAGACTGGGATACTACTGGCCGACATTAGAAAAATATGCTCTTTAGTTTTTCAGAACATGTCAGAAATACCAGGTGCATAGTGACCTAATTCATACACCTGCATAGGAGCTGAGACCAATCACTTCTCCATCGTCTTTCGCACAATGGGGACTCGACCTCATGGGCAAGATCCATCCATCCTCCTCTAATGGCCATAGATTCATAATCACAGCCACTGTGTACTTTACTAAGTGGATTGAAGTTGTCCCCCTCACTTACATCACCAGTAAGTAGATATCCAAGTTTATGCTTAATTACATCATTTGTCGATATGGTGTCCCACAATCCATCATCATAGATAATGGGATTCCATTCAAAAATCAGGATATCCTTGAACTCTGTGAACGATTCCACATCCAACATCATTTCTCCACCCCATATTATCCACAAGGTAATGGTCAAGTTGGGGCATCAAATAAAACAATTCTTTGCATTCTTAAGAAGATCATCAATGATGTTGGTCGAGATTCACACCTACAACTTAATCTTTCCTTATGGGCCTATTGTACCAGCATTCGTACACCCACTAGAGCCACTCCATTTTCCTTGGTCTACAAATTTGAGGCCATATTGCCCATCGAGGTCAAAATTCCTTCTCTCCAACAGTATCGCCTACATCAGCTAGAAATGTTATAAGAAAGACGAAAAAATACCTTGAATCACTTGCAGGTATATCAAAATCATCTATGTCGGAGCTATAACAAAAGAGTAATGATGAGAAAATTTGAAATCGGTGACTTGGTCCTCATGCAGAATCCAAGAAATCAGGTTGATCGTGAAAAGCCTGGCAAGATTGAGGCTAATTGGCTCGGTCCTTATATTACTACTGCCGCATTCAATTTTGGAGCTTATTAGTTGGCCACACCTGATGGAGAACAGTTGACATAACCCATCAATATCTTACATCTGCGAAATCTCTACACATATCATCAGAGAGCTTGGCTAAAAACCTAAACAATACCAAAAAAATGAAAAATAGAAAAAAAATAATCCCTTGATGAAAACCTGGGAAATAGGAACCTTGGTGACACCAAAAAAATAAAAAATTGACAAAAATAGTAAAAATAAAAACATTTGTCCAATAGTGAAAACCTGGCAAACAGGCGCTTTGGATAAGTACCATGGTGAAAACCTAGCAAACACGTGCCATGTGTAGTCGATCATTGCTCTGCCATCTACTATTACTTTAATCGACCCTTATCCACTTTCCATAATCACCAAGGCCTGACACATTTATGGCATTCATCCTAAGTCATTTCAATTCCGGCCATGGTTAGCATTTAGTTGACATCACCTCTTGCATATCCTTGCATTTTGCCCTGTGTCTGCCTATTTCCATATCATTTGACCCGGGTAATCCCCAATCTCTCTGGGGGTAAGACCTTTATCATGTAACTACAGTGGGTGTCGCACATGATCCTACATTTGTAAAAAGTCCTAAAAAAATCCTAAAAATCTGAAAATGTTTTGAAAAATGATCTAAAAATTGAAAATATCCTGAGAAAATCTAAAAATAGAGTGAAAGTAGTATCTTGTCAATCCAGTCAATCACATCAATCAATCTTTATCCTAGTTTGAACTATGTTGTCTCTGCGCATTTGCTACATAGGCAAGATTCATCTTTGAATCATCGAGACATTAGGTCAGTCTTTCTAGGTTTGTCAAAATAAATTCATGATTCAAACTTTTGTCCTTTGAACAAGGTCATTTTTCGCGTTGAACTATGAGGTCTCTGAGTGCACGACGTAAGAAAGACCATCAATCGATGAGCCCTTGAGGCCGCACTAGATCAGTCCATTAGGGTTCATGGCACAACATTTTCGCACACGTCAAACTTTCTTCAAATCAAGGAAATATTCCATCAATCCCGAGCAAGAAAAAAATCAACAGTCTATTTCATTAGCAATTTTGGTCAATTCAGCTTGTTAGCAATGACATGTAATCAAATTCTATCAAGACAATTTAACCTAGCAAAATTTTGGGTTCTTCTTCAGATGTGTCCTTCTGAAGAGCAACTCTCATCATTTCTTTATGCTTTTGGATGTGTCCTTCCTAAGCATTGTCCTCACCATCTAGCATTTTGATGGATTCTCCTAACTCTGAGAATTGATCGCCTAGATATCAATGTCATTCAGGATGTGTCCTTCCTAAATTTGATATCGCTCGACATTTGGCAACCTTGACATTAAAACACTTGGAAAACTTTATCTGTCTTTTTGATGGTTATCATGATATTAGTTCCTTATGTCATAGGAGCCACAACATATCATGATGATCATCCTTGTCTTTTTATGATCACCCTGCTACTAGTTTCTCAAGGACGTCTTGACTTTAGGATTTAGAGAAGCAAAAACATAGTACGATGATTTTCTTGTCTATTTTTTACTATCATGTGGCTAGTTTCTCAAGGATGTCTTGACATGAGGATTTAGAGAAGAAGTGATGTCTCATGATTGGTCTGGTTTTTCTGGCAGTTGCTCATGACAAAAGGACTAGGGGCAATTATGTTCCTCGCATGAGTCATGATCATCCTTGTCTGCGACTATTGATCTACATGAGGGTTCAACCTTCCACACTAAAATCTACATCATATCATTGTGTTTGTCGGCCATCATGACATTTTCACCCAATGATGATTAAGAGCAACAACTAGGATAGTACTATAGCAAAGTTTTGAAGGATTATTTTTGTTATTTCTGCACTAGCATGCATATCTTCTTTGAACTAGCATGCATATATTTCTTCACACTAACATCCATCTTCGTCTTCTCTTCTCTCATCCTCTGATGATATCCTGTGACATACAAAAAACAAAGCTGCATACATGATCATACGAGCATTTCATATTCACATTTCATATCTGCATAAATCAAATACCATAATTCACATTGCATAACTCTATCATTTACATCCATCCATCTCACATCATAAAACCATCATTTGCATCACCATAGGCATCATAAATATTATTTGCATTAACATATAAGAATCACATCATCATACATTACACAATGCATACATACGTAACCACATCCATAATTGCATTCATAAGCATAAAATAGGACATCCATACATCTCATAGCATCATAAATACATCACATAGCATCTGATAAATCATAAAAACACCGTCAAAATTGCATCACATATATATATCTCTCAAAAAAAAATGTAATGTCATAGGATAGAGTCATAGGATATCCCAAAAATGGAGCTTGTTGGCTCCAATATCAATATATGAAAGTGTCTAATACAAATATCAGAATACAAGTCCTAGGATGTGCCTCCCCCGTCCCATGGAGGTGAATCATGGGGTGGTTGTGACTAACCAACCACGCGAAAGGTGACCTGGTTGGGAGTAGCGATTGGAGTCTAAATTTGCGATCCCGAGGGATCAGTAACAAGAGGCTGGCTTTGCTCTGCCTGGTATCTTGATGACACTGATCTATGCCCGTGCTCTGACCTATGGCTATGGCCTGATGAATTCCTATGGGAATTGTGTGAGCTATGGCCTGATGACTGCCCTGATGAAGTGGACCCCCCAACACTAGTATGACTGACACTATGTGACCTGCTGCTACTATGGGTCTGGGTGCCACTACGTGTCCTACTACTACTATGGGTCTGGGTGCCACTACGTGTCCTACTACTGCTATGGGTCTGGGTGCCACTACGTGTCCTGCTGTATGATCGGGACAACCCTGGGTCCCGTCTCTTTGGTGGAATAGCCTACTCATAAAGAAACTTGTACCGACCCCTGCTCTCTGCCATCTTGGCTAGCTCCCTGGCCATATCCCCTGTTGGCCCTGCGCATAACTCTACGAACTCAATAATCCATCGATCTGACTCCTACCCTTGAATAACAACCTGATCTCTCTCCACCTTGGTGACCTCCAACTCCACTATCAGGGCCTTGTTCTGAGACAATGTTGCATCTAATTTGCTCTGGAGGTCAGTGATCCTCTAGTCAATGGTAGCATCTGCTGGAAAAATCGGTAACATGTCCCCCTCCTCAACTCCGACGATCATCCACTCTTGCAATCTTTGGTCTGCCTCATCCTCCCCCTCATCCTCCTCCTCCTTATCCCTCTACTCCTCCCTCTCCTCCTCTCCTCGGACCTCCTCCACGTCAATATTAAGAGGATGGTGCTCAAAAAATGGATCCTCCTCCACTGGCATCTTTGTCTCTACCCTCGCCTCCACCTCCTCTGCTAGCATCTCTCCCCCTGCTCTGCCCTCCACCTCCTCTCCACCCCTAAACACCTCCTCTTCTCTCGCCTCGACCTCCTCCACTCCCACCTTTGCCTCCTACACAACTGGTTTCTCTCTCTCCTCACCCTCCTCTCAGATGGGTGACAATGGTACACCACTCAGTCTCTACCTGACTCTCTTGGGCTATCTTTTCCCTCTATCATCCCTCCTCCTCCTGGAACCCTCCCCTTCCTGCCATCATCTCCTCCTTCATCACCCCCACCATCTCCCCCACCTCTGCCAATGTCTCATCGACCTCCATATCTCCCTCCATCCCCCCTTTTGTCTCTACCACCCCGACCCTTCCTCCGCACTCATGGGATAACTGATCTTCAATCTATAGGAGGAAGACCATCTAGATCTATCAATGGAATAGGCCTGTGAATCTTCCACCAGGCGTCAAACTCGACAAATGTCCCTGCATCTATCGAACCCCCCCTCCATAACCACTAAAGTGCAACTAGACCATCTATCTTCTGCTCGTCAACTGCCACTACTATAGGTGGCCCCCATATGGTCTCTCTAGAGGACCGTGCATACTCTGCAGTGCCTACTGGCACATCCTACTACTCCCTGAACTTATGTAGTACCCATTGGGGTAGGTACATCTCAATAATCTGTTCGCTCTGAACTGTGCGGCCAATCAAGTATCGGAACTGTCTGCATAGTGACAAATGACCATCCTCATCTGGCCACTGACTGCAATCTATGTAGGGCCTCCAGAATAAACTAATCATGGTATCAATTCAATGATGCCAATACCTAGTATCTCCCACATGAGTCTGGCTAACTGAACCCGCATAAAGATAGACATAGGGAATCCTATAACCCAACTGTTGAATCTGTACTGGTGGTCGCAAAATGGGAATGTGCTCCCATACCTAGATCATAAGAAGTGTGGTACTGTAGGTGATACTCTGACCATCATGATAGACTACCTCATGAAGCTGGTGGTATAACAATGCCAACAAGCAAGGCCCCCAGGCAAAAACTATCCTCTAACCCCGCATGCGGACTAGTACCTCCCCCCAATCGGAAATCCATGGCTGCAGTGATCCAAAATCAATACTCTGAAAATTAGTGTCATGAGCATGGCATCCCACCGTGGAAATTGCTCAGCCACAACATCCCATCCAATCTCATATCCATGAATACCTAGACCAGCACCACCGACATCCTTGTACATCTCTGATAGGGCCTGTCACCCTTAGTGTGGATCATATACAACCCTCTCCCCATTGATCGGGATGCGAAGAATGCGGTAAACATCCTCCAAGGTAATCGTGGCCTCTCCTATAGGTAGGTGAAAGGAGAAAGTCTCTAAATGCCACCTCTCACAAAGTGTTGTCAGTAAGCCCCTGTTTGCCTGAATAATGGGCATATAAGTGACATAGTATAATCCCAGTGTCATCAATCGTTGTCTCTTCCTATCACTCAAGCGACCTCTAAATGCATAGGTCGTTGGTCTGAACTCTCATGTATATATGGGCACTAATCATCTTTGCACATACAGAAACAAGGATTAGCACATATGGGTCAACATTATTGGCACATTATTACTAGCGAGAAATTAAAAATGCATCTAAACAAGAGCCTAAGAAAAGTCAATGTTGATCAACCATGGTCAACGACAAATGCGTCGCGGTTCATCACTTGCGGCTTTGCACTTGGCAGTTGCGTCGCAATATAGAAAATGTGTCATCCTATCTAGCAATTACACAGTCCCACAATGATTGCATCGTTCGACAAAACAATTATGTCATTGTATAGCACTTGTGTCGTTTAACATGGAAATTGTGTCGCACCATTGCATGTGCATCGCGAAATACTTCACATGTGTTGCACTTTTACGCTTGTGTTGTTTCCCCTATCAAATGCAAACTTTTACACTTACCCTATCTACCCAGTGCACTTGCATCATGACGCAAACAAATGCGTTGAACGCAAAGTCAATTATGGCTTATGTGATGGCATTTGTGTTGCAACGCATTTGTTTATCCCCCAAAAACCCTAATAAATGCATGAAATTTGAAAAAATTACAAGTGGGATAGGGTATTTACCGGTGCCTCTATGCCCTTGGGTCATCGAAAAGTCCGCACGTGGTAGCCACAGTGGTCTATCGAAGGAATCACCATCATCTCTTAAAACTCTGATCTCTAAAAGTTCTAAATAGAAAATGTGAAAATGACACTTGGTCTTGTTTTTTCAACCTATTTATAGGTTGAAAATTAGGGTTTTGACTTAGTGGGTTTATACTGGAACCTCATTTGACCATATTTGTCTGGCATTTTGGCTAGCTTAGCGTCCTTCTGATCTATTAACAAATCTTCACCAACATCTCCTCTCTGCATAACCTCTTGAAATCTTTCAGTCTATTTGTGCTTTATCTGGCTTAGAGGTAAGCCTTCTTTTACAAGTACCTCAACATTTACTAAAATAGCAATGATGGCCTCCAATTCCTCAAATTGTTCATTTAGCTCCTTGACAGCATCTTGAACCTCATTTCTATGCTTGAATAGGAAATTTGTTTTAAATCGGAGTATACAGGAAGTCTTTTCCAGAAAATCCTTATTATCTTCTTCCAATATCGACTGTTCTAGGAGGGTAGTCTTAGGCAATTTATTGACCTCTTTAAACTTTTGGTTGTATCCCTTGTACTCCTCCTCTTATGCTTCCAAAGTTTTAACATATTGTTTCATTTCCTCTAATAGATCCTCAGTCACCTTGTAGACCTCAAAACTGTCTTCTAATACCACATATATTTCTTGATTCAACTTTTCAACCCATCGATCTAACATTTCTTCCTTGCCCCTCACCTGTTCCAAATCATCTACTTCCTTCTTGCTCAACAAAACTGGGGTCTCAACAGCAACAACCTGTTGTGATCTTGGAGCAGAAACATTCTTAAGAAAAACATGCAATTGATCTAGTTGAGCCTTAAGCTCATCCTTCCTTTGTTTATCCTTCAACATCCTTGACTTGGTTGAGGATGCTACCACATCAATTAGATTCATTTGTTGATCCCTGGTAGGTCTTCCCAAATTCACAATGCCTAGTTGATAATTCGTTAATTGCATGTCTCCTGCCTCTTTGTCTATCATAGGTATAGCACACTCAGCCAAAATTTCTCCCTTGTCAGTTAGCCTAGTAGAATGCAGGATCTTGGCCTTCTTTTTAGGCCTTTCCTTTTCTATTTCCTTCATCATATCCTCCCAAATGAGAGGTTGAGAAGGTGTTGGTGCTCTCTTTTGGAGATCTAATTTCATCCAAGTCGGAGCACTTGATGTAATAGTCATCATGGTTGAAGAAGAGTCAGTAATAGTTAAGGGAGGTTGCAAATTTACCTAAGGTTGAGAATCAACCATCTATTTCTGTTGCTGCTCTTGTTCCCTACTTATTTATGCCATCTTTTCAGCTTCCTCCTTATCTTTCTGCTCTTGTACTCTCTTGTCTTCTTCCTCTTTCTTCAACCTTTCTTCTTCTAATCTTTCTAATCTTTCTTTAAACTGTATTTCTTTCTCCTGTCTTTCCTTATCCAGTCTTTCTTTCTCCAGTCTTTTTGTCTCTAAAGCTTTAAGCTTTTTTGCATTTTCTTCTTCTTCTTGTTGCCTCTTGACCAGCTCTTCAGCCTCTTTTCCCTTTTGAAATCGTTATGCATATTCTTCTTTTATGTGAGCTTCTTCAACAAGTTTTAACTTAGCTACCAGAACCTCCTTCTCCCTTCGGTGTCTTGCCTTCTCTTCCTCAAGGTCATAGATCTTTTGTATCAATTCTAACTTATCATTCTCTACCTTGACCTTGAGCTCATGCTCCTTTTGCCTCTATTGCCTCTCTACTTCATCAGCTTTTGACTTAGCTTCAATT
The DNA here is from genome assembly GCA_007115665.2 of Sequoiadendron giganteum. Lineage (NCBI taxonomy): Eukaryota > Viridiplantae > Streptophyta > Pinopsida > Cupressales > Cupressaceae > Sequoiadendron > Sequoiadendron giganteum. The sequence goes on along the minus strand of CM021107.1, from coordinate 532,939,023 downwards.
TGTTGATGTTGTAGTATGGCATCAACTTGTGTCTTGGCATCAACTAAATTTTGATTTTCTATTGTTGCAGCTTGCTCATCAGTAGCCTTCTTGACTTCTTCAAACAATGCCCACTAATCCTCCTGTGCCATTACCTGTTCAGTATCCTCTTCTAGAGGCATATTTTCTTGTATTTATTTATCTGACAGAGTCTCATCAGAATCTATTCCAACATCATGAATTTCTACCTCTACTTCTTTTCCCTTTATAGTTTCAACAATGTTATGAAGAGTCCCTTTTTTCACTTCTTCAACTTGTTGTTTTGCAAGTGGGACTTGAGTAGAAGATTCACCTAATGTAGGTGTTGAAACAACCAATCCTATTTGAACATCTCCTTCTTGTGTCTCTGATTCATCAACTACTACTTCAAGCTCTATTTCTTCAATGTCTAGAGGAAGGAACTCCAAAGGCTCCTTGGGAGGTATTTTTCTTTTGATCCTTTTATATCTTTTCCCCTTTTTAGGAGCTGGTCCTTGAGGAGTTTTGGTTCTTAGAACCACCCACTGAATTCTCCTATCCAAGACTATCCTCCCTATCTGTTTAATGTCAATGGTTTCCTCACTATCCCAATCAATCAAATCCAAGCTCTTAGTCCCAATGTTCAAAGCTTCATACGATAGATCCAATACAATTCCATCATCCACCAATGTGTCAAGAATGTCACTTCTGATCCCAAGCTCTGCCATGAGTGAGATGGATAACCTCTCATAATTATTTTTCCTCAAGTCATACTCATCCTGCCAGTCACTCCATAAATCTTCCAATAAATTGAAATTCTTATCAAACACAGAACGCGGTAAAGCATTCATCTTACCCTTCGGGTCAAAGTGCTTACGAGCTGTATATAAACCTAGTTTTAAGTATATCAACTCACTGCACACCACCTTTGCTCCTACCAGGTGCTGACATTTGTATTCACCCAACTTCATGGGGAACTTATGACATCTTGTTTTGTGTTTCAATCCAAACCGGGCAATAACCCCAAGAGCTTGATAAACAAATTCCATCAACACTATCCTGTTATTGCAACATCTTGGCAGCAAATGTGGATGACCTTCAAAGCCAGCTAGCCTGAAATATGTAAACTTGGGGTATTGAATGTACCAACATCCCCACTCAATGATAAATTCCATGGCCTCTTGGCTCATTCTATACCCTGCATCTTTGTTGAGTTGCTTAATGATTACATATATGAATGCATCATTAACCCTTCTGAATTGAGTCTCACCAACCTGTAGGGATAGTTGGTTATAATGTTCCCACACCTTCTTTTGTCTATCTAACACTCCCATTATCCCCACTCTATTCAAACCTAGGAAGATACCTACTCTTGTTGTTGCATACACAATGTAAGAAGTCATGAAAAAGCATTTAGTCTCCCTAATGTTGGTCAATTGATCATGAATCGCATATGATACAATCATCGGCCAATCAAATTGATGGGTGCCATTTAAGATTATTTAGATGAAGGGAAACATCCACTCCTTGAAATGAAAGGTATCCCTCTTCCCAAAAGCCCTAGACAACATCATTATTAAATCTAATACTTCCTTATAAAAATCTGCCCTCTTTGGTTGGTCTGGGAGCTTGGTTAGAGATTTCTTTTCTATCCTCAACCATTTTTTGTTCAAGTGAGACTTGTTGGATTCCTTATATTTTTTGTATTTCTCCAAAGCTTCTGCTTCCTTCTCATGCACCAAGTTCTTGGGATCCGAGACACTAAATATACTTTGAAACACTTGAGGAGTGAGATCAATGATTACATTATCTTGTGAATCCATGCATTGTCAGGTAGTCCGATTGTAAGCACTTGCAGCTATCAAGATTAACTCTGGGCACTGGATTGATAGGGGAAACAGGGTGATATGAGCCAAATCGGAATCCACTATTCTCTTAGTTCTAGGTGTCACATCTTCAGCAAACATTTCTGAACAAAACTCATCAAAATTGTATTGGCCCAGATTTGTGTCGGTGATGTCTAACCAGTCCGATACTAGTTTGCTTACTATGACAATAGGACTCATTTGGTTATACCTCAAGGTATAAGGTAATTGTTTTGGCTTGATCTTCTTGGGTTTAGCTGCTGCCTTTGATGTTCCTGCAGGCCAGTTCCTTTGGGAGGCTTTTCCTGATGTTCCCAACATTCTTCAGCTTTCCTACAACAAAACCTCTAGTTAGATCTCTTAATAAACAACTCAAAATATGCCTTAAAATCATACCTTTCCAACATACATAGGAGGCAGAACCAGGCATAAAACATCTTAAACAATCCTCTTTTAACATAATGTCGGGCTCAGAGCAAAAACTGTTATTGATATTCTACTAACAAGAAGTGGGTTCGAAGTCGAAATTGGAATGGTTGTCGGAACCGGGACCAAAATGGAAACGGATTTGATTTCTTTCAAATTTTTTGTTTTCATATTTTGTTTCGGTTCCGCCTCCGCTTGCGCCTAGGCTATTGTTATTTTGCAATAAAGCTTCTCACTATTTAGCGGAGTCGAAGACGGGATGGAAGATGGAATTGACACTAATTATAAAACACATCCAAAAATCCAAATCAATTTCAATCCCGCTTCCACCGAAGTTGACCATGACGTCATCAATGATTTTAACAGTCTAATGCATAACTTCCTGATTAAGGACTAAGGTCATATTAAACTAAAATGAGGCTTAAATAGAATACGAAAAGACCATGTCCATACGACCATGGGGGCGACTGTACTTTTAGGGCATCATATTTAACATTTGAAAATGTGAATATGGAGACGCATAAAACTCTAATCTAAAAACGCGATATATAAAAACTAGGGCACAAATTTAACCCCTCCATTTTAACCAAACAAATGCACAACAAAATCCTAAGTAAAACAAGATTTAATTAAAACTAACTCTCTGTAAAACCTACATTTAATCTATCTTACTGTGGAACCCTAATTAATCTACGTGATTAAAACCGAATGTAGCACGACGCAATCACGACAAAGCATGAAAACGATCGTGCCTCAACACACTAAAAATGAGAAACAAAAGCAAATAAAATGAAATCAAGAACATCAATAAAAAAAGAAAGAAAAACAAATCATGCAAACCCAAAGAGATGGCGAACTTGCCCAAAGCAAAACAATCATATAGAAATAAGAAAATGCGAAAGCAAAATAAAAGAAAAACGAGAATAGGAACCCTACCTCGAACGCAAAACTTCACAAAAAGCTCTGAAGAAATCCGCAAGCAATTATCTCCTCCTCTTTCAATCGATTCACTCAGAAGAACTCCATTGCTGCTCTACTTTGCTCTTCGATTTCTTAATAATAATAATAACCACTTGTTTAACCTTAATCAAAGTAAAACTCAGAGTTTCTACCTACGCATGGCAATTGTCATTAATGCATTAAATTCAGTAAAGCGGAGTCGGAACTGGAATGGAACAACCACATCACTGAAGTGTGACTTCAGTCAAAAGTCAACGACCAAGAAATGGCAGGAGCGGAATCGGAATGGAAACGGATTCAGAAACTTGATTAATTTCCTAACTTCGTTCTCGTTCTGGGTCCAGTTTTGACAACAAAGCACAAAACAAAACCAAACATAAAAATAAAACAAAAAGATCAAAATAAGAAAACTAAACAAAAAGAATTAGTCTAAAATGAAATATCAAAAAGCGGAGGCGGAAGCGGAATGAAATTTGATTTTGAAACTTTCAACAAATACCGACCTAATCGTCCACTCTGGCTCCGGCTCCGACAAAGACAAAACAAAAAGTTAAAAAGAAAGACTGTCGAGATGGGACACAAAATGAGGTTTGAAAGCAGTTTCAAAACCCGAGTCAGTTCCGGTTCCGGTTCCGATAGACTAAGCCAAAGAAAAAAAAAGTGTTGAAAACAAAAGGACTCCAAACTTTGTTTGGAAAACAACAAAAGATAAAAACAAAAAAGGGGGACCCATTTTGACCAAGGCAAAAGATGGGGTGGTTATGCAAGGCATAAAAAATGGCGACTCAGCTTGGAAAAATGGTTTACCCCTTTTTGAAATACCCAAAGAAAATTTCAATCACCCTAAAACTACTTGGTTTATGAAGCATACTAACTTGAATAAGATTAGATATATGTAGGATAAGTTTAAGCTGGAATCTCAGATGTATGTGCTTATGAGTTATTTATGAATCTGAGTGTGTGGCTATATTGTGCATCATTATTTCTAGATACGTTCTCTGTTCGTGAACAACTATACCTAAGATTCAAGCTACATAGGTTGAGTCCTTTGACTATCGTGCAATAAAATCCTGGGAATTGCTCCGTTGCTAAATAGGCGTCCATAGCCCCAACGGAGATACCTCTAGTTCTCTCAAAGCATTTCTCTATTGCCAGTCAGGCTTCCATAGCCCCAATAGAGATACTTGATTACCCACTTGATATTGAGTTTGCCTCTTCTTTCTTTCTTTTCTTTCATTTTGTTTTTAAAACCTTGCTTGTGAAAATCTTTTATGCACCTTCCTCAATACTTCAAACATAATGAATCTGAAACATGGGTTGAGAATTACTATGGATTTCATGATAGTCTTGGAATCATATTTTTCACTTGAATCAAAGGATAGATGCTACTCCAAAACAAATAGGTATTTACTCATGCAGATGTTTTTCTAATTTGGTGACAGATTTTTTATCATAATTCATGAGATATTCACAATGTATCTTCTATCCTTAATAACTTTTCAAACCCAAACTAGAATGATCATAAAACATAAGTTTCAGAACGAAATCCTTTTCAATGATGATGATGAAAATACCTAAACCAATTTTTCTCCTAGTACCAATAGTATACTCTGAATAACAACCCCTTCTCTTGAGATGAACAAAATGAGGATCCCCAACAAAACAAGACAAAACAAAACAAAGAAACAAAAACAAAGAAAAAGAACAACCAAACACAAAAATCTAAAAACTAAAACTAAAATAGAAACTTAATTACATATGATACAGTATAATACATTTTCTTTTAAAACATCAGACCTTCTATGCCCCAAAATAGTGCTTGAGGAACCGACCATTAACTGGTAATGGAATAGGCTCTCCTGTTAAGGTACTCAAATGAAAATCATTCTCGCCTAGTATTTCAGCCACTTGATAAGGACCTAACCAAAGTCTATCAAACTTTCGATGATCTCCTTTCTTCTCTCTAGCCTTATCCCATAATAACACAAGATCTGATATCCTAAAAACTTTTAACTTGGCTTTTTTGTCAAACCAACGCTTGACAACAACCTGATGCTTAGAGAATTGCTGCAAAGTAGCATCCCTTTGCTCTTCCATGTTTAGTAAATTAAGTAGTCTAACCTCAATCCTATCATCCTTAGTATAAAATTCTTGCATGAATTTGAAAACAGGTATCTATACAAATGAATTGGGAAGACAGGGTCTTGGCCATATACTAACTTAAAAGGTCAGTTTCCTAGAGTTGCTTTGATTTTGGTTCGATCTGCCCATAAGTCAAATCTCAACTGGGTGTGCCAGTCCCTAGGATTATTTTCTAACAACTTTCTTATAACTTCCAACAGTTTTTTATTTGTGGACTCAGCCACTCCATTTCCCTGAGGGTAATAATTGGAAGAATACTTCAAAACAATTTTATGTTCATATGCCCATGAAATGAATTCAACAGAAGAAAAAGTAGGGCCATTATCACATACCAGAGCAAATGGAACTCCAAACCCGGTTGTGATGTTCTCAGTCAAAAACTTGATGACCACCTTTGTGGTGTTATTCTTGCAAGGTTGGGCCTCAGTCCAATGTGTGCAGTAGTCTATTGCAGTCAAGATGAATATATGACCTACAAAAGAATTAGGATTAATTACACCTACAAAATCAAGTGCCCATTGAGCAAATGGCCTTACCTCATATATTGGTTGCAGGGGCATTGCAGGATTTCTTTCTCTAGGTGCAGAAGTTTGGCATACATGACAAGTCCTGCAGTGTTGATGCGCATCTCTAAATACATAAGGCCAATAATAACCTGATCTTAGAATATGATGAGTCAAAGCATCAGCAGATCCATGCCCTGTTTCATGTCTTCCATGAAACTCATAAATAGCATGCTTGGCCACTTGCTGATCCAAACAACGTAGATAGATTCCTTGAAAATTCCTTTTGTATATGGATCCCCCTTTTAGCATATAGTGAGCACTCTTCATCCTTAATGCCCTCCTCTGAGTAGCATTTATTCCCTCTAGACATTTGTTATTAAGGAGGAAGAAGATTAAATCTGTATACTAGGGATCCTTTGTAAATGATTGGACAGTGTACTGTTGGCAAGTAATATTTATGTCCACCTCAGCCATTACTTTTGATAAACCTTGTCCTCGAACAAGCTTCATTGGGTGAATTTCTAAGTCAAACTCCTGTAATATTTCCATCCACTTCCCTCTTCGTTCTCCTAATTCACTTTGCATCAAAAAAGACTTCACAGCTGGATCCGAAACTATGGCCATTACTTGACTTCGAATTATGTAATGTTTGAACTTCTTTACTGCTCGTACTAAAGCAAAGGCTTGTTTTTCCAGTGGTGAGTATCTTACTTCTGCATTCTTAAATGGAGAGCTCATAAAGGCAATAGGTCTCTCCTCACTCTCTTCTCTTCATTGTGTTAACATTGGTGCACATGAATGATCAGATGCTAAAGAATAGATATAAAAAGGTTTTAGATAATCTGGGCTTGTCAAAATAGGTGCCTCAGATATAGACTGTTTGATCTACGTGAAAGCAGATTTAGCCTCTTCACTCCACTCAATTTTTGCATCCTTCTTCATCATTTCATTGAGAGGTTTGACGATCTCTGCAAACCCTGTTATAAATTTCCTAACAAAATTGATCCTTCCAAAGAAAGACCTCATTTCTTTCTTGTTGCCTGGCTTTGTCAATTTCAAGATGGCTTCCACTCGGTCAGGATCTATAGAAATCCCTTCCTCTGATATAATGTGACGTAAGAGCTTCCCTTCAGACACTCCAAATACACATTTCTTTGGATTAAGAGAGACACCATAACTTATACATTTCTTTAGAACCTTTTCCAAATCTGTAGCATGGTCTTCTCTATTCCTAGAGAAGATGGTTAGATCATCTACATAAATGATTATACATTTTCCTATCAGATCTTTGAAAGCTACATACATTGCCCTTTGAAAAGTAGCTCCAACATTTATGAGACCAAATGGCATCCTCCTATAAGCAAATGTGCCCCATTTAGTGGTGAAAGTAGTCTTCATTCTATCCTCATGACTAACCAGGACCTGATTGTATCCAGAATAACCATCCAAGAATGACATCATTTAGGATCCATTAACCTTTTGTAAAACTTCATCAAGAGAAGGCAATGGATAATTATCTTTCTCAGAGGCCTTGTTTAGGTTCCTGAAATCAACACATAACCTGATCTCACCATTCTTCTTATGCACAGGAACCAAATTAGCCACCTAGGTAGAATGTCTAATCGAAAAGATTATTCTAGTAGATACAAGTTTTTGCACCTCCTTCTCAATCAAGGGCTCAATTAAAGCATTGATCGGGCATTGCTTCTAGTGAAAAGGCTTGGCATCTAGCTTGAGAGGTATGGTGTGAGTAATCACTGAAGTGTCAAAAGTTTTTTAATCATCATAACTCCAAGCAATAGCTTCAATTTTCTACTCCAAGACCTTGATTATCTTGTCCTTGATTTCCTGAGGACAAGTCTTTCCTATAAGAACATTTCTTTCTGGGCCTGAGTGAGTCAAATTAACATATTCATACTTACCTCCCTCACTCTCTATAGGCACCCTTTGATGAGCCCTTGGGTCTGAGTCAAATATCCTCTCTAAAGCAACCATTCCTTTCGGAATGCTATTACTCTTCAAATCCAATATCCCTTCTAGACTCTCTTTTTCAGAATCCCAATCTCTCTAATCTCTTTTAGATTCGTCTATTATCTTCGATTGAAAAATATCAGAACTTTCCAAAAAAGCTAATATGTGTTGATCATCATCAAATACTTGAAAGTATCAAATATTATCAGGAATAGCTAGGATTGAAACCAACTCAACTGAAAACCTCTTTAGGTCTGAATCTTGCATGGGCTCTAATGTGCTAGCAGCCATAGCAAGAGCATCTGCAATTTGATTAGCCTCCCTAGGGATCAGACTAATCCCAAAAGCATCAAAATCTTTGATTAAATTCCAAACCCTGTTTCTATACGTAGCCAATCTTTTGTTATGACATGTATATTGGCTACGTACCTGCTTTACAATCACCTCTGAATCTCCCATCACTGTGAGAGAAGTAACCTACTTCTTATAAGCAAACATAAGACCTCGAGCCAGTGCTTCATACTCAGCAACATTGTTTGTGCAACCGAACTGCAATCTATAAGAAGCAAAATAAGTTTTTCCTTTTGGGTTAGTTAGCTCAATCCCTGCTCCACTTCTTGCTTTAGACTTAGAATCATCAAATTTGAGAGTCCATAATTGGTCTTTGGCTAGGGTTTCTTTCTTCTTAGGGGCAATAGGAGATGACTTACTGGAGATGTGTGGCGGCTCGCACTTTTGCTAGTTATGAAAAATTGACTTGGGGTTAAGCTCATTTGAAGATTCTTCTATGTTTTCAACTTGCTCAGGCATTCCTTCCTAAACAACCTCTTGAGTTAAATTGCAATTCAACTCATCTTTCATCAATACCTTGGGCATTGGAAAAGTATCTGGAGCAGGTTTATTGAGTTGAAATTAAGACACCTCAGCCTTTTCTTGAATTTTAGAACTCAAAACCTGAGTCTGTTCCACTGATGAGGAATCTCCCTATTGAGAGGAGCTAGTCCTAGTAAGGATGGTAGCATCGTTGAATTGAAAAGAAAACTCATTGGTAGGGTTCTGGGGTTTCTCTTGACATATTTGTTGGGGCTGATCTACATGACTTAGAATATCTAGACATGATTGGTAGGTTAACTTAGAATGATTATGATAATGAATCCTACACCAATTAGGAAGTAACAAACTACTCATATCAGTTTCTTCTCCTAAAACCAGCTTGTCTTGTTGCAACTTCTTTATTAGAACTCGTTGGTTGATGCAAATCATTGGATCACTACATTCTAGGGGCAATGTATCCCCAAGACTGACTACAAAGAAAGTAAGGACCTCCTCTTGTTTGTAAACTCCTATCTCGGTCTCAAAGTATGCTACTTCATTTGAAGCATCATACTCCGTGATCATGTGCTTGAGTCTTGGTTCACTTTCAATCCTTATTTGTGTTGCAACTCCTTTCCATAGTAACCACATGTGAGAGAAATTCAAGGAAAAATATCCCCCTATGCTTTTCATTAGCTCTCGACTTAGGATCATGCCATATGTTTCTGGGATATCAACTACTTGGATGTCTATATAGGTCTGGATCCTTGGATCTGATCCAACCTACAGATGCATGTTCTTTAATTCTCCTACAACATTGACTTTGGTTTTATCCAACTGAATCATCTTCTTATTGGTTGGGATAGGACTTAATCCTAACTTTTTACATATCGAAAAAGGCATGACATTTCTCGATACTCCGAAATCCAATAAACAATTGTGCAAATTCTTTCCAAAAATTATTAAGCTCAACAGAAAAGGTGGGGTATTGGTCTTACCTTTATAAATAGCTGCATTTGTCTCCTTTGCTGGAGTCACTTTACCTTTTCCTTTTAAGGGATCTGCGTCTTCCAAAGCCTTCAACACGACCTCTCATTGAGTTGGGCACCACTTCATGATGTCAAAGAATGACAAGGATGTCTTCTGTCTCTGCAATTCTGCAATAAAGTCAAATTCCGAATCATTCCTAACTTGATATTTATGAAATGAAGGTGGATTACCTCTATTCTCGGAATCAGAAGGTCCCTTTGGTGGTGGCGGATTGTTATCCGCATTCTGGTTAGGTGGGACCATGTTGTTGGGAGGTGCAGATGTAGTAAATGGGCCCTTATTCTAATTTCTCAGAAAATGACTACCTTTAGATTGAAAAGCTTGGGCATCATATACATCCTCCTCTAGCCAATTGTCTCCCTGGATGGGAAATTGATACTTCTCTTCAATCATCTCATAAGTCATAGTAGTACTTACTGGCCCATTATCCTGTTTGGAATTTCCTGCTAGAGGATGGGAATCAGCTTGTGCAATTTTCACAATCTTCTCCATTTCGGGGCAGTTAAGCTCATAATGTGTTGTAGTATCGTGTAGTCTGTACCAATTAGTCATGAAATTGAGGTCAGCTACATTAGCAGTATGTAGTCTCTCCTCACCTGATTGATAGTTATGAGGGACTCCCCCATTGTTAGGTCTAGTATTCCACTGCCTACTGTTGTTGTTGTTGTTGTTATTGAACCTCTGGTTATATCCTTTGTTTTGATTTTGGTAATTTTGGTTAGAGGAATTTTGATTCTGAAAGTTGCGGTTGGTGTTTTGACTCCCATTCTGATTGGAGTAGTTTCCCTGGTTGTTGTAACCTCCCTGATTTTGATAATTCTGATTCTGGTTGTGGGGAGGGTTTTGCCTAAGTCATGCCATGTCATTAGACATTTGAGATAGAGTCTTCTTGAGAGTCTCTAACTCACTAGTCAGTTGAACAGTTTGTTCATTTTGCATATTATGCACTATGGCTGGGGAATGAACATGGGTTGGTCCTCCTGCTTGTTGTTGTTGATTTTGAGATTGTTGGGAAGAATATTGCATGCCATTGCCGAAAAAGGGCATAGTAGCTAGAGCTTGTAATTCAAACCCAGGTCCATATTGGGAGTAAGACATCCCTAGGACAGTGTTGTACAACGGTGGGTTAGGCACCTGATAGTTCATGGGGGGAAGAGTTGTTCCTAAACTTCCTGATTGTAGACTTATCTGTTGTTGCAACTTGATGGCCAGATGATAAACTTTAGACAAAGAGTCAATCTCAATAGGTTGATAAGTCCTCTACAAGAATAGGCCAATCAAGGGATCAACTGCCCTTAAATATGCCTGTATGGCAATATTCTTAGCTACTAGATAAGGATCTTGCAACCTACAAAACATTCTTTGGAACCTAGTATTGAATAAAGGTAATGGCTCATGATGCTCCTTTCTTATGGTGACAAACTGGTGATACAAGATGGCAAGGTCCACATAAACTCGAAATTGATTAATAAATGCATTTTCTAAATCTGTCCAACCTAGGATAGATCCCCTGGGCATATTTAAATACCATTTATATGCCATATCCCCTAAACAGTAAGGAAACAATCTACATACCACATCCCGATGAGCAGCTTGAGCATGTGTACAAGCATCCTTGAATGCTTGTATATGTTCCTCAACACTTCTTGATTCACCATGTATGTACTTGGGACAAAGCTTTTCTAGGTTCTTTGGTAAATCATGGATTCCTCCTAGAATAGTCCCTAACAGACAGGGATTATTCACAAAATAAGCCATGGGTGGGATTGGTGGAGCAAGTGGTGGTGATATAGGCCGAATTGGTGGTGACACGGTCCTAGTTGGTGGTGGCGATGTAGGTTGAACTGGTGGTGGTGTGGGTGGATTTGGAGGAAATCCAGGTGGAGTAAGCGGTGGAGGTAATGTAGGTATCTCTACCCTACGAGCATGGGGTCTAGGTCTGACCGGGGTTTGAATTTATTCAAATGGTTCGAGATTAGTAGAGGATCTGAGAATCCTCCCATATTTCTCTGGTGAGAAAGACCCAATGCGAGCCAACTTGATCCTTCAGGACCTCCTTCTAGCACCAATTTCTGTTGATGGTGAAAATGACACAAACAACATTAAAACAAAATATTTCTACTCTATTTCTCCTGAAAAAGAAAGACAACATATAGTATCCTAACTACCAAGGTCCTGGTAGTTGGTTCTCAACTGTCTGGTGTCACTCAATTGGTCCATGCAACTGTAATATTCAAGGGGCCTGTGCTGGTAACAAGAAATACAAGCAATGACTTGTTCATCGAGTGTAATAAAGAAATGGGGTTTTAAATAAAAGAAAAAGATAGATCAAAGGGTAAACCAGTAAACATGAATCAAACTTATCTAGCATTTGGACATATATCTTCAACAATGAATGTTTTCCAAAAATAGATCAAGTAAACCAAAGCATTACACAATCTACAGAATAATCTATACTATTGCGTACATCTAAGGTGCTTAATTAATATCACAGTCACACATCATAAATACCTTAAAGATTCCAAAAGAACACACATTAATTCATTTCCAAGATCATAGATCAATAGACTTCAACAAATTCAATTCAACGATAATCTAATGAGATAATCCTTAAATTTGGTTTCTTCTAATGACTTTCATCACATGAGAAACTATCATGCTTCAGCACAATCACTGGAATTCAGATAGATTATAACTCATCGGCCTTATCAAGTAAAACTTAATTCTAACACCATATTGCGTAAACCTGTAACTTTATTTAACTATAAAAATCAAGTACAATGTATCTTTGTAACAACTATGAAAATTCTATCTGCTAATATCAGGTGGCCAATTCTATTCTCTATTAGCCGACCCTTACAATATGATACCCCATGGGTATTTATAGATGTACAAAATTCGGAAGTCCCCTTCTATTTTAAGTTGAATCCACCTTTTCAGAAATAAAAGCCTTCTTGGAAACTCAGATCAGTTTGATCTCGAGTTCCTTACATTAATATCTTTAAATAAACTAAAGAAAAGAAAATAGAATAGAAGAGAAAGCTATGCACCTCAAACTGTCAGTCTTGCATGCCACATGCAAAGAAGAAATATCCATGCATGCATGAGAGTTTATGCATGCAGAGTTTGTTCAACTATTTACTCATCAAAACTAGAGAAGACTTAATGTAATGTGTCTAATTCAGGCCCATCCACCCAGCTGTCTTCAAACTTCATTCTCTCCAACTCCGTTGCAGCAAACCCCCTCATATCTTTCAGCTTTTTCAACTCTATCTTGGCTACTCTTATTTCTTCTTTGATGTCCATCAATCGATCTATTAACAAATCTTCACCAACATCTCCTCTCTGCATAACCTCTTGAAATCTTTTAGTCCAATTCTACTTTATCTAGCTTAAAGGTAAGCCTTCTTTTACAAGTACCTCAACATTTACTAAAATAGCAACGATGGCCTCCAACTCCTCAAATTGTTCATTTAGCTCCTTAACAACATCTTGAACCTCATTTCTATGCTTGAATAGGAAATTTGTTCTAAATCGGACTATACAAGAAGTCTTTTCCAGAAAATCCTTATTATCTTCTTCCAATATCAATTGTTCTAGGAGGGTAGTCTTAGGCAATTTATTGACCTTTTTCAACTTCTGGTTGTATCCCTTGTACTCCTCCTCTTGTGCTTCCAAATTTTTAACATATTGTTTCATTTCCTCTATTAGATCCTCAGTCACCTTGTAGACCTCAAAACTGTCTTCTAATACCACATCTATTTCTTGATTCAACTTTTCAACCCATCGATCTAACTTTTTTGCCTTGCCCCTCACCTGTTCCAAATCATCTACTTCCTTCTTGCTCAACAAAACTGAGGTCTCAACAACAGCAACCTGTTGTGATCTTGGAGCAGAAACATTCTTAAGAAAAACATGCAATTGATCTAGTTGAGCCTTAAGCTCATCCTTCCTTTGTTTATCCTTCAACATCCTTGACTTGGTTGAGGATGCTACCACATCAATTAGATTCATTTGTTGAACCCTGGTAGGTCTTCCCAAATTCACAGTGCCTAGCTGATAATCCATTAATTGCATATCTCTTGCCTCTTTGTCTATCATAGGTATAGCACACTCAGCCACAAATTCTCCCTTGTCAGTTAGCCTAGTAGAATGCAAGATCTTGGCCTTCTTTTTAGGCCTTTCCTTTTATGTTTCCTTCATCATATCCTCCCAATTGAGAGGTTGAGAAGGTGTTGGTGCTCTCTTTTGGAGGTCTAATTTCAGCCAAGTCGGAGTACTTGATGTAACAGTCATCATGGTTGAAGAAGAGGAGGTAGTAGTTAAGGGAGGTTGCACATTTACCTGAGGTTGAGAATCAACCATCTGTTTCTATTGTTGCTCTTGTTCCCTACTTATTTGTGCCAGCTTTTCAGCTTCTTCCTTATCTTTCTGCTCTTGTACTCTCTTGTCTTCTTCCTCTTTCTTAAACCTTTCTTCTTCTAATCTTTCTAATCTTTCTTTCTCATGTCTTTCTTTCTCCTATCTTTCCTTATCCAGTCTTTCTTTCTCCAGTCTTTTTCTCTCCAGTCTTTTTGTCTCTAAAGCTTTAAGCTTTTCTACATTTTCTTCTTCTTGTTGTTGCCTCTAGACCAGCTCTTCGGCCTCTTTTTCCTTTTGCAATCGTTCTGCTTCTTCTTCTTTTCTGTGAGCTTCTTCAACAAGTTTTAACTTAGCTACTAGAACCTCCTCCCTTCGGTGTCTTGCCTTCTCTTCCTCAAGGTCATGGATCTTTTGTATCAATTCTAACTTATCATTCTCTACCTTGACCTTGAGCTCATGCTCCTTTTGCCTCTGTTGCCTCTCTACTTCATTAGATTTTGACTTAGCTTCAATTTGTTGCTGCTCTAGTATGGCGACAGCTTGTGTCTTGGCATTAACTAAATTTTGTTTTTCTATTGTTGCAGCTTTCTCATCAGCATCCTTCTTGAATTCTTCAAACAATGCCCACTGATCCTCCTATGTCATTACCTGTTCAGTATCCTCTTCTAGAGGCATATTTTCTTGTATTTCTTTATCTGACAGAGTCTCATCACAATTTCTTCTAACATCATGAATTTCTACCTCTACTTTTTTTCCCTTTATAGTTTCAACAATGTTATGAAGAGTCCCTTTTTGCACTTCTTCAACTTGTTGTTTTGCAAGTGGGACTTGAGTAGAAGATTCACCTAATGTAGGTGTTGAAACAACTGATCCTATTTGAGCATCTCCTTCTTGTGTCTATGATTCATCTACTGTTGCTCCAATGTCTGGAGGAAGGAACTCCAAAGGCTCCTTCGGAGGTGTCTTTCTTTTGATCATTTTATATCCTTTCCCCTTTTTAGGAGCTGGTCCTTGAGGAGTTTTGGTTCTTAGAACCACCCACTAAATGCTCCTATCCAAGTCTATCCTCCCTATTTGTTTAATGTCAATGGTTTCCTCACTATCCCAGTCAATCGGATCTAGGCTCTTACTCCCAATGTTCAAAGCTTCATACGATGGATCCAATACATTTCCATCATCCACCAATGTGTGAGGAATGTCACTTCTGATCCCAAGCTTTGCCATGAGTGAGACAGATAACCTCTCATAATTCTTTTTCCTCAAGTCATACTCATCCTGCCGGTCACTCCAGAAATCTTCCAATAAATTGAAATGCATATCAAACACAAAAGGCAACAAAGCATTCATCTTACCCTTTGGGTCAAAGTGCTTACGAGCTGTATATAAACCTAGTTTTAATTGTATCAACTCACTGCACACCACCTTTGCTCCTACCAGGTGCTGACAGTTGTATGCACCCAACTTCATGGGGAACTTATGACATCCTGTTTTGTGTTTCAATCCAAACCAGGCATTAACCCCAAGAGCTTGATAAACAAATTCCATCAACACTATCTTGTTATTGCAACATCTTGGAAGCAAATGTGGATGACCTTCAAAGCCAGCTAGCCTGAAATATGTAAAACTGGGGTATTGAATGTACCAACATCCCCACTCAGTGATAAATGTCATGGCCTCTTGGCTCAGTCTGTACCCTGCATCTCCATTGAGTTGGTTAATGATCACATATATGAATGCATCATTAACCCTTCTTAATTGAGTCTCAGCAACCTTTAGGGATAGCTAGTTATAATGCTCCCACACCTTCTTCAATCAACCTAACACTCCCATCATCCCCACTTTGTTCCAACCTGGGATGATACCTACTCTTGCTGCTGCATACACAATGTAAGAAGTCATGAAAAAGCATTTAGTCTCCCTAATGCTGGTCAATTAATCATGAATGGCATCTGATACAATCATCGGCCAATCAAATTGATGGGTGCCATTTAAGATTATCTGGATGAAGGGAAACATCCACTCCTTGAAATGAAAGGCATCCCTCTTCCCAAAAGCCCTAGACAACATTATTATTAAATCTGATACTTATAAAAATCTGCCCTCTTTGGTTGGTTTGGGAGCTTGGTTAGAGATTTATTTTCCGTCCTCAACCATTTTTTGTTCAAGTGATACTTGTTGGATTCCTTATATTTGTTGTATTTCTCCAAAGCTTCTGCTTCCTTCTCATGCACCAAGTTCTTGGGATCTGAGACACTAAATAAACTTTGAAATGCTTGAGGAGTGAGATCAATGATTACATTATCTTGTGAATCCATACATTGTCGGGTAGTCGGATTGTAAGCACTTGCAGTTGTCAAGATTAACTCTAGGCATTGGATTGATAGGGGAAACAACGTGATATGAGCCAAACCGGAATCCACTATTCTCTTAGTTCTAGGTGTCAGATCTTTAGCAAACATTTCTGAATAAAACTCCTCAAAATTGTATTGGCCCAGATTTGTGTCGGTGATGTCTGACCAGTCCGATTCCACTTTGCTTACTATGACAAAAGGACTCCTGTGGTTATACCTCAAGGTATAAGGTAGCTGTTATGGCTTGATCTTCTTGGGTTTAGTTGTTGCCTTTGATGTTCCTGCAGGCTAGTTCCTTTGGGAGGCTTTTCCTGATGTTCCCGACATTCTTCAGCTTTCCTGCAACAAAACCTCTAGTTAGATCTTTGAATAAACATCTCAAAATATGCCTTAAAATCGTACCTTTCCAACATACATCAGAGGCAGAACCAGGCAGAAAACATCTTAAACAATCCTCTTTTAACATACTGTCGAGCTCGGAGCAAAAACTGTTATTGATATTCTACTAACAAGAAGCGGGTTCGGAGCCAGAACTGGAATGGTTGTCAGAACTGGGACCGGAATGGAAACGGATTTGATTTCTTTCAAATTTTTTGTTTTCATATTTTGTTTCGATTTCGCCTCCGCTATTGTTATTTTGAAATAAAGCTTCTCACTATTTAGCGGAGTCGAAAACAGAATGGAAGATGGAATTGACACTAATTATAAAACACATCCAAAAATCCAAATCAATTTTGATCCCGCTTTCGCCTAAGCTGACCATGACATCATCAATGATTTTAACAGTCTAATGCATAACTTCCTGATTAAGGACTAAGGTCATATTAAACTGAAATGAGGCTTAAATACAATACAAAAAGACCATGTCCATACGATCATGGGGGCGACTGTACTTTTAGGGCATCATATTGAACATTTGAAAGCACAAATACAGAGACACATAAAACCCTAATCTAAAAACGTGATATATAAAAACTAGGGCTCGAATTTAACCCCTCCATTTTAACCAGATGAATGCGCAAAAAAAGCCTAAGTAAAACAAGATTTAATCAAAACTAACTCTCTGTAAAACCTACATTTAATCTATCTTACTGTGGTGAACCCTAATTAATCTACGTAATTAAAATCGAATGCAGCATGACGCGATCATGACAAAACGTGAAAATGGTCGTTCCTCAACACACTGAAAACGAGAAACAAAAGCAAATAAAATGAAATCAAGAACAACAATAAACAAAGAAAGAAAAAAAATCATGCAAACCCACAGAGATGGCGAACTTGCCCAAAGAAAAATGATCAAACAGAAACAAGAAAACGTGAAAGCAAAATAAAAGAAAAACAAGAATAGGAACCCTACCTCAAACGCAATACTTGACAAAAAGCTTTGAAGAAATCCGTAAGCAATTATCTCCTCCTCTTTCAATTGATTCACTCAGAAGAACTCCATTGTTGCTCTACTTCGCTCTTCGATTTCTTAATAATAATAATAACCACCCGTTTAACCTTAATCAAGGTAAAACTCAGAGTTTCTACCTACGCATGGTAGCTGTCATTAATGCGTTAAATGCAGCAAAGCGGAGTTGGAACTAGAATGGAACAAGCACATCACTGCAGTGTGACTTCAGTCAAAATTCAACGACCAAGAAACGACGGGTGTGGAATCAGAATGAAAACGGATTCAGAAACTTGAGTAATTTCCTAACTCTGTTCCCGTTCCAAGTCTAGATCCGCCAACAAAGCACAAAACAAAACCAAACACAAAAATAAAACAAAATGACCAAAATAAGAAAACTAAACAAAAAGACTTTGTCTAAAATGAAAGATCAAAAAGCGGAGTCGGAAGCGGAATGAAATTTGATTTTGAAACTTTCAACAAATACCAACCTAATCGTCGACTCCGGCTCCGGCTCCGACAAAGACAGAACAAAAAGTTAAAAAGAAAGACCGTCGGGATGGGACACAGAATGAAGTTTGAAAGCAGTTTCAAAACCCGAGTCAGTTCCGGTTCCAGTTCCGACAGACTAAGCCAAAGAAAAACAAAGTGTTGGAAACAAAAGGACTCCAAACTTTGTTTGGAAAACAACAAAAGATTAAAAAAAAAGGGGGGACCCATTTTGACCAAGGCAAAAGATGGGGTGGTTATGCAAGGCATAACACGTCCTCCATTTTCGATTCTGATCACGCCATTGCTTCTCCTGTCATTAAATTGTTTAATCGGGACACTTTCCAAATTTTTTTGACCACGGGTCAAAATTCAAAAAAAATTCCAAAGGGGCATAAGCACTTTGTACCTTCGTTGGGGCATATTCTAGACTTGTTTTCTTTGCCATAACGTGATAAACTGCATTATGACAAAGAGGGGAAAATGTAGACACATAAAAATGACCTAGACCTGCAAGCACTATTTTACCACTTTTCGTCCTAGCATAATTATGACTTTTTAATTATGTTTCTAACCCACCTTCAACTATTAATTAAATAATTCATAATTATTTAATTAATTCAAGAGTTTCTATTCTTCATGATTATTAAATAAATAGATCTTATTTATTTATTTAATGTGTCACTAATTATCAAAGTCTTCTCATAATTAAATAAAGTTCTCAATTTATTTAATTAATCTTTGTCATTAATGTCCTCTTGATTATTAAATAAATATATTCCGATTTATTTATTTAATGTGTCACTAATTCTCAAATCCTCTTTTAATTAAATTAATTTATTAATTTATTTAATTAACTAACTACCTCTTCTAAATTAAACAATTATTCCTAATTATTTAATTGCCTTATTTGACATTTCCCTTTTTTTTTAAATAAAATAATTTATTTAAAAATGTCTCACATGGTTAACTGCTTCTTCTTTTAGTAATTAATTTTAAATAAATTACTTACTATTTCACAAAATCCA
The DNA here is from genome assembly GCA_007115665.2 of Sequoiadendron giganteum. NCBI lineage: Eukaryota > Viridiplantae > Streptophyta > Pinopsida > Cupressales > Cupressaceae > Sequoiadendron > Sequoiadendron giganteum. The sequence goes on along the minus strand of CM021107.1, from coordinate 532,919,670 downwards.
TATTTTGAATTAATTTTAATTCAAAATGGAAATATTCTTCTACAAATCAAGTAATTGCTAAAATTACTGATTTTCTAAAATATTGTCTTCTTATCTTTTGATTTTTACTAATTTCATCCCACTGTCACATTCATTCTCCATCCTTGATTTAATTTCTTAAATTAAATCTTGTTCACTCATTTAAGGATTTTACCCTAACCCTAATTGAGAGTTGTCATTTTGAATCTTGACCATTGATTCTAGGGCATTTTCTCAATCTTCAATCTCATCCGTTCATCCAAAATTGTATTTTCTCTAAAATGTCAATTTTGTCCTCATTTTCGACATCTCTGTTTATTATCTCTTAATATCTTTGTTTTCTTGAATCTTGCATTTGTCATCTTAGCTACTTGCATTCTAGAATTAAGTTTATTTTGCAACAATACTTAGGAAATCCTTCAAAGCTTTGTTTAGGGCTAGGCATTATAGAATTTTCTCACACAAAATCTGAGGGCACTCATTATCACGACAAAGTTAGAAGGTGCAATGGAAGTCAGCCATGGAGGAGGAAGGATTGGGTGAGACTATTTCATTATTCTCCTTTCTTGTTTTCTCCTATGCATTCTATTGATTTGTGGATTTTAATAATATATACATGTGTATGTAATTAACAATTCTATTTTGCAGAAAATCGTCATTATAGGAACCTACATTAAACAATCACAAACATCAAATTAAACACCTTGGAAATTGAGTGTCCTAGATTTAGGGCCTAGGATCCATTTGCCCAAGGGCGAATGAGTCCTCCTTAAGTCCTAGGTCCCATTTTTTAATATGTTTTTGGTGGCATTTTAATGTTTAAAATTCAAATTGCAATTGTCGACTTTTGATGTTTGTCAAGAAATTAGAAAATCACTTATAAATACATAATTTTTTGTATCAATTCAAAACATCTAGCATTAAGGTAACTTTCACAAGAGCAAGTATTATTGTCAAGAGCATTGAAGAGCAGATTTTTCAATCATAAAAACAACATTCAAGATCCTATCATGATGTTAAGATTTATGTGTGTTCATGCATGTTTTTGAGCTAACATTGTGATGTAGGTTTCAAGTTTCAAGCAAGCATTCAAGCATCAAGATCTATCAAGAAATCAAGCCATTTCATGCAAGATCCAATCCTTAGAGTGATGTGTTAGACTTTAGTCCTCTAAGGGCATCCATTGAGGGTTTGGTGAGTTGCAACAAGCTAGTGCTCATTCATCATTCCTCCATTTTTATTATTATTTCATTATCAATGTTTAATTACCAAAGTAGGGTTTGACCAAGGTAAACCCTTATATACCAAAAACAAACATTTTTCTCCTCTTTGTGTGTTTGCAAATTTGCAGGTGAAGAAGGATTGGAATTGGACCAAAAGTGAAATTTACAAAGTTGTCAAAGTTGTCATCAAAGATTTCAAGATATGGAAACTCACCTACAGGTTCTATTTTTGGCTTTCCGACAATCAAACTTGGCAAAATCAGAAGCTTAGATCCGACATCATAGGATTGCAAAAAGAATTTTCAAAGCCCTGTAAAAAGACCCATTCACCCTTGGGCAAATGAGTCCAAAGTATGACACTTTGCAACAATTTTGGTGATAGGTACACAACAATTTAACCTTCTCAAATTTGTTGGTTAATGGTTGTTTCTATTAGTATTATCATAATACTTCATGTTTCAAGTGATAGATCTCATAAATTGGATTGTTAATGCACTTTTATTCTTCTTCCAAAATTCTTGTTCAATCATATTTTACTATTTTCTATCATAAGTTAGGGCAGCATAGTGTCCAAACCTAGGGTTGACTCACTTTGGAGGTTGCAAGTCAATTCTAACCATTTGTGACACTCTTCCTCTTCCTAATGAACATGGAAAAAGTGGATTGGTGATTAGGTGGGCACCCCCTTTGTTCTTTTTGGTATAGGTCCCTCATTTCTAGGTCTTCCTATTTCACCTTTCCCCCTTTTCTATGTTTCAGATACAAACATTTAGAACCCTTTTCTGAAACAACATTGCAATATAATTGAAACAACATTATCATACATGTAAGTCATTGTAATTGAAGAACAAACAGACCATACATTTAATCTGTTTAAATGTAAATGAAGAAAGCTATGGGAAACATATATATATATATATGAGATAGAAGACATATATATATATATGTTTCCATAGCCTTCTTCATAAAGCTAATCAGACACGGTTGGAAATATTTGTATCATAATGTTGTTTAAAGTTATATAGAAATATCATTATGCTATTTCACAGAGGGTTATAAATTGTTATTGATTTAGGGTATCATATGCACAATTGTTAAGGGTTTCATGCACCTATCTTTTGGCCAACTGTGTGTATGTATAAACTAAGGATGGTAGGTGGAATGATATGTATGTATGCAACTATTTCTGAAGAAAATCATGACATGTATGAACAATAAACTTACAATAAATAAACCATAAATTTAATTCATTTTAATGTAAATGAACAAGGCTATATGAAACGTCAATTTCTATATCTCTGCAATATATGTATCATATACTCCATTGTCAAGGGTTTTATGCACCTATCTTTTGGTTGACTGTGTGAAATTGTATAGTAAGGATGATGTGTGAAATGATAATCAAAATATGCATAGACAATATTGAAACAACTATGAAATAGACATATCGTGGAAGCTGCAATAGGTGTTTGAAGAATTTTGGAGGAGCTCTCTTCAATTACTCTCCAACAAGTGTTTCCAACAAAAACTCACAAATTTGAAATATGGAATAGGTAGCTTGCAACACACATTTCTAGTCTCTTGTATAAATAATGGTTAATCGACTTTTATAAATTTGAAAAAATAGGTGAAAGTGGAGATTTTTGAATTATGGGAGGAAATTTAAGGTTGCATTCATGAAATTAATGGTAGAAGTGATATGAAATGGGTTGTGAACGATACATAGAAATTTTGGTTGGTGATTTGAAAGGTGATTTTAGAAAATTTAAAATTATTTTTTTATTTTAATATTTTGTTAGGATAGATTAAATATCATGTATAGTTGTGAAATATGGTTGATATAATTAGTTGTTATTTTGTAAAAATTGTATTGCAGTGAACCTGAGAATTCATTTTCAATTAGTGTAGGTAAATTTCCAGAAAGACTGGTATAGATGGATATGGTGGAACCATAAGTTTGTCAATCAGGGATGAATAACGAAATATTTTTTAATGTAATATGTTAAAATGTATTTCCAAGTTGGTCAGTTGTCAAATGTATGGTGGTTGATATTTAAATGGGTTTTGTACATGTCAACTTAATTTTAATGTATTAAAACATATATTGTGGAAATAAATATATCTATTTCCATTCACCTAATTTTGGGAAGGTGGCAAATATTTATTCCATCATTAATAGGACATTTTTTATTTAACATGTACATATCCTATCATATTAATAAAGGTATTTGCAAAAGAAATTGAGTCTTTTATTGTTATTAAGTGGGACTCATACTGTCAGTTCTTATCCTCACGATAGAACCCTGCTCCACATTCAGACCCTCTCCTTTAATCATGTATAAAATAATCTACTCACTATAAATCCAAAAAAATCAAAATCAAAATCACATGAATACACCATTTTCACTATTACACTAATGGATAAAGCCAAAATAAATAATGTAGTCATTTGAGAAGGCCATATTTACTCCTCAACCTACTAAAGAGCAAGAGAACATAAAATAAATGAACCCTAGGCAATGTAAATGGAAACATCCACCAATGTGGCCCATAAAAAACATTTCATTGGGCAAAAATGTACTATCAAAAACAAGAAAGCAAGGCCTTAAAAACAAAGGGTGCTAGGGGTGTGGGGTTGTCCCTCTCTTGTTCCCCATCAATGTCATGCCCACACCACCACCTCCTTCCAATATCTGCCTCATTTCAAGCCGACCAATAACCCTAACTTTTCCCCCCTCCCTCGCGCTAAATTCAATGCATTTCCAAGTTTTACGGTCCCATTCACTCTATTCCACGTCATCTGCCACGTCATTCCCAATTGCGCAAAAGCGTTAGCTACGTCAGCAATCGGCTTGCCAGCCTTAACTAATCAGCTCGTACATGACAAAATCTATATATTGAGGTTGCGTGTTCGAATCCCGCATTGTCTTATCTAATATTGGTCCGACTCATTCAATCAATTTTGTCCTTAATATTTGTTTGGAATCTCCATTCATTTCTGCAATTGTTTGCTTGTGGGTGTGACGAATTCCTCAACACCCAAACTTATACACTCCTCCTGCTTGAAATGACTAGTTAGTCAGCTGTCTCTGATAATCACTGCATTTTCATTCTCTGCAACAGTTTTTGATGTGATTTCATTTCAATAAATGATGGATTTTATTCGTTGAAGAAATTTTGACTTCAACAATTGTTGTGGGCTATATTTTAGTAGTTTATTGTAGAATAAGGATTAACATTTAATATTAGTATAAAAATAATCATAGTTCCACGGAGTTTTCTATGGGGAGATGGGTTTCGAAGATGGGGGATTAAGGGTCTAAATTTGGGGACCCCTTGACGGGGAAACGGGGAATAGGGAGACGGGTTTTGGGGACGAGGGACTAAGGGTCTAAATTTGAGGATGACAGGATATGTCAACATGGGGGTGGCAGGGGGTGGTGCAAATACATATAGTACTTGAAAAATTAGTTATGAAAAGATGTGTAAGGAATAAGTATAAGAAGTACAAATGAAACCTTGACATACCAAGTAAACTATAAAGTAATAATTGACTATAGTTAAGAGTTAAAATCTACATAATTCATAAATATAATATAAAATCTTGTAACATTCCAATTGTTTAGACCTAATCAGCAGGCGTCCAAGAATAAGTTTTTATAGGATTTCATGCATGCGTTGAAAGCCACGCGTGTAAGGGCATGGTTTCTGCACACTGATACGTGTTAACCCACCAACATTGTTGCTCTTGCCACGTTGCTTTCACGGTTTTCCTTTCTGCAGCTCCTGCAGCTCACAAAACGAGGCGTTGGCATTCACAGGGCAGTTATAAATGCTTGCAATGTGCCCAAAAACCACAGATTTTTTTAAAGGCTTTTAGGTATGTGTTTATTTGTTACTCAATAATAAAATGTCTTGTCTCTTACTCGCATTAGTAATATGGTAATAACATGTTTTTAATAGTCTGTCACAATTGTTTGAGTGTTTTTAATGTGGAGAGACTAAAATAATACCAAAGGTCATTTGAAGATAAGAAAATAATATTCACATTAAAAGAGCCACAATAGATATATTTCAAAAGTGTCTCTCACCTTGATTAAAATTATTGAGGGATTTACTAGTTGCTACTTTAATAATTAATGATGGTAACTATATTGAGTTTAAATGGTAAAGCTAAAATCTATATAATGAAAAGGTCAAGAAGATGAGTCATCGATTAATGTGTATCTATAAATATTATAGAAGTAATTAATTTTATTCATAAAATAATTGATTGAGTTGATTTGACACTCAAATTTGATTGTAACAAGGTCTCATGCATAAAACTTGTGACACTCCTTAGCTAGGCATAGATATAAAAATTTACTTTACTACTTTACCTAAATATCTAACAATTGTGTCATGGGAGAATGTTCATTCATTGTACAACCTACCCTAACTATAAGAATGCATCCTTTATAATTTGGACAAATAGTAACACATTATATCCCATCATGGTAGCTCTCCTTGTTTTATTTATGAAAAAAAGCCATTGGAAATCTTATATGTCACCCAAAAGTTAAGCACAAGGGAAACAACTCTAAATTGACCTTCTTAGGTAGCTAGCATGTATTTGTCTGGACTATGTACATTTTTTTATTAAAATCTTTGCTACATTGTTTGGTGGAAGGCTGATAACTTATATTTGGAATGAGAGATAACTTACACATATACTAAATTGGAAGAGATACACAAATATTTAGCATTTATTCCTCCGACAATTTGGTGAAAATTTGGTTATTCTTTGGTGTTACACAAGTCATAAATATGCATATGAGTGACAAGGAATCTAAATCTTTTTTGCTCCCCACATGTTACTTGGTTGCATATGTATTTAGTAGTTTTACCCCTCTAGGATCGATCATTTTCCTCTAGAAATTGTCATATTGAATCAACTCAACACCCAATTATGCTTCTCCTATAAATCTTAAGTTTCATAATGAGTTCGTTTGGTTTACTCATTTGCCTTTGACAAGTCACTTAATATATGTTGATTCAACAAATAATGGTGTATAAGACTCGCATGTGATGAAGTTATTTAAAAATCTATAAAAATAAAGATTGGGCATTTAAAATGTCAACTTAATAACTTTTAAATATTATGTTTTAAAAATATCTTTAATGATAATTGTGTGTTTCATATGTGTTTACTTTATAGATTAGATGGTATGAGACAATTTTAATAAATTGTTCAAACTCATGATAGTCATAACAATCTTATTGCTATGTATTCTTATTATGGGAGAAGAGCATGACACAATATTGCATGTGTATAAATTTATAGTGTGAACACTAGTGAACTGCTCAAAATTTTGATTTAAAATTATACAAAGGATCTTTGGTTTTTGCAAGAAAAAATTGAAGTCACCTTACGAACATTAGGAATTGCCTTAATATTGTAGGAAGAAGATCTCGACCAAAGGGAAATGAAGGATTTACTAATGAGAGGGCACTTGATGGATAGGAAAAGTAGAGGAGCACAACTAAAAAAGGGCCTTTCTACTAAAACAAGGACGTCAAGTTCCATAAGTCATTGTCTTGATGAAGGGAATTTAGCATAGCCCCTCTCCTAATGGAGAAGGGAAGTAAATTGTGCAATAAATATAACATAGATAAGGTATTTGGACACATAAATCACAATATGATGAAGCATTAGAGAATTTGAGGTTGTTGACAAAATCCAATAACAACATTCTTAATGGATAAGGGTAGTCAAATTTGTAATAAATATAAAATGTATGAGATAAGTGGACACATAAATTATAGAATGATGTTAAGATTAGAGATTGTGAGGTTGTAAGAAAATCTCAAAGTGTAGGCCTATGATTGCTTCTAGATTGGCAAGCCAATTTTGTATGAAAAACCCTTTTTATAGACATGAGATTTATAAGTTTTATATATAGAAATGATGGATGAATAAAAGATGAAATAATTACATGTATTTTGATGTTATATAAATTTCAGTAAAAAATTTAATGAACTAGTTAACTAAAACACATCACAAACAAAAATAGAACTACTATAATCAAAATATTGTAAAGACAAAAAAATGAATTGCAATAAAACTAGACAATTCCTACACTAATATAATGTGAGGGTTAATATAAATAAGTTCAAATCTACATAATAATTACTAGAGAAACAAAACACAACACAAGATATACCTTGAGAAACCCTTTTAGAAAATTCCAACCAAGAAAGCATGCTTGAAGTATTAACCAACAACAACAAGATTACAATAAACCCAAAGTATTTTTGCTTTAAAAAAGAGATAATAGAGCTTCAACATTATTTCTAGAGTCAATTAAATAATATAATCTTTCTCTAGAATCACCATCTATGAAATCCATCCCAAGCATCCAATAAATAGGCCAAGGAAAATACAAGTAACCACTAATGGTTTCTAATACCATGGAAAAAATTAAGGATCCTATTTGGGTGCCTAAATCCATGGTCCAAATTCTAATGTCCCCCACAAATACACCTCCTAGGAATAATATGTAACTCCCAAGTCAAGGATTCCACCCACCAAACATGAGTGTTCCAATTTGGTCCATTCAAACCTCTTACTAGACACTCTAAGGCATGTTATTTTTATCTCATCAAAGATGTTCCAACTAGTCCACTATGTAACCACCCTCTTACATTCTCTTAAACATCTTACATTGTCACAAATTATCTTACATAATTCATAATAAAGATACCAATCAACATATTTTACATATCAAATACATTAATATTCCCCCAAAGTAGAGCACCCTTTTTCATGTGGTTGCATACTTAAAACATGTGATAAATATAAATATATATAATTTAACCTAGTTTTGCAAGGTGTACAATACATAATCCTAGCATTCTCCCACATATTGTATACATTAAAAAATAACATAAGGGATTCCAATAAAATGAGCATACTATAATGGCCTACAATGTCTATATTTGACTTGTACCAACAAAGGTCTACTTCACTAGTTTCTAAATTGAATCAAAAACACCCATGCCACCCATCAATACCTCAACTTGTCAATTACTCTTCTAACTCACAAAACTAACAACCGCTAGTATGCATTCATCTATCCATACCTCCATCTCACATCAAATCCTTGCTAATTAAGGCTACAAGACTACTATAGGACTAATGAGGGGATCCTACAATATTGCTATGGGATTGCTAAGGGGCTCCTTTAAGAAAAATATAGGATTGTTATAAATCCACTAAAATTCCACTAAAGTGTTATTGAAAGTCTATTATATTTCCATAATATACTATTGCAAGTATATTACAAATCAGATAAAGTATTATTACAAATTTATTGCAGGTCCACTAGAGTATTACTACAATTTTATTGTAACTCCACTAAATTACTACTCTAATTTAGTCATAGATCCAATAAATTATTGCACAAGTCTAATATGGTTCCACTAAATTATTTTTGTAAGTTAGTTTTAAGTCCACTTCACTTCTAACTAAGGAAAACATGATCCATAGCTCACTCCATTGAGAAAAATCATCTAAATGAAATACATCACTTGTAGAACACCCACCTTTCCATCTCTAATAACCAAGAGATCTTAAATATCATCCTAAACTATTTTATCTAAAATCAACAAATACATAAGTTATCATCTCATGCAAAATCAAACTAGAAAGCTATAAGATCCAAGAGCTATCATGTTACTAATTTCTAGAAACTAGAAAATGGTTTACATAATTTTATTACAAAACTAGAAAAGGGGGGAAAGAAGTAACCTAGTGTTGAATGTGGAAGCTCATCGTTTAGGATGCTACTCTATCATGTAAACATCAACACATTGCATTGTTATTTGTATGACCCAAAAGATTAAAAAGTTCCCAAAAAAGTTCTTTAGTCTAGCAATTCACCCAATCTATAAAACTAGAAATAGGAACTTACCAATAAAATATAGATAATAGAAGAAATGGAAATACTAAAGTTTTAACTCATTTATTTAAAGAGATTGAAGAATGACAAAGGAGAAAATAGAGATTTCACTGAACTTCTAAGAATTTGGATATCTTCATCCAAAGAGAAACCTATAGTTGCAAGGAACAAGAAAAAATGTTGGGGTTTTTAAGGGGTTTTCCTTTAGGTCAAACCATTGCTTTGATATTTCTACCTCCACAATAGCCAATAAATAGACAGATTAAGAAATATTTTGATTTCATAATCTAAGTGCATATAGAAATAATGATACCGAATTAAATGAAATATTGATGGATGTGAATATTCCAAGGTGCTCAAGGTCACAACAAGAAATGAATGTTGTAATAAGAAATAATAACTAGAACAATATCACCTATGAGGGCTTAAGGAATCCAAAGAGAGATTGAGAGCTTGAAAATAATGTTTTAAATATTTATAAAGAGTGTTGGTAAATCCTTATAGTGCAAGAGATTTATAATAGATATCCTAGAGCTTGTCAAAATGAAGTGTTAATTGAAAAAAATAGAAAAGGAGGCAAGAGGAAGAGGTTTATCAACCATTTGGATTCATCTTGAGTTGTTTCTACTAAATTGGTTAGTGAAAAATGAAAAAAAAAAAAAAAGATCAAAAATGGCCATCAAACACTAAAATATTTGTTGAACACCCATAACACCGAGAAGGGGGTGAATCAGTATTATCTTAAACCATCCAAACATCAAACATCCAATTACTAATGCATATTCAATTGCAGTAAGGAAATAAAGCATGAAAAAAATCCACAGCATCACATAACACATGAACACCAGGATTTTTATGTGGAACACCCAAAATGGGAAAAACCACGATGAGAGTTAGCTCACAATATATTATAATCGGTTATAGTATATTACAGAAATGCTCACTGTAGCTAGACTCACTATCCATAGAGAAAATATAGAATAAGGAAGGTGTCTCACAACCTATTTTGAATTGTTACAATTGTATCTACAATATGTAGGAATACAATTCCAATGAAGCACAATAACAATCTTTGCACTGATTCTGATTCAAATATCTGCAATATTCTTCATTCACATAAATTAGATCTAATGCAACACAATTTGCACTACTCTACTCAAATTCACATCACACACAATACATGTTGCATCTCTATATCCATAATACCAAAAAAAGTCCTCCAACATATATATCAACTTCAAGAGTAACATCAATTAGGTCGGCCTACTTAGATGTAACACAAAAATGTAACTTGTCAGCTCCAAAACTTATCATGCATAACACATGAAACAATTAAAATCTCAAAACACCTTAAGATAGGTCAGCATGGACCTAAAATAGATCCCATATAAGATAACAATACATATTTATCCTTCACACAACATCAAACGTGTTAGATTGGCTCCAAATAAGACCCAAATGTAAAGCCTTTCATATGTGTATTCACATCTTGATAGGTGGACCCCAAAACTCGATACCATATGGAATTAAAGATCAACTGAAATCTAGAAACTTAAATTCAACACCACAAATTCAAAAACTCATTCGCAGAGATGTGTGAAATCTCCCACACAAACACACTATACAAAAAATGATAGTGAAATTTCAGGTCAAACTCTGTCACTCTTATCTCTCAACCTGTATGTCCAATCAAGATGAAATCTTGCATTTAGATGTATCTAACATCCACCAAATTAATGTTAGAATCGTAGAGTGCTTTCTTTATTTGCGGAGTGGTGCGGACCCAAAAAACAACACACTACAACATTGAACTGGCAAATTTGACACTTTGTCAAATTTCTATGCAACTGAACTTTCCGGACCAACTCAACTTGCACAAATATCTTCCACAACACTTCAAAAATATGTTAGGATTAACCCAAAGAGATCTACAACAATGTTGACATCAATGACAGTTAAAAAGCTTGTTATATACAATGCATGCTCATGTTGCCAAGAAACATCATCAATGACAATCTCCTCAAACTTCTAACAATATCCCCCTTTGTCATTGATGGAAACATGCCAAAAACTCAAAAAATACTCTCCAATACTCGCCCCCTTTGACATCAAGGGCAAAGGGCATGCATATAATCTATTATGACTCTTATCGAAACTCCCCCTAAATGATGTAGTCATATATACAATTGGAAAAATAAAGAATTGACTCCCCCTGAGTCATATATCAGAGAAAAAACTCAAAATTGTACTGAGAGACTTTTATATTGTCTCCATATTTACAAAGAATTTGAACATAAATATATAAAAAGATATACAAATAAGTCAACCGGAGGTGGTTGACACCTACAACTTTTTCAAATGATCTTCCCAGGCTTTCCTTCCTTGTTCCCATTCTTTCTTAGCCTCCGCAAGCAACCTATTATGCATTTCCAATCCCAATAGAAGTTTTTCTCCTTCTTTTGATGTAGCAAGTACCAGATTCATCTTCTTTGCCTTGTCAGAACTAAGAAGATCTCTAGAAATAATTGTAAGTTTGGGATTGACCAGATCCCTTACCTCTCCAAACTACAAAATAATATGCTCTTTGTGCACCTACAACTGGAAGAATTTATTGTGAAGATATCCATTAGCATTCCTCGTCACACAAGTAAGGTCAACTATTGGGTCATATGCACTGGAGGTTGCATTTATTTGAGACTCAATAGAGTCCATCTCCTTTCTTATACTTAGTGTGGCTTTGAGCCACTTCATACCATACTGCAATAATGCCTTAGCCTCACCCATGCACCCTTCAACATCTTTCAATAATTATGAAACTTCTTATGTGTAATAACACATTTCTCTATGATATCCAACATCCTTTTATCACTTAACCTCTTCTCGACCTCTTTCTCTACCTCTACCTTCAATCCTGATGCATATGTTTTGAAGGAATCAATCAAAGGTTTGATATTATCCATACCAAAGATAGATGTGTAAACGTTTGATCTAGGTATGATCTCATGTTATGCCTTAACTACCTCATCCATTAATTCTCTGCTCCTTTGATGTGAATCAATTATCTATTTCCTATCGGATGTATGGAACAAGTCTCCTATCTGAATCTTGTGGATAGGAGAGATCTTGTTCAAGTCCACATTTCCTTGATTCATTGGTAGTTGCAGTAGTTGTGAGGACACAACTGGTTGGAAACTAGGATGTACACTTAATAGATTTTGCAAAGAATCTCCAGAGGAGCCGAAAGATTCACTAGGAGTTTGTTGTCTCTATAGCCTTTCCCTTACCATCTTCAATACTAGAGTCAACTGATTTGTCTTTCTATGCATCTTCGGATGCATCCATTTTTTTGTCTTCTTCTTATTCATGCTCTTCTTTTTCTTCATCAACTTTTTCTTCTTCAAGCTCCACATCATCAATTTTAGCATCAACTATGTTAGTGTTATCTTCTCTATAGTATTTTTTGTGGTTTTCAAAGTAACAACTTCAACATTTTGTCAGCATCAAGTGTAACATCAATTAGGTCAACCTAATTAGATGTAACACCAAAATGTAACTTATCAATTCCAAAACTTATCATCCATAACACATGCCACAATTCAAATCTCAAAATACCTTAAGATAGGTCAGCATGGACCTAAAATAGATCCCACATAAGATAGCAATACATATTTATCCTTCGCAAAACATCAAATGTGTTAGGTCGGCTCCAAATAAGACCTAAAATTAAAACCCTTCATCTGGGTATCCACATATTGACACCTAGACCCCAAAACTTGATACCGTCTAAAATTAAAGCTCAAAATTTGGCAACTTAACTTCAACACCACAAAGCCAAAAACTCATTCATGGAGATGTGTCGAATCTCCCACACAGACACAATGTATAGAAAATGACTATGAAATGTCAAAATGAACTTCGTTACTCTTATCTCTCAACTTGTATGTCTAATCAAGATGAAATATTGGATTTAGATGCATCTAACATCCACCAAATTAATGTTAGAATTGTAGAGTGTTATCTTTATTTTTGGAGTGGTGTTGACCCAAAAAACTAACACACTATAACACTGAATTAGTAGATTTGACACTTAGTCAAATTTCTATACAACTAAACTTTCTAGACCAACTCAACTTGCACAAATGCCTTCCACAAAACCTCAAAAACATGTTAGGATTAACCCAAAGAGATCCACAATAATGTTGACACCAATGACAATACAAAATCTTGTTATAGACAATCCATGCTCATGTTGCCAAGAAACATCATCAATGAAAATCTCCTCAAACCTCTAACAATATCATGAGGTTCTAGTGTGTTGTGTGGATTTTTTCTTATCATATTAGTGTCCAAATAATTCAGCTCAAAAAAATGTGACACTAGCAAAGCACAATGCTAACATAAAATTTGACAAAAAGAGAAAATGAAATATTAATTGAGCACCATGAAAAGAAGGATAATGCAAGGGTTAAAGTAAGCCTAAACATGTGTTAAGGGAATGGATACCAAAGAAAGCATGAAATTACAAGGGAATACATTTTTTTCTGTAATAGTTATCAATATCAGTTGGCATTCAAACAATTAGTCATTTCTCATTTCTATGCAACTACAATACCAAGAAAGATTTAGGTTTTCAATGCTCACATGTCCAGTTGCCAATTGAGCATATTATTTTGTAAGTCATGAATCTAGGTAGCTATTTTGTAGTAGATATTTGTAACTAAATTTATCCTTGGTCAATTGCAGATATTCAAGAAGATCCAAGTGATGAAGTGTGATAAGTTCTTCTTAGCTTAGGTTTTTCTCTCACCATATTTGTTGGTGTCAATGTAATATTGATTTGATAAGTGCCACGATAATTAAATACATTGAAAATGTTTTTTAAAATATTCTTTCCAATATTACATATAAAATTCTATATGTTTAGAAAGGGATTATCAAGCATGTTCAATTGTTAAATATCACATCTTTTTTTTATTTTTATGTGTTTTTTATTTTGGTTTACAATGACTTTGTAACCCAATATAAGCCACTAATCATGGAAAATTTGACCCTCCATAAACTCAAAATAAAAAAATTATCATTCACCAATTATTTATGAGTAAGATGTTAGTTTATATGCATTTCATGATTCAGTTATACACTTAGGGAAAATATTTGAAGTGAGACATAGAGGTTTTCCATATTTAGGGAATCATGTCCTTCATATTCATTAACTTAATAGAGGTTATATTTGTAGCAGGTTAGTACTCATTCTAGTAATAGATTTTGGGACTAGGCATAAATTGGAAACTACTTAATTTGTTCTATTTTACTTATCATCAATTGTGATTAAATTTTGTTGAAGATTCCCTCTAGGAATACCCTTTTAGGTCCAACTAAGCCCAAAGTAAAGGAGAGATTATCCATTGTTGTCAATTGGTTTGTTATCACTTATATTTTGTTGATGAATTGATTAATCCAACCATAAAATTATATTTCCCTAGCCCTATAAATTCATTGATTCATCTAGAAGTATGAGTAGCAATTTTAAGACCCAACAAGTGGGAAAGATAGAGTGTTACCTCAATGAAGCCCATAATATAGATTGCCTCAGGAATTATTATTCTTTCTTATTATTTTAATATGTCAATAATATTTTTGAAAGAGAGCATGTTATGTGTGTTCGGGGACTAGACCTATTTGTATCTTGTAATCCCTTGATTGACTAATAAAAATGATAAAAATCAATTTAATTTTAGTTATCTATTTTATAAATATCATTTTTTTTTATTAGTATTTATAATTTATTTATATATGCTTTATCTTAATTTTTGAGCCCTCCCAAACCACAACTAAAGAGTACGAGGAGAAAATGGAGTAGAAAATAAAGATTGAATTTATGATGAGGAAATAAATATTTTGATAATATTATTATTTTGGCTAGAAGATATCAACACCTCTCTAGGTGAAGATTGGGAGAAAAAGGAGGATTTTGATTGTTGGGATATTAGGAGTGTTTTTTATGAATGAGGACTGCATTAACTCCTTTTATATTTGAGGGGAAAGTTTAAGAATAATTAGCCTCTATTTTAGGTGGAATAGTTTTACATTAGGCTATAGAGGATTCTATGTTGAATTTTTTATTTTTATGCTTTGTGTTCATCATAGGACCATACAAAACATTATTTTATTATCTTTATTAGTGTAATCAATATTTCTTTTTCTTTTTCCTTCAACTTCTCATTGATGTAAATAATATTATGGGTCATTTTAGTCTCTAGATTCACACCTTCAATGTTATTTTCATTAATAGGCTTGATGTTTCTCTTATAGAAATCTATAATATCAAACATTATTTCTAATTCCACTATTCCTTTGAGAATGTTGTTGATTTTCAATTGCACTACTTAATTACCAAAAAAATCTCTTTACCATCTTGTACATCCACCATATATTTTTCATGAATCATTTAGCTATCAAATTTATCCATACAATTTATCAAATTGTATATCTATTGATTTCCATCAAAATATGAAATTTGTGGATTTTGTTAGGTATGCTTTGACTAGTAAGGAATTCATTGTTGAATCAAATTGGGAAGGGACTAGGCTCATACCAAATTTATATGCTTTAAAAACTAAATAAATAGTAGCAACATTTTTTGATATATCAATCTATTCTAGGCATATTACATTAACAATTAATGGTGTCCCAAATTGCACGCATGTACATCTTTAATATTTAATCCTTTACAATATATATGTTCTTTACTTGTAATGCAATAAACTCTAAACCTCCAAGAAATCTAAAAAATATAATTCCATGTTTGCAAGAAAAATTTAATACTAGTAGAAGAGATTCATACTATGCAACATTGTTAGTACATCGGACTGTCAACTTGCATGCATATTTGAAAGAGTCATCATTGGGTGAGATGATAATAACCTCTACTCTTGAACCATCCTTTGAACATGCACCATCAAATAACATGGTCCAAAAATTATGAATTTTTAGCAAGGGTAGAGCATATGGGAAACTTAGCACCTTTATGCTCATAATCATCATAGTACCCAATGAAGCACTCAAGACCAACATTGATATATAATGCTTCATTGGTGGCTTTATAGTATTCATCAATGATGTACATGTCTCACTTTCTCTATATGGCTTGACCTCTTCTTTGTGTAATGGGATTGTAGCATACAATTACATTTTTATATTACCTCATGTATTGTGGCCTCCCACTTTCTAGATAGCAACATACCTTATTTTCCTAGATAATCAACAAAAATCAAATTCATAAGAAAATATTTTTTGGGTTCACAACCAATTAATCTTTCACATTATTCACAATTCTCATAATGTTTGCTTCTCTATAATCTATGGAAAAAATTCTATAATGCTTAGACACCTTTATACCTAAAGCATTCATAACCTAAAGAGGCATGACATTACTTGAAATTAAAAATTTCAACATGCATTTGTGAACTAATCATCCATTAATTACCAATGTGGTGTATAAGGGATCAATATTGACTTGGTTTTTAACTATAGATTTCCACGAGTAAGAACCAACTTAGTATTTTCTTATGTATATTCATCATTGTCTACATCATGAATAGTAGTAATAAGTTGGTCTGCCTCTTTTATAATAGTGAAGTATGATATAACCCTTTTTCTATGCTCAATAATTCTAAGGAGTTACCCTATTGGAACTAAAACTCTAGTTCTACTCATGAATTGAGACATATTCATAGGGTTATAATTTGGTAAGGGTGCATCATGTAAAATAATTAAATCACTGGAATCAATAATATAAGGCATGGTTATAATCTAAGAATCAAGATCATGACCTCTTATCTTGTTTTTGTCTTCACTCCATCCTTTTATTTATTAGGGTTTTTTTTGATGTTCTTTGTTGTTTAGGCCCATCCCCTTTGGAGAAACTATAATTCCTAAATATATTGCATCGTTATGAGGGTCAGGCATTCATGCCTTCTTTAATTCCTTTTGTAGTATTCCATTTTTTCTTTTCTCCACCACTTTCCTTGCATTTGTGTAATTCTTAGTCTAATTTTTTCCATTTATTTTCCTTTATCAATGCATATATTAGCCCTATTTGGTATATATACAACTTTATCTTTTGTAATTACAATCTTGATTCTTGTTTGATATCCATTTCATATATCCTTACCGCTACATCTATGAGGGATCTTATTTCTTCAAATTTTAGTGTAATCACTTTTTATTTTCTCCACATTAGATCCCTTAAGTTCTCAAGTCATGAGAAAGAAACTCATACCAAAACATATGTTCTCCATGATCATATTGGAGGATTCGATTAGTTTCCTCATGTGTAATAAATTTAATATCCTTCTCCATGGATTCATATTCAAAAGTATCCAACTTATCGATTTGTATGATCATAATAATATACATATCCTTCCTCATTAGAGAACTCTTCTTATTTTTTGTTTGATAAGGCAACTGCATAATTATTTGGATCATGTGGAAGATGGAATCTATCATACCAAAATGAGGTATCTTAGAAATAAAAATTATCCCTTCACTAAGGGTTTAAGAGTTTCATTTTCTTGATTCTTGAAGCTCTTCTACCTAGGATCTATTCATATATCATGTTGTTATAACCTTTTAGACCAAATAGTATTATATGGTATATTATGTATATGTTAACCTTCATTAAAAACAATCCTTTTCATTCATTTCTTCTTTAAATGATAGAACCTTAAAATCCATCCTCAATTTATCCAAATTCTCTTTAATGGTAAGAGGCTTGTTTGTGATTCTTTTATCGAGTTGTTGTATCTTGGTATTTTCTCTATTGATATGTTTTCTATATGATCTCAATATTTATGGTTGCAACATATTTTTAAAAAAGAGGGGTACAAAATTATTAAATCAAAAAAAGAAATACAAGGTAGAAGAACTCAACAAACCCGTCAAGGGCCAAAAACCATGAGAGAAAATAGAAAACCCATCATATCCCTTCTAAAACCCCCCAAAAGAATTCTCATGTCTTCCATAACAAGATCCTATGAAAACTAGTTACAATCATTCAAAAAAATTCCCCAATCTTCCATACTCCACATCCCCATCCTCTCATATGCCCATTTAGCCAAGTTATCAGCCACCTTATTCCACTCCCAAGGAATATGGAAAAAGGTGGAATATTCCAACAACTCACTAAGAAAAGATATTTGATTGACCACCAAGTCCAATTTCCAATTCACTCCATCCCACTAACGCTTATTCAACATATCAATCACTATCTATGAATTTGACTCATAGATGATCCTTCTCTAGTCGAGGACACAAGCTCGTTTCAAAGCATAAAGAATAGACAACTCCATAAAATTATTGGTTTTTTGGCCTTTATACAAAAAAAAAGAACACAACCACCCCCAAACTATATTTTCTAATACCACCAATCCCAACATGTGCAAGATTTCCTCCAGAAGACCCGTCAATGTTGATTTTCAACACACCGAGAGGAGGGGGTGACCAAAAACTAACAAGCTAAACCTTCCCTTTGGAAAAACATCATAGTCTAGGTCGAGAAACCCTCCTATTCACATTAGCTAGACCCAAATACTGAACAACATACTCATCTTTCAAATCCACAGGGAAAGAAAAATCACACTTCACCACTAAAGTCTCCTGAAGAACACCCATAATTGTTAACCATAATTGTTGAACCTGAATTTTCTTATCTTAAAAATTCATGTTATTTCTTTCCAACCAAATGTTCCAAATGATCAAACTAGGCCCAATTTTCCAAGAAATTTGAAGAAAAGAAGTCCTAACTGGGTGGTTCCCCAACCCACCCCAAAACTCAACCAAAGAAGAGGCATGACCACATGCCTAGTTGCAAGCTCCCCACCAGAGATGCCAAATCTCTCTAGAAAAGGAGCACTGAAAGAATAGATTTGAGGAGCACTCTTCACTTTTACTACACATAACACATATAGACGAACCCTAAAATCCTCTCTTCCATAAATTCTCCCAAGTGACACACTTATTTTGTACCACAAGCCAAGAGAAAAAAATTACACTTAGGCCAAAAGAACTTGTTCCAAAACCATTTCCACCAAGAAACACCAAAACTCCCATACAACTAATTTTCCAACTCCTGATATCTTGAGGCAACCAAGAACTTACCTTTCAGATCAAGGCCCCAGGCTAGAACATCTCTCTTAAGTAAAGAATTGCAAAATTTTCCAGCCAAGATGTTAGCCAACTCACTACAATCCTCCATCGAGCCTCCAAGAGGTCACTCATGAGGGTCTTTCCATCTACATATTACAACTTGATTAAGAACCTGGGAAGTCTTGAAATCAGCCACTCTACACCAACTTACAACAAGAAAAATGTTCCAGAAGGACTGCAAATGTGGGTACATTGACATGATAGGAGAATATCCATCCCAAGAGTAGAAAAAAAACAAAGCCTCTGAGCCTCCATTATAGATCCAAAACAATCCTTACTTGATTAACTTAGCACCCCTTTTAAGGGTACCCAAGATCATAGAACCCTTCCCTGAGAGGCTAAATCTAGGAACAACGACACTATCCACCCCTCCCAAATAATTTAAAGTAAGGATCCTCACCCAGTTGAGATGTTGATTGGTGCATTGCCTCCAATATAGATTAGCTGCCAAAAAATTTCCATCAAGACTATATTTTCACAAGCTGAGTCCACCTTCCTACTTCAGTCAGTAGATAGTTTCCCACTTAACCAGGTTCCACTTATTCGAGATCATATTACCAACCCATAAGGATTATCGAGAAAGGCTCTCAAACTCTTTAATAAAACTGGACTAAGCCAAAAGCACAAAACATCTATATATAGGGAGAGCTTGAACCACCGACTTCAAAAGAATCACTCTTCCCACAATAGAAAACCATCTACAAGTCCAATTATAGACCTTCTTGTGGAACTTATTAATAACATCCTGCCATAACACCCTAGAAAGAGATCCCATAGCCGGGGGGATACCAAGATAAACAAAAGAAAGTGAGCCAATCTAAAATCTAAGAATCTAAGTTATTCTCCTCTAAATAAGTTTGGGGGTATTAAATAAAAGAATGGAAGACTTATTGTAGACACTTAAAAAGTCTCAAATGATATCATACACTTGAATCGGGTATACTAACATCATTTCATCTTAAAACCTGTCCTCTTTTCGCTTAATTGATTAAATTAGCCTAGTTATTTAGTTAATTATGTAATTTGCATCTATTAACCTAATTAATCTAATCAGGTTAATTCACCCCCTTCCATGTTAACATTTTGTCGTTCCACATCAATGTGACACCACTCCCCCAATAGGATAAGTTTCAACTTCTTAGATTAGAGGTTTTATCAAGCTTTCATGATTTAATATGGTAGTTTTAATGGCTTCTTTATCTTTGCATAAATTGAATGATCTTATTGGGATTGGCATTTAGTGGCATGAATACACTTTGATTCTTCATGGATCAAGTGTAGTCCACCCATACTAATCCATCAGTCATATTTTGGTGCTAGAAGGAGGGCAAAGCTAACTAATTTGATGATTTTCTTGTAAATGTTTGTTTTTCTTATGTTTTTTAGGTACAATGATACTATTGATTATCAATCAACACATTTGATGATGTGTCGCTATACAATGATGCATATTTGATTTCATTTCAGAGACACATAATTAAAATGGAAATGCTTAATTAATTTCATTACTGCATTTAAATATAGTGACGATTATTTAATTTTTTGGCACAAAATGAATTTATTTTCAACGTTGTTATCGATTTGGTGATGCATTTGACTTCAATGTTTTCTATAGAATGACACGATTGATTTTTCAATATGGTGACACATATCCAATATCACGATGCTATTGATTAATTTCAGTGACACAATTGATTTCAACGTCATGATTTACTAGTAAAACAAGACAGAATTGGTTTTTTGACATGTTTTTGAATTTTCTTTCCTTTATTTGACTTCTAACATGTCTCTGAATTTTTGTTCTACTTTTTAGACTAACTGAGTTTTGCAGGTTGGACGATAAAATTTGAAGTGAAGAAGCATTCTTATATTTAAATCTTATAATTGTGACAAGTGTTTCGACACTTTGGGGCAATTATAACCCATTTATCATACTTTCCATTTTATGCTTTAGGACCACACTAGCTTTCAATTGGGTTTTAAAATGAACACTCAAACGAGACTAAAATTGAACCCTCATTTCACCATTTTACTTTGGGTTTAAAAACTGAACAATACAACTTAACACTTTGTCTGGTGCTTAAAATAAACTCACATTTCCTTTGAGGGTTAAAATTAACGAGTGTTTGCTATGTTTTTTTATTTACATTCCCGTCATTGAAGGTGTATGCACTTC
The DNA here is from genome assembly GCA_007115665.2 of Sequoiadendron giganteum. Classification (NCBI taxonomy): domain Eukaryota; kingdom Viridiplantae; phylum Streptophyta; class Pinopsida; order Cupressales; family Cupressaceae; genus Sequoiadendron; species Sequoiadendron giganteum. The sequence goes on along the minus strand of CM021107.1, from coordinate 532,898,107 downwards.
TCTCATGCCACTCAACGATCTTGAGAATCAAAAGCATTGCTTGATATTTTTTATAATCACCCACATGTTTCAATTTGGATTAAAAATTAACCTCATGCTAGTGTAGGGAAAAGGCGTTGTGTGTGCTCTCTCCTTGTTTCATGCAATCTAGGAGGTCGAACTACAAATTTACTTCCTTGATTTTTTTTTTATCTATAGAGGGACTACCACCCTACTTCGAAAGGAGGGTATGAGCCAAGCGGTAATGAGCTAAAGCCAAGCTCTTTCGAATCACTATATAAAAATGTGTTTTTGATGAAATTCATAAACAAAAGGTGCAAATGAATCATACCTATTGTCATATGGCTTCTAGAGATTGTTGGCATATGGCTTATAGTGTTTTCATTGATGGAAACCTAAGTCTTTGATTCGGTCCACACTTTAGTATTTATCCATACCGGCAGACAGAATGAAGAATAGGGTATCCGACTGAAGATGAACCTATTTGCATTATTAGCTTATCATTTTAAGTTGTGTATCTCAGAGAAAGGTATTTTTATGTTCATACTATCTTATCCAAGAATTATTTGGGTGCGCATTCACTGGTGTACAAATTAGGAGATCCGGTGTATTGATTTTATGTTTATCAGTGTTAGAAGGTGGACTTGGTGGATATAGTCATTGTGGATGTTTAAGGAGTAATTGATTAAATTTTTTTGTGTTCAAACATGTTTATTTAGGTCCTCACTATGCTATGGCTGACTTTGGATGGTGTTCATTAACAATCATTTGTAGTTTGAGCCGACGGTTGGAAAATATTATTTATTTTTTTAAAGCCAACATGAAGATGATATTATTCCTTGATGCGGATATATAAGATCGATTGTTTATATCATTTTGGTATTGAAGTAGAGTAGATGCAAATTATGTTTTTGTGTGATGTGAAATTTAGAAGACCATTTGTGCAATTTCATCTACGCATATAATATTTGTGATGTGAGTTGCAGTAGAGAAGAGTAGAAGAGAAAAATTTGACTGAAGGTCAATAACTGACTGATGAGCTTAAATGGAACTATAATCTGGGATTACTAGATGTTATTCCTTCAATTCAATTCCTTGGATGGATTTAATCTAAACATTTTGTAAGGAAGTGAGCCTTCCTATTTTGAGCAGCGAGCTCTAGGAAGTGAGCCTGAATGGAAGTGCATTCCCATTTTGTAAAAATTATATTTGAGTACTCAAATTGTGGATTGACCTCCACTGTGGTTTTTCCCCTTAATAGGTTTTCCACATAAAAATCCTTGTGTTATGGTGTTTTGAATGATTAATTTTTGTGTTTGTGCCTTTTCTTTGGTTAATGTTGAAATGGTTTAAATATCAGATTAATAAAGTTAAGATTTAACGATTCAACCCCTCTCAATGTTCCTCAATTCCAAAAATTGGTATCAGAGCTTAATTCCTCGAAAGGATTTTAGCATCTTGAGGTGGATTTTGGAATGTAATGGACTCTGGTAGTCTTCAATAGTAGCTTGTGGTGGCACTTGATGATCTTGATCAATCTAAAGCAGAAGTCTAGGAATTGAGAGTGAATATTAAGGGTGCTAAGAAATTCATTCGAAAATTAAAGGATCAGATTGTAAAATCCAGAGAGAAGAGAAATGATCTTTGTGATAAGATTAAGCATAAAGAGAGCAGAAGCATAGATGATGTTCACCTGAATCAAACCTTGAAGGAAATAACTGAAGAATGTGAAAAGCTTGCCAGAGACAATGGTACCCTAAAACATGAGATGGAATCTATGGTGATGAAGCTTACTAAGGAGATTGAAGAAAGAAAGAAGAATGAAAAGAACCTTGCTCAGTCCTTAAAAAATATTTTGATGAATGCAGAAGAGTAAATGGAGAATTCATTCAGTTGGAGATTGAGTTGCAACAATCCAAAAACAATGAAGAAGAGCTTGAAAAATATATTATTATTCTCAGGGATGAACTTACTACTACAGATGAATACAAGGAGAATTTTAAGATCAGCTCAGTTAAGCTTGATGAATTGACTCAAGGATAGAATAATGGAAATGACAAGCGAGGCCTTGGATATGAGAAAGGAGAATGTTTTGGATCTGAACAAAGGAATTCCAGGCAAGGAAATCTGATGAACAAACCAAAAAGGCATCTGGTAAGACAACCTAATGCTCAAAATTTTAATGGATATTTTTTTTCTTGCAATAAATTTGGTCATATGGTAGCTCAATGTAAAAGTAAAATTAAATCCAATGATTCATCATTTTTGGGTCAGTGTTTCAATTGCAAAAAATTTGGTCATAAATCAATTGAATGCAAAAATGTGTCAAACAACTCTATCAGTAGAAGGAATGATGAATGTCGTACCTATGGAAGATTTGGGCATATTGCTAACCAATGTAGATCAAGAAGAAATCAATGGAATGATTTTTCTGGACAAGGAAATATTGTGTGCTACAATTGCAACAAATACAGTCACATTGCAAGATTCTGCATAAATAAAAACATGGATAGAAGAGGTCTGGCATATAGAGGTAGAAATACATAGAAAGATGATAAAGATAAAGGGAAGGTGACTGTCGATGAGATAAGAGATCAGATGAAGAAAAAATGGGTAAGAAAAAATGAGTTTGATGTAGGAGATGGTTTTGTACCAAAACTTGCTTCTAGTAATTCCTCCGAAAATTGATTTCAGGCCATTGGCTTAGGGGGAGTTTTTCAAGAAAATCATTTTTCCCCTATCTGTAGATAGTATTGAAACATGAAAGATTTTCAAAATCTATATTAATTATCTACAAATGCTTTGGAAAACATTCACAAGGAAATTCAAGAAATCTTAGGTCTGTAGAAGAATTTTTCTCTCGCTGTCTGAGAAAACAGGGTATTCGGAACACCTAGGGAAAAATAATTTATTACAACAAAAAGTTGCGTGTGTGAAGTTATAAAAATACATGTTGAAACCCTCATTTTACACTTTATCAAAGAAAAGAAGAAGGAGAGCGCTCTACAACAGAATCTCGAAGGAGTGAAGGCATTTCAATTGTGAAACCTTAATTCATTAGGTACTTCAAAAAATTTCATTTAATTTGGTGTGTGGTTGATAGAAATGAAACATGAGTATGGAAGGAAAAATGGAACAAATTAAAGGAATGATCAATCTAGATGAGTATAGCAGTGAGAAGATTAGAGTCATAAGGAACTTGTTCTCACCCAATGAATTGAAATGGTTGCAAGAAGCTAAACACAAAAATTTGGACATTTGGAATGAGTTTCCCTATTTCAAGAATGCAAAAATTGTTAAGTTTATTTTGAGTAGATTGACTAAAGGCACTTTAGTTTTGGACAAACCCTACCTCATTTTGAAAGAAGTAATTGGAAATTTAATAGGATTATGCAAAGTTGGGGATGTACCAAGAAAGAAGTCAATCCAGAATAAAGAAGTTGAAACCCTAAACAGAGTTATTGGAGATTAAAGGGCACTAATAATCTCAACAATTAAAAACTTTGTGACAAGATACATTGCACATGGAATATCCTACAAAATCTTCTTTAGAAACAAAGAAGGTGCTATCTCGGCGGGTGTGGTCTACATCTCACACCAAATGATAATGGAAGATTAGGATTTTGACCTTTGTGGATGATTGAAAGATCAACTGATGGAGAATGTGCAGTTGACGAAGATGACAGATTACCCTTTTAGGTTTGGTACTTTGGATATATGTCTAGTAATGTACTTTATGAATTTATTACCGATGAACAACAATGTGATGTGGAAAGACAATGAACCAGTGTGAAAACAAATTTACACACATTCTAAAAGTTTGGCAAACTGTGATCAACCATATGAGAATTTCTTTAAAAATTTTGCTAGGAAAGTTTGGCTCAGTTGGTACTTCTCTTCTAGTAATGGAACTTGAAGTTGGTTCCTCTTTCGGTGAGATGGACAGAAAGAAGAAAAGAGAAAAATAAAATGTTGTATATACTCCTCCGACATGCAAGATTCCAAAAATTGAAGGAAAAGGAAAAGAACATGAAATTATGGATATACCAAATGAGGAATCTAATAAGGAAACTGAGGAAACCCAAGGAAAAGAATTGGAATCAGCCAAACCGGAACAAGAAAATGAAATGACAGAAGAAAGTGAAGAAGAAGATGACTTAACCAAATAAAAACTATTGCAGCTTATTCATGAGGAAGATGGAATGCAGAAAATTACTAAATTATGGTCTATCAGACCTTCATATGAACAATATATGATTTTAAGTGTACTAAGTGTTCATGTTGTGCACAACTAGATCAAATTGGAGAGTTTGCAAAAACAAATTCCAGAATAAATGATTGAATGCATCAAGGAAATCATGGACTCTGAGTCTCAAAATAGGGAAGAAGAAGAAGTAATCTTACATATGAAGAAGCAGTAGAGAGTATCTCTTACCAAGTTGAAAATGAAAATGAATGAGTTGATGCAATGCATAAGTACAACAAACAACATCTATAACTATTGCATTCGTTGGCCTCATGCAGTTGGGAAATACAAAGAAAATTTGAAGCAAATTGAAATAGAATTAAATAGGATTGGACAAAGTTTTGATATATTTCAAGATCAGTATGGAGCAATCAAGAAAAGGATTCAAGAGTTAAATTTTGAGCATACAAAAGTTTAATTCACTAGAAACAAGCTTGTGGACTCTTTTCGGAAAGTAAAGGACTTAACTGAATGCAAACTAGAGTAGTTAATTGAGATTATGAGGAAAGGAGAGAAATTAGAGGATGTGATCACAATTCTAGAATCCCTCATCAAGATCATCAATCGAAAATCTAAAAATAATAGCATGATCATAATCATTGGGATTGCAGTAGAATCTTGGAAGAAATTTCTTCCGGAGATAAAAGAAAAACACAAGATAATCTTCTGACTCAAGTAGTAGTTGTTATTTTTCAAATTTTGAATCAGTTTTGAATTAAAAAGTTTTTGGTCATATTTCAAAGGGGGAGATTGAATTTGTGTTTGTCATTGATGTCAAAGGGGGAGAGAGAGAAGTGAAAAATTCCTTATCAATTTTAGGGGGAGATATGTTTTGAAGTTTTGAATTTTGGCAACATACTCATATTGGTTTTGACACTTAGTAATTTTTCACTAAGTAAAGCCATCAATGCCAAAGGGGGAGATTGTTGGCATATGGCTTCTGGATATTATTGGCATATAGCTTCTAGTGTTGTCATTTATGGAAACCTAAGTCTTTGATTTGGTCCATACTTAGGTATTTATCCATACCGGCAGATAGAATGAAGAACAGGGTATGCGACTAAAGATGAACCTATTTTCATTATCAACTTATCATTTTAAGTTGTGGATCTCAAAGAAAGGTATTTTATGTTTGTACTATCTTATCCAAGAAGCATTTGGGTGTGCATTCACTGGTTTACGAATTAGGAGATCCGGTGTATTGATTTTTTGTTTATCAGTGCTAGAAGGCTAACTTGGTGGATATAGTCGCAGATGTTTAAGGAGTAATTTATTAAATGATTTTTTGTTTGAACATGATTATTTAGGTCCTCACTATGCTATATCTGAATTTGGATGGTGTACATTAACAATCATTTGTGGTTTGAGCCAACGGTTGGAAAATATTATATGTTTTGTTAAAGATGACATGAAGATGATATTATCCCTTGAAGCGGATATATAAGATCGATTGTTTATATAATTCTGGTATTGAAGTAGAGTAGATGTGAAGTATGTTGATGTGTGATGTCAAATTCAGAAGAGCAGTTGTGTGATCATCTACGCATATAATATTTGTGATGTGAGTTGCAGTAGAGCAGAGCAAAAGAGCATAATCTAACTGAAGGTCAAGAACCCAACTAAAGGTCAAGAACCTGACTGATGAGATTAGCCGGAACTGTAATATGGCATAAGTAGATTCTATTCCTTTAATTCAATCCCTCAGATGGATTTAATCTTAAAATTGTGTAAGGTAGTGAGCCTTCCTATTTTGAGCAGTGATTTCTAGGTAGTGAGTCTAAATGCAAGTGCATTCCCATTTTGTACAACTTATATTTGAGTACTAAAATTGTGGATTGACCTCCACCGTGGTTTTTTCCCTAACAGGGTTTCCATGTACAAATCCTTGTGTTATGGTGTTCTAAATGATTACTTTGTGTGTTTGCATCTTTTATTTGGTTTAAATATTAGATTAATAAAGTTAAGATTTGCAAAACACTGATTCACCCCCCCCCCCCCTCAGTGTTCCTTGATTCCAACAATACTGAAAAGTTCCACCCTTAGTGTTCATGTGACACGTCAAAATCCTTTCTTAGGAAGGGACTAGGAGGCCTCTTGATTGAAATAATCTTGAGCTAATCTTGCCATGTGTATGGCCACCTTGAACAAATGTACTTACTACAAACCAATTGTTTAGAAGCCAAAAAAACTTTATGCTTGTTGGTGTAGGAACGGTCATTCTGAAGCCACCCCACATTTTACTATTCATTGTTGAAACAAAAAAATTCTTAGGATCTTCGGATCTTCAGGATTTGAGATTTTTTGGTCCTGATAAGTGTGTGTCGTGGAGGGGAGCTAGTGTCACCAAATCTCTAGTTGTTTGCATTGTGTTAGTGTTTGGATAAATCCAAGTGCGGATTCAGCAAGTAGTATCTTCTGAACCTAGGAGGTAAATTCTTGTGAGTTAGTTTAATACTTAGTTGGTTCCAAAACATTGTAAACAATCATTCACAATCTTAAAATTTTAAACCCTTTGGTCTATGTATGGATACCCTTTGAAATAGCCTTGATATTAATGCTTGTCCTAAATATTTCTATCCTTAGAGATTCCTAAATATCTTGACTTATATCTCAATCCATACTTCCCAAAGTTAACATAGGAAACTATGGCTTCAACCTCATGATTTTCACAAAATGGAATTTATGGAATTGATGATGTTTTTGACATAGACATTTAGTTTGAAACTTAAGAAATACAAGTGTTTATGGTAAAAGAAACTCACTTAAGCATGATAATTTGACAAATTGAACCCCACATAACCATTTTCCATTTGATCACTCTCATGGAACAATCAAACCTTATTCCCACTATCATACAAAGAAAAAAATACAAAACATTAAGTCCAAATCCTATTGTCCAAATCATTGAGTTCTATTGTCAAAATTATTGGGTTTTATTTCCAAGATCATTTGAGTTCTATTTTACCAACATCATTGAGTCATTAGGGTTTGATCATTTTAGAGGTATAACATGTTTCTCACTACCTTGGTCTTGCAAAAGAAAGGTTCATTTTAGGTTAACAGTTTGGGTCAAACATTTCATCCATCTTACATCCCATTTCACCAAACTAACTTTGGAAACTTTTGGAGATATCAACACTTTAGACTTGACCATATACCAAACCAAACCATAACTTAGTTAATTTTTATGTGAAATAAATCCTTTTCCATGCATTTAGTTAAGTTAGTTATCATTTGTGGACTAGTTTATCATGAAGGTCACTAGTCTACCTTAAAGATTCACAATTTGATTAACATATTTTATCCAAACATCAAAACATCAAACTTCTAGTCAAAAGTGTTGTACCACAACATTTGTGAAAATCACTCTCCATATCATTCACCCTTTTCATCACCCACTCACATGATTGGTCCAAAAAACCTTAGAGGTTCACTTTTGCAACAAGGTCAAAACACAAGAAAAACATGGGATGTAAACTCAATTCATACATCATGAGTGATCTAAATCAAGAAAACTATCAAAAATTTATATTACCAATTTATTATCAAAACTCGCATTTGTACAATCCATACATGGGATAATTATATCCTACAAACCTTAATACTACAACAAATGTGAGTATACCCAATCTAAATTTTGGAACACCTTTCCCTATGGTAGATCTAAATCAAAGTCAAAACCTATAGATATATCAACCAAACAATCAACACATGAGTCTTCAACAAAACAAAATTATCCCACTGAATCAATACATGCCAAATATGAATATACCAAATATAAACTTACCAAACATGAACATATCAAATCCACACTTGGTTAACTATGGGATAGATAAGTTGGAAAATCACACCAATTTTGTTCAAAATCCAAAAAATATGCTGGCAACTCAATTTATTGATCCAAATCAAGGTAACACCATGCAAAATAAAGGTTACCTAAACCAAAGCAATGAGTTTCCCAACCACAAGAATAGTCAATGCCAACTTATGATGCAAAATATAAACATCATCACAAATCAGATCATGGTCCAAAATCAATTTGTGCATGATCTCATACAAATACCACAAGTTTATATTCCAAATATGCTTGACCAACAACTAAATACACTACACCAAGGGTGTCAAAATCAAAATCAAGATCAAATTATGCGAGATAAAATCTCTATACTTATAAAAATCATTTATTCATATCACCAAGAGACATCTCCACCACAAAATTGACACACTCCCCCATTGGTTAAATCGTGTTATCAAGACATTGAGTTGTGTCTGCAACCACATCAAGAACAACATCTTCAATATCAAGAAGTTGGATATCAAAATCAACAACCTCAACAACAAGATGAATCACCACATCTCCAGGATGAATCACAACTAGATCAAACAAAACAAGCACAAGATTCACAAGATAACAACACCATCACCAAACATGAATACACTCCTTTAGGGGAACCAATTGAATCAACATAAAACACGTTAGTCCATGCTAAGCTTATCAATCTTCCAAAATATTTAAATGGAGGTGAATCTAGCATGAAGTTATGATGGGATGATGATAATGTTTATTGCCAATACCATAGCAAAAAAGTTCATGACACATATGATTATATCAAACTCAAAGATATCATCCAAGACCTTGATCAAAGAAAAATAACTATTGAGGACCTTGACCAAGATTCAACCACTAATGATAGGAGTGATAATATTTCCACCACAATTATTGAAAACAATGATCAATATATATCCATCAATGAGAACCTTGAAGATGTTTCTACCACATTCTATAATCAAATCGACATTACATCAAGAGTCACTTTTTAATCCTTATCAAAACCCATCAACAATATCCAACAAGGATTCCTTTCAATAAATCTCAACATTATTTGATCTCATGGTTGAAGACATCGACAAGGTTTCTACCATAATTTTTGAGGATAAAATTCAAGATCCATCACCAATGATCATGTTGATGATGTCTCTACATCACCCAATAAGTTAGATGAAATACCTCAATAATTTTTTCCAAAGAATGATCAAAATCTTTCACCAAAGCCTAGTAATGGTCCTTTCCAAGACATATTGACATCCTTTGACCTCATGGTTGCAGATATAGAAGGAATCATCAACTCAACACTTGATCTGAATTCACTTGAAGATCAAGAAAATATTGAGCCAATACTCATGCCTAATGAAGACATTCAAGAACCCTTTGTAAAAAAACCATCCTTTTAAATTGACCCATGTCAAGAACTTGATCCAAATCATGTTGAAATAAATTCCAAAATTAATCAAGAACAAGGATCCATATCTCCAAGATACTACCATGATCTAATGGGTATTTTCCAATCCATACCAGATGTCGTAAATAATGATCATATCCATATATCACATACTCCTCCATATACCCATGAGATGCTAACTCCCAATGGACATGTAGATTATCTTCATCCAAAACAAGAGTCTCATACTCTTGATGTCATTACCAAGGAACAAGAGTCTCCTACTCTTAATATCTTTAGACATGATCAAGGCATAGAAAAAACCATAGACATATCAAAAATTGATCATGAATAATACATCTACATAGATGGTGAATCAAAAACATCCTTTGAAGAGCAAGCAAACATGGATCATGAAGAAGACTCCTATATGGACTATAAAGCATCAACATCTTTTGAAAAAACATCAAAATCAGACACATCCTCCATACAGATTGAAGAAAATGAGTACGAGGATATCAAGCATTATCAAAAATCAACAAAGCTAAACAATCTTGAACATCAAGGAAATGGTTTGTCAGCAGCAAAATCAAAGCATGCTAGTAATACTCCCATAATAGTGGGGGCAACTTTATCTAGCACAAAAACCAACATAGGGAGCACGCTAAGTCCTTATGATGAAATAGCTACCAACACTCCAACCATTCATATAATGATTCATCATCCACACATATTTCCACCCACTAATTGGGACAAACCATAAGAAAGAGGTCTATATCAAAGAAAAGAGAAAATTATTGAAGAAAAATAATCGACAAAGAAGAATGGACAAGAAAAATTCAAATGGACACCAAAGAAAAATAAAGAAAATCATCCCTATCAAAATCCATCGATCAAAGAAACTATGGGGAAAATTCAAAAAAGGAAACATATCCATCAAAATTGTCCATTGATACAAAAGAAAGCTTCAAGAGTGACCTACAAGGTATATCAAGAATTTGGTCCCAATAAAATCTCCATATCCACCCATCATTGCTCATCATCCCATGTTTGGAGAATCAAAGATTCCAAATTGTCGACCAATCCATTTGCATCTTGTATCCCTCAATGCATTCCATCATCCACTTTGAAATCCATGGTATCCAACTCTCATATTGACCATGTTTTGTTAGAAACTCTTTATCATAAGGACTCTAAGGGCACTCTGTTGTGATGTGCACATCTAGGTAAGGCTAAATCTGATTTCGACAAAGCAAATAAGAGAATCCAGGGGTTACATTCAAGATCCCATATCCTAACAAAGAAAATCCTCCAAGAAGGATATTATCGGCACATCATGACAAAAAAATCTATATCAGCACCAGCAGTGTCTACATCAACACCACCAAGTGGTTCAAAATGAGCATAAACTTTCAAAAAATTAATAAAATCAATAAAATATTCAAGAGAAAATTCATCCTCTAGTGAAAACCACTTTGGTGGAGCTTTGGACAATTACCATGATGAAAACCTGGAAAATGGGCATCATGAGTAGAATTGAGCATCTATGTGCACCATGTTAGGTGGAAACATCTCATCCCATCCATAATAAATCTTGCATTACATCCATCTTATCCGTAATAAAACCATGGCTCATTATCCAATCCATTTTCATCCAATCCGACTTCTCCTGATCTTAGAAAAGGTTTGATATGTACTTCACACTTTCTTATGGTAAACATCTTGACATGGTTCACTATCATTGATCCTATCCTAATCAACATTATCTTAGCCATGAGGCATTTTCAAAAGAGGCATACACTATCCAAACATGTTATCCTATCACAAGATAATCATATACATCCATCCATCCATTTATCCATGCATCCACCCATATCATTTCATACATTTCTAGACACTAGGGGTAGATACTTACATCTTGATTTGGGAAATAATCTTGAGCTATATCCTATAACTCATGTTGTGATCTAAACATGTTTGCAAAACAAAAAAATCAAATTGGTCATTTGTAAAAAAAAATCCAAATCACTATCCCATGGCACATTTTGACGAGAAGATAATTCTTATCATGTTTTATCCTTTATCAAACATCAATCCAAACAATCAATTTTAGTTGCATCTACCTTGCACTTCAACATCATATCAAATTATTCCAATATATTTTTTTCCAATCCTAGCTTCAAAGTCTTGATCAATCAAATCCAATCAATCCACCATCATCTTGGGATATCCTTCCCAATCCTCGTGTTGTTTAACACTATCCTTGCATTGTTGTGTGTCCTCAATAATTTTATCATCATCAATAAATCAATAATATCATTCAATCCTAGCTTGGTTTTAAACAAAATCCCAAAACAGATCACTGAAATCATTACATATCCATATCCAACTTTTCAACACCATGCGCAAAATCCAAAACATCCAAAACACATCAAAAATCTAAAAATGTTGCCTTTCCAAACTATGAGTCTTTGAGCTTGAACATAGGCAAGGCCATCATTGATGTGCCCCTGAGACACCCTAGGTTAGTCCTTTAGGAGTTCGTCATAATAAACTGGCAATCCATCAACTGTTCATATCTCATTGTTAAATAAGTTGAGTCAATCAAACTACATGGTTTTTGTGTGTATAATGTAGGCAAGGCTAACCTTTGATCAGCCTCGGAGAACCCTAGGATAGGTCTTTTAGGTTAGGTTCTTGGTCAAAACTCAAAAAATCCCTAAACATTCAAATATCAAAAAACCCAAAATATTTGAAAACTCATAGAACCTAAAAACATTGGGAAAACATTCAAAAAACCCTAAACAACCTCAAATAACTTAAAACCAAAACATTCGCATAAAATTTCAAAAACACTTAAAACAACCTCAAAACATTTTCAAAATACCAAAAACATTGAAAAATTCTAGAAAACTCCAAAACCATCCATCCCATTTCGCTTTCACCCACAAATAAACCTTCATCCATGATAAATCGATCATCCCCTTCAACCTTTGGTAAAACGAGTAGAAAGCAAGTGTAGTAAGTCGTAAAGTGAGAACCTAATTGTCAAAATTTAAAGTCTAGATCATGGGTAAATACATCAGTGAAGTTTGTATCGACGACTTATCATAAACATCATCCTACATCAAACCATTTGATCAGCATGTCCTAGAATGTATCCTTCTTGTGATGGAATTCAGAATTAGAAATCACCTTAGCTAAGTTAAACTGGCAAGATATATAGATAAAATTGACTGTTTGTCTTTGATCTTTTCTTATGATTTATCTTAATGTCCCTTTTTGAGAACCTCTCAATGATGTCTATCAAAACAATTTAGAGAGAAAGGAATAGGGCAGCGATCATTATCTTCTATTTGTTGTGCTTGTGGGTACTCTTGTAAAATAATTTTGGTGCATACTCGCTTAGTTGTGTGTAGGGAGGTTGTTTGGCGTACCTTGTTGACTATTTTGTATTCTTTGGTCCAAGATATTCTAAGCTTCTAAACTACATTCCAATGAGGTTTATGTATGTCAAGGTGTGAACAAGAACTATCCTATATGTTTGTAGAGTCAAAGTCCATTGCACTAGATACAATGCCATCCTAGTTATCAATACCATGATGCATCATTTCTATGTGTTATATCAAAAATAGGGAATGACAGAAAATCCCAATCCCAAGATATTTGCAAATCATCATTATACATTTCTCATCACCATCTCTAGTAAAGTCTCGATGGATCATGGACTTGTTAGAATTTATCATCAAAATCAATGGTCAAATCATTTATCTTATTTCTTCTATCTTCTTTCCACACTAACCTGGTATCATGATAGTCAACAAAAACATCATCAATGCATCCATCCTACATCCAAAATCATTATCATGCATACATCTTAACATATCATAATATATAAAACATACTCCATTACATCATCATTATCATTTAAGTTGTGGGGAATAATATAGATTTGTTATTTTAAGAATCTTAAATCATTGCATACATATCATAAATGTACATCACATTATCATACCACAAGCTCATGAACATCTCCATTATCTATACATCCATGTGCATACATCATCATCTCATCAATTGCATAAGAAAAGTACACAAAAATAAATCCATCCATATCATTTGCATAAGTATAACATCTACATATCATTACATCCATTCCATAAGTTGCATGAAAATATATTGAAAAAGAAGTGCATCCATACATAAGCATGTCACATTATATCACATCATATGCATCCATACATGAAATAAAAGAGAGCATCATATCATATCGAATCTGAATCATCTCATATATATATCAAAAATGCTGACTGTCATAAAAAATATCTAGATCAATGTATCTGTATATCAATTATAAATACAATATCCATGAGACTATCAAAAAATAGCCCATGAATATATATTTGTAGAAAGAATAAAGCAATAATCAAAATAGTATCTACACCGACAGGCTATCCCTAGTGGTTGCTCATCTCACCCCTAACTAATGGTTGATCCTCAGCTCTAGGTGGTGCTCTACTCAACTGTGAGAAATCAAGTTATCGCTTCCCCTACAGAACATCACGGTGATAATGCAAACTATACTATGCAGCCTCTATAACAACCTCCCTATATAATCGAGCACATACGGTCCTACCCTGTGACACTATAGTCACTACCTCTAACTGCTATCTCTGCCCAATCTCTTGGACTAGATGCATGTCTAGTTTCTATTGCAACTAAATCTCCTAGTCCCTCTAAGCATTCATGGCATGTAGTTGATGTTGCAATTGATCCCTCTTTGCATGTAGCTAGTCTCTCTCGATATTGAGAGCCTGAATCCATGCATGTGCCTGTGCATCTGGCTGAATAGGTGGAGGAGGCAGTGGTGCCCCTCAAACCCATCTAACATGCTTCCCATCCTAATGCCCTTGATCTGACTATTGTTGGTGCCCATCACCTAGTACCTGATCCTGCCCCTAGCCTCTTCCACCATCTTGAGTACCATCCCTACCTATGTCCCTACCTCCACCTCTACCTATACCTCTGCCTCTACCTCTACCTCTACCTCTACCTCTACCTCTACCTCTACCTCTACCTCTACCTCTACCTCTACCTCTACCTCTGTCGAGGTATGCCCCCATTGGATCTGTAAGGTGTGTGGGTGGCCTAAACCACACATCATAACCTGGAGTGGTCCCTGCATCTGGGAGACCCTGATCATAATCCCACAGCTATGGGATGAGCACTCAAAAATAATTGATCACCACAATGGGATCAATAAGGGCTCTCCACTATGCCTCTCTCTATGCCCTAGAAAAATAGCAATGTAATCCTGAGCCAGTACATCCTATGTCTCTCCAAACTATCAGGTGACGTGATCTAGAAGTTATCGCTCAAAAATGGTGTGCTCTCGACCCTGTGTAAACCAATTTTATTGTGTAAAATCTAGTTTTTGTTGGTTATCATACCACCATGGATGTTGTAGCCACGACCTCCATCTGAACACTTTCATGTCATCAATGACACGACGCCAATATGCTAAACTTGTGGGGCCAATATGTTGTAATGTCATCGACACTGCATATCTGAACATGACATGCTAATCCTCATGGATATCGATGAGAAAAATAATGGGCCTCGGCACTACAATGTGCTTGTATGCCCATATTGGAAGTAAAGTCACCCATGCTCTGATAATCATGCCCTCTCAGTAGAAAGCCTCATGCATATAATGGTACGGGGAAGCAAGGAAAACTGCACCTCAAGCATACATGATGTCTCTCCTAATCACACCCTCCCAGGCTAAACCCCATCTAGGACTAAATCCTTTGCCTCATCGGTCTGGAGCAACAACGACACAAATCAGGGCTCCAATAAACAATCTAAAAGTGTCGACCCGACCTCGGTAAAAATCCAAATCAATCTGAGAGCTGACAAGAATAACCTGTCATATGTGGAGAAGAGAGAGACATGCATCTCTCCCAGCATCTAGATCATATATCAAGTGCTCACCATGAATTGCAAAACACAAGATGTGCCACACATCCTCTAGTATGATGGTCGCCTCCCTAGTGGGCAAGTGGAAAGAAGACATCTCGATGTGCCATCTCTCGACAAGAGTTGTCATCAACGCAAGATGGGTCCTGATCTTGAGCATGAAGGCGATAAAGCCTAACCCTAGCCTCCCTAGCTGCTCCACCTCCAAATCATCAAAGTCTCTAGCTATTGAAAAAATATCATATCTTTGTTCTCAAGACATCAACAGTGGTGAATCCTCCTGCATGCATCACACACACAGTGTCAATTTATCGAAAAAGTTAAAAAATTGATCAAAATTTTAGACTTTGCACCCAAAACATTAATAGCATCACTATATTCAATTCAGGGGTGTGTCACCAAATTGGTGATGCACATCACTACACTCAATAGCAAGCCAAAATTAGGGTGTTTCACTGAATCAAAAAATTGGGTTGCGTTGCCATTTGTTACATACATCGCCCACCGCTTTCTAGCATCACTAAACGAAAAAATATAATGCATCGCTATATTACCACAACCACCTCATTATCAATTGTGTTGTTGAATCAAAAAATGGGGGTGTGCTACTAAATGAAGCATGCATCCTATAAAATCAATAGCGACGCTTTTGATTCTTTGAAAGTGTCACTATATAGCAACATGCCTATTGACCTAATTTTGACACCCTACTAAATTCCCTTAAAAGCGAAAATCGAGAGAATTTTCGAGTCACATACCCAGGGTCTTGTCTCTACACGTTGTTGGTATTGGCCTCCTAAAATGATTTAACAACTAATCCCTTACAACTATGATTCAGAGATTGAAAATCTAACCTGAATATCTATTTCAATCATCATGAAGGTGCATTTAACTTGTCAACCCAAGCACGTAAACTTGAAATGGGTCAGCATAGTATGTGCACTAGTAATCCAAAGTATCCATATTCATCCTACAACTAAGAAAGACACAATTCTGAAAGTAAATTGCTTGGAAGGAAATAACATAAGTGTTGAGCATCAACCAATAACTAAACTAAGCTAAAATACATGACATAAATGAAAATTTGAGCGAACAAATAGGAAAATACTCTATCTTCTTTGGCTGTAGGAACAATCACGTAATGGAATTTTAGTGGCTATAGGAACAGATAATGCCAGATTCTTAACTAATTACTTAACAGAAAATAACTAACTAAGGGATGAAATACTCACCAAGTGGGCCCCCTTAGATGAGTATCCCCTAAAAAAAATGTAAACTCAGATGTATGAACTTATAACTTCATTTCATTCATTGTAAAACATGATTACAATCAAGCAACATGACTGTATTATTGAAAAACTAAGAGTGTGAGTACATCATCAAATTAAGAAACCTCTTGTGAAGGAGCATATGAGTCTTACTTATAAGAAAAGAATCTACTAACTAGTCACCTAGCAAGGCGATCAACTCTGTCAAATTAGGAGGATGCCACTTTAGGGAAAGCATAAAAAATGGAGAGGCGTTTACGCATGCGTGGAATTTGGTCAAGCATGTTTTCCTCAACGCAGATCTAGCACAACAGTAACGCCTATATTCACTCAACACACCATTAAGATCATTTATAAGGCGGTTACAACTCCGATTTGAATGAGGAATCTCGCACCGTCAAGAGTCTTCCCTCATTGAATGACCACCTTATTGATCAGTATGGTGGATGACCAGTCGGTGAAATCTTCCTTAATTTCAGGCCGCTAATTATATTTGCATGACAATATTAGTGTGCACAACAGCTGTATATATGTAACTATCTTAAAGTGACATTCATTAATCCACATGTAAAATTAACATAGATAGTTCATATAACATGTTAATGTCATTTAAAGGTTCTGAAAATAAACTCATTTCCAATGTCTATGGTTTTAAGGAAATATCATAAAAAGGTCAACATCCAAGCATTAAAGTCTATGAAAACTATAGCAAATGGACAACAAAATCTATCAATAATTGAACCATAAACAAGACTCATCAGCTAGTAATCTCGAACTCAATCGGACAGATGCAGAGAGAGCACGGGGTGAGCCATTTTGTTGGAGGTCAGAGCTCAAAACACAAGAAATACTGAAGGTTTGAATGCACAAATGAATTGAATGTGACCCTTCCTCACCTATCTAAGCCTAAAAATTAGGGTTTTTTGCCCTAATTTGACCATGCAACTATGGTTTTTCACCATTTTCACCAATCTTGCCAAATTGAAGCTTATTTTGCATCATTTTTTACATTTTTGACTGTCTTTTTTCATTCTAGAGCCTTTTTAGACCTCTTTGGCAACATTTTAACCTTTGTCAAGAAATCAACCCAAATTTCAAAATTTTAACCCGATTTCTCGAGGGGGTAGGGACCTAGCTTATTCTTTTCATAGGGGCGGCAGTAGAGCATCTAAAATCGGATTTTTTTTTTTTTTGATCTGAGCAGAATTTTTATATTTGAAAAGTGTCAGCCTTTGAACCAACGTAACCTGTTTCCACCAAGGAACACCAACACTTCCATACAATTACTTGTCCAACACCTGATATCCCAAGGCAAACAAGAACATAGCTTTCAAATCAAGGCCCTAGACTAGAACATCTCTCTCAAGTAAGGCATTGCAAACTCTACCAGCCAAGATGTTAGAAAACTCACTACGATCCTCCATCAAGCCTCCAAGAGGTCACTCATGAGGTTCTTTCCATCTACATATTACAACTTGATCAAGAATGTAGGAAGTCTTGAAATCGGCCACTCTACACCAACTTATATCAAGAAATTTTTTACATAAGGACTACAAATGTGGATACATTGACATGATAGGATAATATCCATCCCAAGAGTCAAACCAAAATAAAGCCTTTGAGCCTCCATTACAGATCCAAAATAATCCTTACTTGATTAGCTTAGCACCCCTTTTAAGGGTGCCCTAGATCATAGAACCCTTCCCTGAGAGGCTAAATCTAGGGAAATCAACACTATCCACCCCTCCTAGATAATTTGAAGTAAGGACCCTCACCCAGTTCAGATGTTGATTGGTGCACCACCTCCAATATAGCTTAACCACTAAAAATTTCCCATTAAGACTATATTATCGCAAGTTGAGCCCACCTTCCCACTTCGATCAGTAGATAGTTTCCCACTTAACCAAATTCCAATTATTCACGAGCATATTACGAACCCATAAGAATTGTCGAGAAAGGCTATCAAACTCTTTAATAAAATTGGACATATCTGAAAGCACAAAACATCTATGTATAGGGAGAGCCTGAACCACTGAATTCAAAAGAATCACTCTTCCCATAGTATAAAACCACTTACAAGTCCAATTATATACCTTCTTGTGGAACTCATTAATAAAATCCTAGAAAAACACCCTGGAAAGAGATCCCATAGTCAGGGGATACCAAGATAAACAAAAGGAAGTGAGCCAATCTAAAATCTAAGAATCCGAGTTATTCTCCTCTAAATAAGTTTGGGGGTATTAAATAAAAAATGGAAGACTTACTGTAGACAGTTAAAAATGTCTTGAATGATATCATACACTCGAATCAGGTATACTAACATCATTTTGTCTTAAAAACCATCCTCTTTTTGCTTAATTGATTAAATTAGCCTAGCTATTTAATTAATTATGTCATTTGCATCTATTAACCTAATTAATCTAATCAAGTTAATTCACCCCCTTCCATGCTAACATTTTCTCTCATTAAATTAAATAAATTGAATTATTTAATTAATCCCTAAGTCTTCTTATTTAATTATTAAATCTCATGTCATATCTCCCCTTTTTTATTAAATCACTTTATTTAATGAATATCATCTAATCCCCCTTAATTGCATAATTAACAATGTTTTAATTATCAATTACCTAATTAAATCTAATTCCCCTATTCCTCCTTTTCACATTCCTCCAAACAGAATATTCCTTCCCCTTTTCACCATTTAATTTGGTTTTAATTAACTAAATATCTAATTTTCCTCACCCATGAGGATATTCTAAGGAATATTGTTTTTCTAACAAACTTACTATGTGCAAGTTAAAAGTGTGTTTGTTTGGATTAAATGTGAGCCCTTGATTAAATATCATCTTGCATTTTTAACCCTTGATGGGAATCCATGATCCATGCCTCCAACTTCTTCCATCCTTGACCATGTATTAGATTTTTTAATCTCAATCCTTCATTTCTCATTTGCTCTCCTATAAATAGGTCACTATTTGGAGACAAATGGATCCATATTTTAACATCAAACTTATTTTGTTGAAATTAGTCACACTCACTCATATTTAGCATTTAATTAGTATCATTTTAGTTTACTTACTTGCATAATTAGCTTAGCTTCCATGGTAACTTAGATGCATTCATTTAGTGTATTTTTTAATTAGGGTTTCAATATTTTTATCTTTGAATCCATTTAGATTAATTTTGAATTTTCACATCTTGACCATTTTAGCATAAGTCATGTTAGAATAGCTTGCATCATGTTTATTTAGCTTTAAATAATGTTTCATCATACATCTCACAATGGTTTCATCAATTTTCTTCAATAAAACTAATTGAAACAAGCTCATTTATCTATGGGATTGGGAAAGGGTCGTCATTCCACATCAACGCAAAACCACTCCCCCAGTAGGATAAGTTTCAATGTCTTAGATTAGAGGTCTTATCAATATTTCATGATTTAATATGGTAGTTTTAACGACCTCTTTATCTTTGCATAAATTTAATGATCTTATTGGGATTAACATTTAGTGGCACGAATACACTTTGATTATTCATGGATCAAGTGTAGTTTTCCCATGCTAATCCATCGATCACACTTACCCTAGTTGATTCCTTTCCTTGAGGCTACCAAATAGATATCTAAAGTCTTTTAAAAGTTAACTACCTCCTCAACTTTGGCCTAGCCCATTAATGCAGTGTCAGATCAACAAACTGTAAATGAGATTGAGAAGGAAAACTGCTTCCTCAGCTCCAACCCTGAATCAAACCTTGCCTCACATGAGATTTAATAAATCTCCCTAATCCTTCAGCCATTAAGATGAATAATTATGGAGAGAGGGGGTCACCTTTCCAAAGAACCCTTGATGCTCCAAAAAGAACTAAAGTTTCACTATTGATTGTAACAGGGGAGGAATAAGTGACAACTCACATCTCACTCAATCCAAACTCCTTCAAACCCAAAATCACTCAGAATATTGTTGAGGAGGGACCACTTAACATGATCATAAGATTTTTCCATGTCAAGATTAATGAATAATGCCTTCTCCTTGGAAGAATCTGTAGAATGAATAGCTTCATTTTCCATGACAATCCTATCAAGAATCTACCTACCAACAACAAAGCCACCCTGCTCCTCCAAAATTAACCTGCTCAACCACAGATTGAGATGTTCAACTATCAACTTAGTAATAATTTTTTACACCACATTGCATAATGAAATCTATCTAAAGATATCCAAAGTATTAGATCCTTCTCTTTTTGGGATAAGGGAAAGAAAAGTAGCATTCGTGGCTCTTAAAATTTTCTTGTTCCTATGAGGTTCCTACACAATTGCAAGAAGATCAAGTTGGTTAACTTCCCAAAACTCCTGATAAAATTATATAGGAAACCTATCTGGAGCTGGGTGTTTCCCTTCTTCATCTAAAACATAATATCTTCCACCTCATTCATGGAGATAGTTATAATCAAAGAATCATTCATCTCACTAGACACCAATGAAGGAATACACTCCAAAATAAGGCATTTTTCATCATGAGTAGGAGGGGAATCCTCAGTGAACAAGTTAGAATAGTACCAAAAAATATCTTCTAAAATATCACCAAAGGATGAGAGTTGATTCCCCTCATAGGACCTAAGGGAGGAGATAAAATAAGGTTATCCTTTGTGGAAAAAATTATTCTTGTCACCTTCTTGGAGCCAATCAATATGAAACTTTTTCTTACAAAAAATATCTTCTCATAGCTCCCATTCTTCTAGCTCCTTAACCACCTGAGCTTCCATTATAAAAATTTCCTCAATCAAACCATGATCCTTGATCTGACTAGATATAGAATCCAAGTGACCTTGAGTAGACTTTTTTCGCTTGAAAGACATTACCAAAGTGTTTTCTATTCCAACATTTCAACATATATTTGAAAAATTGGAGTCTCTTTGAAAAGGAATACATTGTAGTGCCATAAGTCATCTTTCCTTTATGCCACTAGACTTCCACAAGATCATGAAGAGATATATCACAAAGCCACATAAGTTAAAAAGACTACTTTTTTGAGTATCTAACAAATATTGAAGGAAATTTGATCAATCAATTATCAGATCCCCTCTAATCCAATATCTCAGAGCTAGTGGACCAACTATCCCCAACCCAAAAATTGGAAACAAGGAACCCATCCAACCTTTCAGAGATAGCATCGTCCCCACATCTCCTATTATTCCATGTAAACAACCCATTCTTGGGTTTGATATCAAACAAATTCAAGTGATCAAAATTGTCCCTCAAAAGCACAAAAGAAGGCTCCAACTGTGTTAAACCTCCCTACTTCTCCTTCAAAGAAAAGATAGAATTGAAATTCCCAGCCATAATCCAAGGAATATAAGGAGAAAGGGAGTGCACATATATAACATGGGACCAGAGCAATTATTTACTAAGAAAATAAATTGGAGAATATATATTAGAAAGGAGTATAACTTCACCAAATTCTAGACTCGAATTTTCCAAAGATACAGAGTGTTTTCTAGAGATCCACCAAATAGGAATAACTTTACATGGATCCCACAAAATAGTAACATCGCCAAAATTACCTTAGTCCCCCACACATAGGAAATGACCTATAGACCCAATCTTAAGGGAAAATTTAGCCTATTTTCCACATTTAACATGTCCCCTCACAAAAACAAAATTAAGAGAATGAGTATGAATCAACTCCTGAACAACCTTTTATCTAGGGATTATTAGGAAAATGTGTCTCAACCTTGCAATTACATGAGGTATTCTTGATAGGTAAGCACACAAGGAGCACGAGGGGGTGTACCCACTGTGAGGGCTCCAAGGGGATCATCCCTTGGCAGGGGGTCTGAGGGTCATGTGCCTCGACGAGGGCTCAGGGGAAGCGCCCCCAAAAACTAAATTTTATGTGTATTTTATTATTGCAAATCTCGACTGTTCATCATTAGGTATCAGACCTGGCAGTCGATTTTTTTTGGCTTGACTGCCCTACAAGGCAACCCTATTTTATGATAGCATTGTATTATGGTTATGTATTGTGATGTATTTTGAGAGTGTGATAACAGTCGTGTTGCCTCTAGATCTCTAGCTAGTGATACTTATATGAGAAGCTTGCTCTGCAAGTATATTGTAATCGTTGTGATTTCTGAATAATATATTGGGAAACTTTTGGAGTGGGGTTTTTCTCTCGAAGGGGTTTTCCCCATGTAAATCATTGTGTTGTATGCATGATATTTATGTTTATTTATATTTAAGTTCTTGTAACTGTTCTAAAGATTTGTAATTTTTTTCTTTATCCTCCTCTCAAGATTAGTGTAGGAAGTTGTTCCACTGCCTTAGCTTCCTTACAAGTGGTATCAAAGCTTGATCACATTTGGTTTCAATTGTGGGTTGTTGGGTTTTTTGAACTAATCCAGATTTGAGTGGGAGATTATGTAGAAGATACTTTG
This sequence comes from Sequoiadendron giganteum, assembly GCA_007115665.2. Lineage (NCBI taxonomy): Eukaryota > Viridiplantae > Streptophyta > Pinopsida > Cupressales > Cupressaceae > Sequoiadendron > Sequoiadendron giganteum. The sequence continues at coordinate 532,874,963 of CM021107.1, read as the reverse complement.
TGATCTTGTTGGAGGAATTTTTAGATGGCAAGTTCATCAAGGAGAATAGAGGTGGATAAATTTTCTAGAAATAATTTTGACATGTGGAAGTTGAAGATGGAAGATCTATTGATAGAACAAGATCTGTGGGATGTTGTTGATGAGAATTTTTCAAGGCCTATAGATCCTACTTTGGCTACTCAATATTATGTTATGGACTGTAAAGCCAAGGGTCTAATCAGATTGTGCTTGGAAGACTTTGTTTTAATCAATGCTTATGAAGAGACCTCTACACAGAAACTATGGAAGAAGCTTGGTGAGATGTATCAAGCCAAATCTTTAGTGAACAATATTTTTTTGAGGAAGAGATTATATTCCTTGAGAATGGAAGAGGGTGGATGAATTACAAACAACCTAGAAGAATTCAATATGTTGGTGGCTCAATTGGCATTAGTTCGTGTCAAAATAAATGAGGAGGAGAAATGTCAAATCTTGCTTTGTTCTTTGCTTGATTTGTGTGATTATCTTGTTATGGCTATTAGGAGTAATTTTGTTATATGGGAGACTAAAGATGTGGTGGGTTCTTTTCTTTCTAAAGAGATGAGGAGGAAGGTATCCATTAATGCCAAGGATGCACTAAATTCTTGTGGAAGACCTAAGGAAAACGGAAAGAAGAATGAAAAGCATGATAAATCCCAAGTCCAAGGGGAGATCCAAATCTTTTGGAAAATCCAAAGTTATTTGTTGGAATTATGGTAAGCTTGAACATATTCGTAAGGATTGCAAAGAAGAAAAGAAGAAGAAAAAGAAGAGATTTGATTCTGATTATGAGTCTATGAAGGAAGATGGCACTGCATTCATTGCAGCTTTGGCAACTCATGCAGGTAATGATGCATGCTAAGTTGACTCAAGTGCATCTTTCCATCTGATCTTTAATAGAGATTGGTTTTCTAAATATGATGAATTTGATGGAGGTAAGGTGTACTCGGGTGGTAATTCTTATTTAAATATTGTTAGTTGTGGTAAAGTTAAAATCAAGTTTCTTGATGGTAAAATAAAAAGGAGTAATGGTTTGTTGCATATCCCTAGATTAGCACAAAATTTGTTGTTTATGTGCAAACTAATAGATGTAGGTGTGTAAGTAGTATTTTTTGATGTAGGATGCAAGATGGTTAGAGGTGTTATTGTAATTGCTAGAGGTGTCATATATGGCACATTTTATAATCTTGATGCATGCACTATTGAGTGCAAAGTATGTGGAAGAGTTGAGGGTTTCATCTTCAATAGATGTTCATGGCTCCTAGGTTCCCAAGGGTTCTCTTTATTTTGAATCAAAATTACCTGCAAGTAAAACTATGTTATGGTACCAGAGACTTGACCACATTGGAGAAAATGTTCTAAGGACCTTTAAAAAAAAAACCTTGTTGAAGGGTTGTTTGATTGTAATATTGAATTTGATTTTTGTGGGCATTGTATTTATGGAAAACAAAACCATGTTCAAATTTACTCGAGTTCTCATAAATATTTTGGTGTATTGGATCTTATTCATTCTGATGTGTTTGCTCCTATAGGTGTTCCTTCAATTGGTAAATCCATATATTATGTTTTATTTGTTGATGATTATAGTAGAAATCCATGGGTGTATTTTATAAAGAGTAAATCTAAATTTATTAGTCGATTTGAAGAATTTAAAGCAATGGTTGAGTTGTAAACTGGAAATAAAATAAAATTCTTCAGGATTGATAATGGTGGTGAATTTTTTTATAAAAAAATTTGATAGATTTTTGTAAATATTGTGATATTCACAGACAAAAGACAACTTCGTACTCTCCACAAAAAAATGGATTTGCAAAAATAATGAATAGGACATTGATGGAGAAGGATAGGAGTATAGTGAGTGGTGTTGGTCTAGAACAAACGTTTTAGGTTGAAGTTGTTTCCATTGTTTGTTATCTAATTAATAGGTCTCCTACATTATCTATTTTTGATAAGATTCCTATAGAGGTATGATCGGTTCATAGGCCTTCACTGAGATGTCTTAGAGTTTTTAGTTTTGAGGCATATGCATATGTGTCAAAGGAGAATCAAACAAACTTGGAGAAAATGACTGTAAAATATATCTTCATCGGATATAGTTATGGTGTGAAAGGATACAAGCTTTGGGATCTTGATGCACATAAGTTAATATATAGTAGAAGTGTTATTTTTAGAGAAACTAAACCTTCTTATGTTACATTGAAAATAGAACAAAGTAAACAAGAAGATGTGATTCAATTTCCTTCTACACTCAAGAAAGTTGAATTGAGGCCCATGGATAGACAAGAAGTTGAGGAGATCTCATCTAGCTCTAAATCTTTAGAAGAGGAGGAAGAACCTCCAACTCAACTTGTTCAAAGGTATACAAAGAATAGATAACCACTTGAAATTTATTTGTAGACACGTAAAATATACATGCACGTGATTTTGATCATATTAACATTGTTTCATCTTGAATCATACTCTTAGCTTATCAACACCTTTCATCCCTTAATTAAATAAATCATTATTTATTTAATTAGGTCTTTCTCCTCTACTAATTAAATTAATCGATTTAATTTAATTAATCCTCAATCCTCCTTTTAATTAAATAAATCATTTTATTTGATTAAAATCCCTAAAGTCTTCTCATTAAATTAAATAAATTAAACCTTATTTGATTTAAATCTAGCATTGTTCTCTTCAATCAAATAAATCAAATCATTTATTTAATTAAACCCTTCCTCTCAATTTGATTTAAATCAATTTATAAATTTAAGTCTAAATTGTCACATCTCCTTATTCTTCATTAAATTAATTAATCTTTAATTAATTTAATCCTAATCTATGTCGCATCCTCTAGAGAATGCAACTTGCACAATAAATCAATTATTTTGATTTATTAAATCTCTATTTTCTCTCAACATGGCATCAAAAGGGAATATTTCCTTATTTGAATTCAAAAGGCCAAGTGGACTTGGTCCTTCCAACAAGTCATTCAATGCCTCTTACATGTCCTTGGCCTTGAGCCAAGTGACATTAACTCCATTTCTCTTTCCCTCTCACATGTCACATTCAAAATTTAAATTTGAATCTCATAGCATTCATCATGCACATTGACCAAAATGTGCTCATTCCTCCTCCAATCACATGTGGACAAGTGGCCTCTTCTCATTGGATGGTCTTTTATCCCACATTCATCCAAATCCCTCATTCTTCCAAATTGGGAATTTATAAATGAGAGACTCTTCCTCTCATTCAGGGATCCACAATTCGAGTAAACTTACTATACTCAACTTCATCCTCATCCACAATTGTATGCAAAGTTACTCTCTTCACATTGAGAACTAATTTTGCCCATTTCACCCAACCATATCACCATTTTCACAAATTGTAACAAGGTGCTCAATCACTCAAAATTGCAACTTAGGAATTGGGAAAGGGCCAATTACAACACTTCATTGGCACCAATTACCCCATGGGATCACTAATTTATTGGCTTAATTAAGATTTAACTTTCTTGTATTGTGTTCTTCATTTCCTAGTTTTAGTTTGAATAGATGGATTTCATGGGGAATCTCTCTTACTTTTTTGCATGCATTTGATCTAACAACCTAACATGTGTGTTGATCTTGTGCATTTTTAGGTTTAGGGGTTCACATTTTGGTGCTAGAAGGAGGGAAGTTCAAGAATTTAATCACGTTTTTTCAAAATTTCTGCATTTTTTAACCTTTTTTTTTTTAAGACATAGGAAACTGCACCGAGTGACGCCATATTATGCCACTTCCAAAGCTGCGGCTCCATATTGCACCACCCCCAGAGGCACGGTGCTATATCAAACCACGCACAATTTCCAAACTCCGCCACTTTTCTCTTCCCGCCTGTCATTTTTCAAATTTCCTAACTCTGCTACGCGACTCTATACTGCACCACTTTCAGCACCGCAGTGCCATATCGCACTGTGTTTCCTCCAAACTCCACCACTCCTACTTTCTCGCCTGGAAATTTTTAAATTTTAAACTCGATTGCTTCCAAACTGCGTCGCTTACCCATATCGCGCCGCTTTTCCACTCTCTGTTTTTACAGAGCACTGCCCACAATCAACCAAGTGGCGGTATATAGCGTCGCTTTTGTCTAAACTGTGTTGCTTTTACAAAAATCACTGCACCTGCAATTTTCTGGTTTTTTTAACCTTTTTTTGTGATGCAGGAAACTTCCCAAGATCATAACTTTTAACTTGGATGTGGGTTTTGGCCCTCAAAATGACATTTTAGTGTTTTTTCCTAGTTTTTTGAAAGTTGTTTTTGGTAATAACTCAAAACCCATGTTCCCAATTTAAAATGTTAGTTGGCAATTCATCATATCTTAGTATTGGGTAGTTTTTGGGAAAAAATAAGACTCTCAAAGTCATAAATGCAAAATTACCAAAAATAAAAAAATCTAAAAAATTATTGAAATCTCATTGTATCAAGTGTTTTTAAACATTTTTGGGAGAACTTATAATCCATTTCTAAGAAATTTGTTACTTTCATGCTTTAGAAACACTAGATTTGCTTTGGGTTTAAAAGGAACAAGCAAATTTCATTATGACACCATGTTCATTAGGCACAAAGTGTTTTTAAACACTAAAGTGTTCTTCAACACTCTTTAAGGAATTTGTTAATTTCATTTGCTTTAGGAACACTAAAAATTCTTTTGGGTTCTAAAATAGACAATCAAATTTATTTTCAAAAGTTTCCAAGGGGCTAAAAAAAACCTTAGACAAACATACTAGATTTTTTTTAAAGGGTAACAATTGAACAAGGCAATCTCACATTTCCTTTGGTGCTTAAAAAGAATTCATTATTGATTGGAGGGATTTAAAATGAACATGTATTCTTTGTGTCTTGTAATCCTTTTTGCAAAGTAGTGTCATTTGAAAAGTCGTATGCATTTCTCTCGTGCTTCACGGTGATCTTGAGAATCAAAAGTCTTTTTGGTGACACTAACTTGCATAAGAGATTGCCTCCACATTTCAATTTGGGTACCTAACAATTGAACAAGACATGCGATTGTGAGTAAACTTATTGCGAGTTTTCTCCCTTTGTTTCTAAATAAATTTTGATCAAACTACGAATATGTTTACTCTCTTTTATTTATCTTAGCAGGCCTGCCTTGTGGGAAAAAGTAATCACCCAAGGGAACGACCCAACTGGGAACACGGTAAAGCCAAGCGACTTCCAACTAGTATATAAGTGTGGATTCTTGAGGAAAGTTCAAGAATCATGAGGATTATTCCAATGAGATGGACAAAAATGGACTCTCGTTGATTTTGGATAATCCTCCATGAACGGAATGCCCGAATTAAAACCCTTTGTGTAGAAAATGCCAAATCCTTGTCTATTTTGTTGGTGCAAAAGGTCATGTCCTTTGAAGCCGCCCCATGTTATACATGCGGTTTTTTTGTAGAGATGGAAAGTATGCCATGGGAGATTCATGGGTATTGATGCTTGGCTGACCCAAGAAGTGTGTGTCATGGAGGGGAGTTAGTGTGGTCAAGCATCTAGCCATCCGCACAGAATATGCGCAACTGGATTTATCCAACTGGGAACCCAACAAATACTATCTTTTTAGCCTAGGGTTGTGCATGTTATTGAGACACCTTGCTTGGTTCTAAAACAATTGAAAAATAAACATCCACAAAGAGATCCAAATTTCAAACCCTTTAAGGGAAGCAAATACCTTTGATGAATTCAAGTGCTCATGCTTGCCCTAGGGATTTCATCCTTAGAGGCTTCTAAACATTTAGATTCCATCTCAATTTTCTTACTAAATTCAACATTAGGTAATCTTTGTCTTGATTTCCTTGATTTCCACATAATGCACTTTGTGGGATGAAAGAAAATTAGGATATTGGACATTTAGTTTGAAAATCATAATCAAGAAATTTTTTGTGGTAAAAAGAACCAAATCTAAGCAAGATAAACAAACAACTGAACCACACATGTGCTTGTTCTCTTTTGAGTCTTACGGTTTTCATGCAAACATTGTTCTTTTGGTTTGAATTACTCCTAGGGAAAAGCATGTTCTTCATTACCTTGGTCTTGTAAGTAAGTCCTCGTAGGGTCATCTAGGATCAAAATCATCACTTCACCCATCCATCTAAACATCAATCAAACACCATCTTACCAACAACTTTTGGAACTTTGCAACATCATTCATGCTAGACTTTTAGGAAAAATCATCATCACCTTGTTTGGCTTAACACACCTAGCCAAATTATCATCTTGTGTACAAGTTTTTTTAGGATAACACAACTTCCTAGAGTTTACAAGTGCATTATCACCTTGTTTGACTTAACAAACTTAGTTAAACTATCCGCAATAAAAATCAAATCAAAAATAGTCCTAAAGTCTAGCATTGATCCAAAGTTCCTAAACGTTCAAACACCCATATCACTCACCCTTTCATCTTTTATCTCATCATTGATCCTAACCCCTTTAGAGGTCAACAAGGTCAAAACACAAGAGGAACATGGAATTCAAACTCAACTCATCCATCATGAATAATCCAATTCAACCAAACTATCCAAATCTCACAATGCCAATTGATTTTCAAAACTTGCATTTGTACAATCCATACATGGGATCATTATCTCCTCCAAACATCAATGGTACAAATGTGAGCATGCCTAATCTAAATTTTGGAACATCTTTTCCTATGGTAGATTTGAATCAAATTCAAAACTTACAAATCTATCAATCAAACAATCAATTCATGAGTCTTCCCCCTTTACCAACCATCAATCAATCAAATCCAAGCAACACTTTGATCATAAATCATAGGATCGTATCAAATCCTCCCATTTTTCCATCGATATCGCAACAAATGGAAACAATTCAAGAAACCCCAACAATCAAAACCATTCCCAACCCATCACCAAAACACATGGAAAATTCATTCTCCATCATGTTGCAAGCCGCTCAACAAGTCTCTCATCAAAAGGCACTCCAAAATTAATGAGTTGCACAACTAGCTGCTTAGCAAGTGCAAGTGCAATTAGCCGTCCAACAAGTTGCACAAGCCACACAAGTTGTACAAGATATGCAAGTAGTACAAGCAACTCGACAAGTACAAGCTCAATCTCAATCTCAACACCAGGCTCGACAGGCACGAGCACAATACCAGGCGCAATTACGAGAAATCCATCAACAAATAGCTCAACAACAAGCCCAACAACAAGCATTGTTGGCACAACAACATCATGACCAACAACAAGCATTGTTGGCTCAACAACGAACACAAGCCTTACTCACACAACTAGAGCCACTTTTCAATCATGATCAAAACTCACCAATGATGCCCAACAATGATCAAAGTCAAGAAACATTAACATCATTTGATCTTATGGTTGAAAACATTGACAATCAATCCACCACAGTTGATGAAAATAATGATCAAGATCTACTCATCAATGAGCACCTTGAAGATGTTTCCACCTCATCCGATGATCAAATCAAAATAAATCAAGAGCCATTTTTTAGTTATGATCAAGACCCTTCCTACAAAGATCTATTTCAAGGAGTGTTTATGTTATTTTATCCTATCAACATAAACCAAGATCCATCCACAAATGATCATGTTGGCAATGTCTCTACATCACCTAACGAGTTAGAGGACACATCTCAAGAATTTATTCCAAAGCATGATCAACAACTATCACCAGGGTCTAGCAATGATCCCTCCCAAGGCATATTGACATACTTTGACCTCACGGTTATGAACAGTGAAAGAATCCTCAACTCACCACTTGATTCAAGTCCACTCAAAGATCAAGAGGATATTGAGCCACTTCTAATGCCTTATGATGATGTCCAAAAACCCTTTGAAAGCAATCCATCCTTTGAAATTGACCCATGTCAAGAACTTGATCCAAAGCATTTGAAAGCAATGCTAACATTAACCAAGATCAAGAATTTTTATATTCAAGATACTACAATGAGGTAATGGGCACTCTCCTATCTATACAAGATATTGCAAATGACGATCATATCCATATAGCACATACTCCTCCATCTACCCATAAATTATTTCTTTGGATGGATACGTAGATGATCTTCATTAAAAAAAAGAGTCTCATACTCTCGATATCATTACCAAAGAACAAGAGTCTCCTACTCTTAACATTTATACACATGATCAAGAGACAGAGAAATTCAGAGACATATCAGAAATAGGTCATAAAGAGGGCTCCTACAAAAGTCATGAATCAGAAACATCTTGTGAAATGAATCATGAAGAAGAATTTTACAAGGACAGTGAAGCATCAACACCTCTTGAAGAAGCATTACAATCTGATATCTCACAAGATCAAGCTAAATATATCAATCAAGCATTCATCCCACTTATGGAAGATCCTATCACTTATAAACTTGGATCACTCACATTTGTAAGGGAAAATCATCTTATAAATGAAAGAGATATGACATTTGAAGATCTGCCACAGAGCAGAGAAGGAGTAGCACCTTATTCCCAAGGTAAATCATGTCCTATGGAAAATAATTTTTTTCATCAGATGAATTATCAAGGCAGAGGATTAGGCCTACATGAATAGGGTATCCTAGAACCAGTGCATATTCTTGGCAATCCTAAACGTCAAGGCCTTGGTTTTCAACAATCAATGGATATAAACAAATTAGTAATACGTCCACAAAACTGGGGGCAACTTCATCTCGAGAAAATGTCAACATAGGGGGCATGAAGAATCTTTATGATGAAACCAATGCCAATACTATAGCCAACCACGTCGTGAATCTTCATCCACCCATCACCCCATCCACAAATTGGGACCAACGTCAAAAGAAAGACTTGAATCAAAGCATGAAGAACGTTATCAACGAAAAGGAAGCTAAGAAGCATATCAGACAAATCAAATACACTTGGATCTTGAAGAATACAAAGAAATATTATCCCTACCAAACTCCATCAGTCAAAGAAACTATGGGGCAAAATAAAAAAGGGAAAATTATCCATCAAAGATGTCCACAAAAGATAAATCAAGCTTCTCAAGCGACATACAAAGTGTATCAAGCAGTTGGTTCTAATTCCATGCACACTTCCATATCCACCTATCATTGCTCATCTTCCCAGGTTTGGAGAGTCAAAGGTTCCAAACTATCGACCAATCCCTCTACTATTCCTAAACACACTCCATCCATGCCTCCATGCATGATATCCAATTCTCACATTGACCATGTGTTGGCAATGACCCTTCATCATAAGGATTCAGAAGGCACTCTATCGTGATGTGCGCACAAAGACAAAGTTAACTCTGGTATTAGCAAAATAGATCAAGGATCTCAAAAGTTGCATTCATGTGCACGTATCTTGGAAAAGCAACTTCTTCAAATAGGATATCGATGGCATATTATGACAGAAGCATCAACATCAGCACCACTAGGTGGTTCAACATCAGCTTAAAATCTCTTAGAAAATACAAAAAAATCAAAAAATATAAAAATCCAAAAAAAAAAACAGAAAAAGGATTGAAAATAGTAAAGAGAAAAATCGTCCTCTAGTGAAAACCAATATAGTGGCTCTTTGGACAGATACCATCATGAAAACCTGGCAAACAGGCATCATGTGTAGAATCGAGCATCTACATGCACCAGTTCAATTGGAAGCATCTCCTTCCATCCATAATAAAGCCAACATTTCAGCCATATCATCCGTTCATCCATGAACCATTATCTAACACATTACCATTTATCTAACTTATCTTGACCTTGATGAAGGTTTGTTGCACACTTGTTTATGGTAAACATCTTGACATGGGTCATTTTCATTGATCCTATCCTACCCAACGCTATCTGAGCCTTGAAGCATTATCCGAATGAGCATTCCTCTATTCGAACACCTTATCTTATCATAAGATAATCCTTGGCATCCTTTGCATGCTTGCCATATCTATCCATCTATATACTAATCCAAGCATCCATCCATGGAATTCCATACATTGCTAGACACCGGGAGCAGATATTTACATCTTGCTTCAAGAATAAATCTTGATATATATCATCCAACTTATGTGGTGATCTGAACATTGGCAAATGTGAAATCAAATTGGTTAAAACATTTGTGAGCACCAAGTCAAATCTCTAGCCCATGGCATATTTTGATAGGAAGACGTTCCTTATCAAATCTTTATCTTTCATCGAACATCAATCTAAACAATAAATATCAGTCACATCAAATCATCAAAACAATTTTGCTCCAAATCAAGCTTCATCAATCTTGATCAATCAAATCCAATCAACTATCACCTTGTTTGAATTAACACACTTAGTCAAACTATCATCTTGTGCACGAGTTTACTCTAGGATAACACAACTTCCTAGGGTTTACAAGTTCATTGTCATCTTTTTTTGGCTTAACACACTTAGCCAAATTATCCAATCCATCATCAACTTGTTTGACTTAAAACACTTAGTCAAACCATCCTCTTTTGTACAAGTTTACTCTAGGATAACACAACTTCCTAGATTTTACAAGTGCATTATCACTTTTGTTTGACTTAACACACTTACCCAAACTATCCATCCATCAATTCAATCACTCAACATTAAGCTTGGTTTTCAATAAAATCCCAAAACACAGCACTGATATCATATCATATCCACCTCCAAATTGTCAAAATCATGCAAATATCATAAAATATTCAAAAAAAATCATCATTGAGTCTTTTTAGTCTTCCACCTTGTCGAACTACGTCGTCTCTAAGCTTGAACGTAGGCAAGTTTGATATTTGATCATCTCCCAAGATAGTAGGGTCAGTCCTTTAGGTGTTCATCGCATTGGCAATCTGTTTTCCGATCTGGTCTAAATTTAGGCCAGTCTTTTAGGTGTCCGTCGCATTGGCAATCCGTTTTCCTATCTGGTTTAAATTTAGGCCAGTCCTTTAGGCGTCTATCGTATTGGCAATCCGTTTTCCCATCTAGTTTGCATCTTGGGTCATTCCTTTAAACAATAAAATGGCAACTCATTTTTCCAGCTTATCATCAAGTCAATTGTTGTCCAAACTACGTTGTCTCTGAGCTTAAACGTAGGCAAGGCCATCCTTGATCAACCCTTGACACACAAAATCCAAAAACATTCATAAATCTCAAAAATACCAAAAACATTTGTAAAACATCTCAGAAATACCAAAAATAGCCCCAAAATATTTGAAAAATCCAAAATGGTGCACCCGTCTCATCTCGCTTTCACCCGCAATTAACATCGCTCATAATAAATCATCGTTGTCTTCATCTTTTGGTGAAACAATCATAAACAAGTCTAGCATGTTCCAAAGCGAACACATCAATCGTCAAAGTCTTGAAAGTCTAAGTCAATAAGCAAGCAAGTTGGTCAACTCGGTGTATCAATAGTTTATCACTCAATCAGTCACACCAAAACCCTAATCACTACATGTCCTAGGATGAAGCTTTCCTGCGATGGACATAAGCATCAGGTACCCCATAGTAGTTTAGCCTTGGCTAGCGGTACGAAGAACATTATCTTGATTGTTTACTTTGTCTTGGTCTTTTTTGACTTATCTTATTTTTCGCTCATTTCAAGGACCTCTCGATGATGCCTAAAAAAAATAGGTTTAGAGAGAAATGAATGGGGCAATGATCATTATCTTTTTTATCTATTGTGCTTGTTGGATATTCTTGTAAAATAACTTGGTGAATACTTGCTTTGTTAGGTTCATCCTAGCAAGGTTTTTGTATGTCACATGTGAACAAGAATACTCCTATATGATTGACGAGTCAAAGTCCATCACACTAGGTACAATTCCATCCTGGTCCTTTATACCTTGATGCATCATAACTATGTGTGTTATCAAACTTAAAGTAATTAGCTTTTTGAAAATCCCAACTTCTGGTAAGCAATACATCATCATCATCGGTAATAATGGTAACTTGTGTGGATCCTCCTTCCATCCATCTTATTCTTCTTATTCTTATATCTTTACTAACATTTCTATCTAAAATCGGTGTGTTCCATCAAAATATATACGAGGCTACCCATGGCCGATGATTGTCTATACATCATCAGAATTGTCTACATCAAATAATTATCTTTCATCCTCTAATCAATAGAACCACTCCTCTCGCATTTTATCGCGATCTCGATCGGAAAATTGAACATTTCCACTCGATCTCTTGAGGGGGCAGTATACCAATGTAATCCTTTCACTGGGGCAACAGTGGGGTAGTCGAAAAATCGAGAAATTTTTTGAACTTTGATCACAGCATATTATTCTTTGAATCAATGCAACAAGTACATTGCTTCAAAAAGGGGCAAAATGTAGACACGTAAAATATACATGCACCTAATTTTGATCATATTAACATTGTTTCATCTTTAATCATACTCTCATCTTATCAACACCTTTCATCCCTTAATTAAATAAATCATTATTTATTTAATTAGGTCTTTCTCCTCTACTAATTAAATTAATCAATTTAATTTAATTAATCCTCAATCCTCCTTTTAATTAAATAAATCATTTTATTTGATTAAAATCCCTAAAGTCTTCTCATTAAATTAAATAAATTAAACCTTATTTGATTTAAATCTAACATTGTTCTCTTCAATCAAATAAATCAAATCATTTATTTAATTAAACCCTTCCTCTCAATTTGATTTAAATCAATTTATAAATTTAAGTCTAAATTGTCACATCTCCTAATTCTTCATTAAATTAATTAATCTTTCATTAATTTAATCCTAATCTATGTCACATCCTTTAGAGAATGTAACTTGCACAATAAATCAATTATTTTGATTTATTAAATCTCTATTTTCTCTCAACATGGCATCAAAAGGGAATATTTCCTTATTTGAATTCAAAAGGCCAAGTTGACTTGGTCCTTCCAACAAGGCATTCAATGCCTCTTACATGTCCTTGGCCTTGAGCCAAGTGACATTAACTCCATTTCTCTTTCCCTCTCACATGTCACATTCAAAATTCAAATTTGAATCTCATAGCATTCATCATGCACATTGACCAAAATGTGCTCATTCCTCCTCCAATCACATGTGGACAAGTGGCCTCTTCTCATTGGTTGGTCTTTAATCCCTAATTCTTCCAATTTTGGAACCTATAAATGAGAGACTCTTCCTCTCATTCAAGGATCCACAATTTGAGTAAACTTACTATACTAAAATCCATCATTATCCACAATCTTCATGCAAAGTTACTCTCTTTACATTGAGAGCGAATTTTTCTCATTTCACTCAATCCATCACCATTTTCACAATTGGTAACAATGTTATGCTCAATTCCCTTTGGAGATTTGACCATTTTCTCAAATCACTCAACATTGCAACTTAGGAATTGGGAAAGGGCCAATTGCAACACTTCATTGGCACCAATTCCCCCATGGGATCACTAATTTATTGGCTTAATTAGGATTTAACTTTTTTGTATTGTGTTCTTCATTTCCTAATTTTAGTTTGAATAGATGGATTTCATGGGGAATCTCTCTTACTTGTTTGCATGCATTTGATCTAACAGCCTAATGTTTTTTGTTGTTGTTATGCATTTGCAAGTTTAGGGGTTCACAGTATTTACCTAATGATTGAAGATGTATTTTTACTTTGAATACTAATATGGGTGAACCCAGATTGATAGAAGATGCATTAGGTATGAATCATGCAAAAAATTTGGAAGATTCCTATGGATGAATAAATAATAGCTTTGAAAAAGAATGATATATGGGATCTTGTACCATTGCCTGAAGAAAGAAAACTTTTTGGTTGAAAATGGGTTTTGAAGAGAAATATTGGTTTAGATGGAGGCATTGAGAAGTAAAAAGAAAGGATGGTTGAAAAAGGTAACTCTCAAGTTGAGGGTGTTGATTATAGTGAGATATTTTATCTTATTACAAAAATGGCATCCATTATATTTTTTATTTCTATTGATGTTGCTTATGAATTAGAAGTTGAGAAAATGGATGTGAAAACTACTTTGCTTCATGGTGACTTGGAGGAGGTTATTTATATGACACAACCAAAGCACTACATCATGAAAGGTAAAAGTAAATTGGTTTGCAAATTGAAGAAATATTTCTATGGCTTAAAACAGATTCCTAGGATGTAGTACCAAATTTTATACATATGTATTGAGTTTTGGATTTGAGTGTTCTAAGTTGGATCATTGTGTTTATTATAAAACTGATGGTGATCTATTTCCTATTTATTGCATTATATGTTGATGATATGTTATTCATTGGTAAAGGGAAAGTTATGATTTTAGAACTGAAATCTCAACTTGCTGCTAAATTTGAAATGAAAGACCTTGGTGTAGCTAGACATATTCTTGGGTTGGAAATTAAGAGATAGAGTAAAAAGAAAGGTATGGCTTGGTAAAAATAAGTATGTAAATTCAATTTCACAAAGGTTTGACATGTAGGATTGTAGACCATTGTGTGTTCCTTTTCAGTTGGAATAAATTTATCTATTTCAGATTGTCCAACATCCCCATCAGAGATGGAAGACATGATAAGAGTTCCTTACCATAGATAAATTAGTATATGATGTTTATACTCCCTCCAATTTCTCTTGCAAGGTGTTTTAAAAGTGGAATATTTTTTGGGAAAATGTGTCTCAACCTTTCAATTATATAAGGTATTGTTGATAGGTAAGCACGGGGGGAATTGGGGGGTAACCCCATCGCAAGGGGTTCGAGGGGATCATCCCCTTGGTAGGGGGTTTGGGGGTTGTGTGCCCCAATGGGGGCTTGGGGGTAGTGCCCCCAAAAGATAGATTTTATGTATATTTTATTATTGTAAATTTGGATCGTTCATCATTAGGTCTCAAATCTAGCGGTCAATATTTTTTTGGCTTGACTTACCCTAAAAGGAAACCCTATTTTATGAGGGTGTTGTATTACGGTTATTTATTATGATGTATTTTGAGATTATAAGAGTGGTTGTGTTGCATCTATATCTCTTGTTGTTGATAGTCCTATGAGAATTTTTTTTGCAAGTATATTATAATCTTCATTATTTTTGAATAATATATAGGGCGACTTTTGGAGTGTGGTATTTTTCTCCTGAAATGGTTTTCCCCGCATAAATCACTGTGTTGTTGTATGTATGATATTTATATTTACTTTTGTTTAATTTTTTTTAACTGTTGAAAATATTTATAAATTTTTGTATTATCCTCCTCTCAAGATTAGTGTAGGAATTTATTTCTCAACCTTAGCTTCCTTATAGGGATGTTATTTATACCCCTAATATTCCATGATAAAAAATAATTTTTGAGGATGCCAAAAGTGAGAATCAATGGTTCCCACTAGTCCAGATTCCACTAACATCTCACCAATTAATTTCACCTTTCCTAATCTTCGTTTCAACCAACCTTAGGGGGTTTCCCTGGATCCTCCTTTTTAAGGGGATTCTACTACATGTCCAAAGATGGTAGAATCTAATTTTTTCACCATCTATAACATCTTTCTCAATAGGGGAGCCAGAACCAGACAAATCTAATCCTTCTTTTACTTCTATCAACTTACTTTCAACCACCTTTCTAGAATCAACAAGAGGTAAATTTGTGTCTATTTGAGCCTCCTAACCTCCAATCTGAGATGAGATGAAAATTTTGATTTCTTGATTATCTGGGTGAGACTCACCAAGGGAACCATTTACCGACTGCAAACCTAGAGGAAAACCTTCCTCTTGAGCCAACTCATCCAAGGCCCTAAATCTGTTAACGATCTCATCATCCTATCTATCTTTGAGGGTTCTCTTTTGACCTCTACCTTTATTGTGAGACTTTACAGATATAAATCTCTCCTTATCTATTGTCACCTCTAGGATTGGAGCTTTCCCTTTATTCTTCTTGGGAATAGGTTGTGAAGGGGTATAGCCCGCACCCACTGCATCAGTGACCCTATGACACTTCTATTGTAGGTGTCCATACTCATGGCATATATAGCACCAAAATGGAAATGCCTAATAGTCATTGTTGATTCCAAGAAGAGGACCCCACACAAATTTCCACAAAATTTGGTAGCAGGTTATTTAAATCAATTTATACACAAACAAGAGCAAAACAAATCCCTATTGGCTTCCCTAATAAGAGAATAGACATTTGTAGAATATCACTTCTTCAAAAATCCAAAGGTAAATGCAAGAGACACACCCAAATAGGTACCTTGGAAGGAAGCTCCTTTGATGAGTTAAATCCCACATGCCAAGGCTTAATAAAAATTCCAACCTAGTTGTAGAAATAAGGCCCACATTCAAAAGCCTTATTTCTATCTAAGAGAAAATAAAAGATAACCATAAAGTAATTATTGGCTGCCATCATAATTTCTACATCACCGTCAGGGTTCCACATCTTTTGAGCCCAAGTTTTTAGGAATGGGAGAAAAACTTGCATCCCCATAAACTTACAGATTAACCCTTGATTTCTCAAATAAATCGCATCCTATGTTACCGAGTCTAGCTGGATCACCAAAATTGATCGATCCTAGCTCCATCATAGACACCCATTCACTTTTTGAACCCTAAAAAATCCATTATTCAAAGATCCCTCTAAAACTTCAGCTTTATTTTGATGATCCATATCATGACCAAGATGAGAAGGATAAATATCAATCCTTCCCATAGCCTCACTAAATGACATGCTTGGAGAAATCCAATCCTTTACACATGCATAACAAGAAACCTCGGTGAATCATGACCAAAGAAGAATACATAGCCCCCAAGGAGCAATGGAAACCTATAGAAAAGCAACTCCACACCACAAAAACCACACCCAAACCTACACCAAAATACCCATTCCAAATAAACTGGCAAAATAGGAAAAAAATGGTACCAAAGAAAGCAAATAGCAGCCCACCCCAAGTTGCACCCCTACACAACCAAGAATCCTACCACACAGCTGAATCAACCACTCCAAGCACCCAAAGCACACAGTTAGGGTACTGAAACACCATCCCACACCACAAACTTGACACAGCCCATAAGCACCATCTTCATCATGGTTGTAACATATTATTCCCTCAAAATTTGTTAATTTTTTTCTTCAATCCAATATCCAATTTCAGCTTCAAATGATCCATAGTATATGACAAGACACATGGAGTTGTTTGGTCTAATATTTAGTGGTACTTTCCACATTGTAATGAAAAACCTATTATTGAATTCAAATATTTTTTATTTAGTCCTTTCTTGATGGTTTTGAGTTCATGAATGAAAAATTTTAGATATATACTATCCACTCTCATGAACTCTCTCATGATTGAATATGATTTTTTAGGAGGCTCCTATACCACTCTTTATCACTTTCCTCTAAAGGCTACACAAATATCTTCATCATCACATCTTCATCCTCAATATTGTATTCATTTATGACATTCATGAAGTGTATCAAATTCTCTTCTCCTATAATTGTATTGTTACCTTAAAATATTAGTATCTTTCCTCTCATTTATTTTGGAATTGTATTTGGAAAACCATAGATCTACCAAATAAATCTAGTTACTTATATAGTTTAGCTCTCAAAGGTTGTTTAAAAAGAAGAAACCTTGAAGTGTTTCTTCTAAACCAAGTCTCACATTTTTTTATTGACCTACTAATTATACCAATTATTTAGTAGTTATTGATGATAAACATGTGGAACATAGTTTTGATCTATTTTTTTAGTATGTTGATTTAGGTCTAATTATTGAGCATTTTAGGTGAATTGTGCTTGTTTCAACTCAATTTAAACATATATTTTTTATTGTCTTTTCCTAAGGTGATCAACTAAATCTATCCTCGCATAAATGTCTCTATCTCTAGTCTTATTTTCAAATTGTATGGTTTTTATTAGCATCATGGAATGTAGGGTCTTGTTCATAATCAATTCTATGGGAGGATTTAGGTGAATTAGGATGAAAAATAAATAATTTCATTCTTACATGTGGAGGATCAAGAATGTTCATATTTTCAACATTTATAGCATGGGATACATCTCTAACTCCTCAACTCATATATGTGTCATTTATAGGCATACCATATTGATGACTACTATTTCTTTTATTACTTATTATTATTTTATCACTTTAATCTTTTTAAAATTATGATATTTTATCTTTTAGATCAAGCATGCTATCTCTACTAGAAGTACCAACTTCATTATTTGAAGGAAGAGGTATAGTAGACATACATTTATTTCTAAATCTCCATTTAAAATTGTCTTCCCCATTGTGTTATCATGTCTTAAATTTCTTAGGTGTCCCTTCAATCACCTCTTCTTTCCATTTCTAATTTCTTTAATATGTTTGGTGGTTCTATACTTGACCTTGGACATAGTCACCATTCTTGAAGCTAGAAGAGACAAACCTTCCTTCTTCAAAAAATATCTTCAAATGTCAGCCAAGAAATTACTTCCCTAATGTCCATCCAAATACACAAGTGTACTAATTTAATGCATTATTAGGGTCTTTAATATATTTTCAAAGGTTGGACTCTATTTGATAATGGTCCCATTTTTTTAGTTTCGTAAATCATTCCTCACACTTTTTAGAGGAATCGGTCACTTTTTAGGACCAAGAAAATATTATCCTGAAGGTGGATAAATCAAATTGTTAATAAAAGGTCAATGATTACATGCCAATTTCTAATAGTGGATAATATATCCTTCACTTTAAGCTAATCAAGACCTACAAGAGTATTCCTAAAAGTAATCTTCAATAAAATATAGTCACGACTAATGATAAGTAATCTATAATAATTGTAGTAGTATCTAGTGTATATCCAGTCCTAAAATCTATCAATAGACTGAGGACTGACCTAATGCACACATAACCTCTATTAATTTGATGAAGATGTGCAATACATGATTCTATAAAGATTAAAAAAATTTATGGCTCACCTAATATATTTTCCTTAAGTGTATTACTAAATCATGAAATTCATATTGCTTATTTTGAATTCATTGAGGGACCAATATCTTGTATCAAGTTATAAAGTCATTGTAAACCAAAAGAAGCAACGCATGGAAATAAAAAAAGAGATATGATATCTAAAAATTTAATATGCTTAATAATATTTCTCCAAACTTCCAAAAACATGTATATGTAATATAGGAAATACCATTACAAACAATATCTATAATGTATTAAATTGTTACAAAAAATGTCAAATCAATATTATATTTACACCAGTAAATGTGGTGAGAGAAAACCCTGAGCTAAGAAGAATTCGTCACATTTTATAAATTGGAAATATTCCTAAATATTATCAACTAGCTAAGGATATATTTAGTTACTGTTGACACAATATTTCGCATGTAGCAGTAGCCTTATAGGAAACTTAGCTATTAGGGGACACTATGCGCTAGCTAAGTAACCTTCTGGATTTTATCGAAGCCGGCTCTTTGTTTAATGCTTAAAGCAAAAAGTAAACGAGGTTACAGGAATGTAAAATTTACACTACAGGCAATGCGCCAAAGCTTTTAGAAAACTTTACCAGAGCACAGTGCAGAATGCAAAGGCCCGAATCACTAAATTGCTATTAATTAAGATAACTTTCTCAAAAGCACTTATCATGCAAAAATACCCTCTAATTTGTATAGTGTAATCAAGCATAACTTCATTTTAACACATAAGAGTCCAAAAAACATAGTCTGCATTCATTTTAGCTATGAAAGGTTACAAAAACTGAAGAACAGTCATTCATACAAAAATAAAGATAACAGCACAGGTCAATAATCCTAACAATGCTTGAAAACAAAAAGGCCGAAACTATTTGGCATAGTCCGCAGTCTTTGATCTGAAAGAAACTATTACAAGAGGCTTACTTCTCAGTGCTTGAGAGTTTTTTAAAACTTAATCAACAACCTAATAAAAGAAAACATGACCCCATATATTAGCCAGTCCACCGCCTGGAGATCTATCCAAAGAAAGGTCACCCACGCGTAGTGATTAACACTTCAGATCTTCTCGAGCTGCCACAGTAAATATCGTCTGATCAGCAACATGCCAGCAAAGCCACGAGATAAAGCAAAAAATCATGCAGCAACAGGGGTAAACACGCAGCGGCAGGAAGTACAAAAGATCCGTCGGTAGTTCCAAGGTAACTGGTGCAGAAAAAGAAACGCCACGTGTCATTCAAACGGAGCCCGACGAAGAGTTGAAAAGGTACCCAGCAAAAAACCACGAGAGAGGGCCACATGGAGAGCTCCGAACAAAAATAAAGAATGAGGCGGGCCCAACTCGAAAAAGCAGCTAGTGTGAGCCACGCGGCACGCAGATGGAGATTGCCGAAAAGTGAAGCGAAAGAAAATTGAAAAGCTTCGCAAGGAAGCCACTTGGAGGGCTCCAAAGGCAGTGAGCATAGAAAAATAAGGCACAACCGCAGTGGTAAATATGAAACTGCAAAGACCTCGGTAGTTTTTGTTGAATAGTTTGGCGACTCATAGGGGCTTTTCGCTCGCGAAAACGAGATCCCCAAAAACTTTGGTTCAGCATAAAAAATGCTCACAACTTAGAGAGGGCGGCCTGTAGATTGGTCCATACTTCATTCAACGGTGTAGAGAGGGCTCGTAGATGCTCGTGATCCAGCCAAAGGTCGATAATTGCTTTCAAGGGCAATTCACCTGACACTTTCGCTTCCAATTCCAATTGGAAGAAAAGCTACGCTAACTGATGCACTATCCCCTCGATTTCTTCAGTGTTTGGAGCTTGATCAAATGTTTGGAAAACGGTAAGGTCTTGCTTCTTCTCTTTGATCAATGCAACAATATACTCCATGCCTGCTACCACTTGATCTACAATGAAAGGCGAAGGGAGGCCTTTCTGAGTCAAGCAGGAAAATGTCATCCGCATGTCGCTGGTAACCTGGTTTAACCAAGCTCTGCAATCTGCAACCTGTTGAATGGCCTCATGCATGGAGATGAGGCTACTTACATCCAAAGCCGCTGTCATTCAATCATTGATACCCACACCACTCAATACTTCATTTAAAGAAGTATACAACTTACCCAATAAAATGCTGGCCTTCGGAACTTTGTTGGAAGTTAACTCATGAACCTGCTGAATTGATTCGCTCACTGTTCTGCAGAGACTAGCCACTTGCGCCATAAAATTTAAGGTGGGCTGAAGAGTAAGGCATAAATCCTTTACCTTTTCCCAGTATGATCTATGTAACTCTTTGGAAATTTCTAATGAGCTCATTCGGGGCGCAAGCGGTTGGGTCCTTAGAGTAGCCAATTCTGCCTCCTCGTTGCCCAAACCTACCACTGCCTCTGCCAAGTTTTTGTCCAATGTGGACATCTGCTCCTTCAGGGCAAGAACTTCCTTTTCCTTTTCTACTATGGACAATTCGGCCCGCTTAGTCTTTTGGACCTTCAACTCTAAGTTGGTATTCATTTCAGTAATTTTGGCAGTTGTGTTCAACCGGAGCTCTTTCATTCCTGCGTTTAGCAAATCGGACTCAACCCGGAGCCTCTCCTCTATTGCTCAACTTTGCTCGACCTGCAGCTCGAGAGTTGGTACGATCTCTTTGCTCAAACCCTACAGCTCCTTTATCTGACTTTCAAAGGTGCTCCTCTCCTTCTCAAGTCGCCCTATTTCGTTCTCTTGGGATTTGAACTTGTTTACCCAGATGTCGACCTTACTTTTGAGCTCCACAATCTGATCATCCTTCTTCTTCGCCTACCGGCTGAGCTTGAGAAAATTAGTGGTTACTATTTTTTGGGTCTCCTCCATCAACTCAACTTTATCTCGCGGGCGGGCTTGCTGGAAGTCTAACCCGACAGCATTCACAGAATAGTCACTGGGCTGCATTTCGCCTACTGTCTTGATCACATTAGGAGTGATCTTTGCAAACATCAAGGAATTATGGTCTTTATTAAATACGGTTTGCAAAAAGGGCTCTGCCTACAGGCCTGCGTCTTTCAGTCTTCTTTTATTAATTTGGTTGGCACGGGCGCTTTTATTAGCATCGACCTACGAGAAATATTTTTGGGCCAGAATATCCAGTCCGCCAGCAAAAGGATACTCCTGAGGAACAGCCAACAGGAAAGATAGTGTGGCCGATACATCAAAGGTTTTGATTGGTCGTGTTATAATAGTTGGGGAGAATGGCGGAATGAATTGACCACTCGGAGGGGGTGAGAATGAGGTGTAAGAGAAAATTGGAGATGCACCAACCGCAGGATTGGGCCTTGGGGATAAAAAATGTTGGGCCACAAGCCTAGAACTTACACTAAATTGTGTTCCCGACAAGACCTGGAAAGTGGAAGACACCGGTGGGAAAGCAGGAGTGGGGCTGGAATGCCTGGCCAATCCAATTTCAAAGAGAATTGGTGCAGATGAAAAAGTAGTAGACTGAGGCGAGACTAGAGATATAGATGAGAGGGAAGAAGGAGGAAAAGTTACCTGATGCTCATGCAGAGTCGTAGATGCTTCGACCAATCCCCTCTTCAATTGTTCATCCTCTGGACCAGCCTCTTCGGTTCGTTGTCTCTTCTCTTTTGGAGAATCATCAAGGTCAAGAATGACTTGTCTCTTACCACGTGTCATCCTCGCCTGCCTCCGTGTTGATTTAGAGGAGGTGGTTGGCTGAGTTGCTTGTGCATGTGGCACTTCCTCCATTACAGGTTGTTTGCCCATACTCTTCTCATGCATTGGACTCCTGGCAATGACAAGGGGGTTTTGATTTACTTCTTCCTTAGATTTCGCGGTAGCCTCCTCTCTTCTATATCGTTGCATGAATTTTGATTGGTTCGGAGAAAACTCAACATCCGAGTGTTCATTTTCCCAAATTTCATCAAATCTATCATCGAGGGCTACATCGTTATACATTTTTCCAATTGCCATAATTTCCTATCGGTATACCCAGAACACTTGCATCTTATCGGGCATCCAACCAAACTTTTTCAATTGAGTGACCAGGGAGTTGATACTCAGCTTTGGATTGACCCTCCCTACTATGTGGTAAAAATTCAGCCATGGCAGCAAACCATCCACTGTACGCAAATATTCAAGGCCTACATATCTGCTTAAATTTCCTTCCTCAGCATTTCGTCGAAGGTCCTAGAATGGCTGAGGCGAATTTAGGATCTTGATGCTGATTCCCAATAAATTATTGTCGGAGTTGTAATTCCAGGTATCATCAATTAATACCAATCCGAGGTGACCCAATTTAGAAAGCAAAATCACCAAGGTGTCAATCTTCGAGGTCCTCTTTTTAACCAGGGAGACTGGTCCGAACATGATTGGCAGCAGTAAATGGGAGGTCAAGTGCTTTCCTCCCCAGTAATCATCTTCAAGGGTACATAGCTGCCTCATTGCCTCTAGGGCCAACACTCTGTCGGAAAGAAAATGAGGGAGTTGGAAAAGCTCTCGAACGAAACCTAGCATGCGGAGCATGGTGAAATCCACACCAAAGAACCAGTCACAGGGCGGAGTTAACTTCCCCAACCAGGACTTCTGTCGGGGTGATATGCGTTTCATCATATTTATACCAGCCTTATCCAAAGCCCTTATAGCCGAGGCTATGAATGCACCGGAGAACGCATAATAATCAAAAGTTTTTGACATGACAGGGGTCCATGTCGAAATCGGCTTCCTTAAACCACCCTCATCAAAAACAGACAAGAGAATAGACGTTGAAAAGTAATCCACGTTCTGGTGCAAAATCAAGTAAGCCAAGTAAGATGCATACCTGAACTTAGAGTCGGCCCCAAAATCCTATAATTATTGCCAAATTCCACTGCCGATAACCCTTGCAAAATCTAGGAACAGTGACTCATGATTCTTTTTCAGCATAAATCAGAGGAACATTTGAAACTGAAAAATGTTGTCGTCCAAGTCCAAACCGCACACCATCGCCAACATAGAAGTGGTGGCAGAGACCCCACCTTTCAAAGCCTTCAAACTGAAAGGAAATTTCGGCAATACTGAACTGCTGATTGACTGAAGCTCGGAACAATAAAACTGTGGCCCTGAGTAGAGCTCTCCCCACTTTTGCTCCATTTTTTCCACTTCAATGTTTTCAACCTCCTTCCCCAAGGGAAGCGGGATGCACAACATATCCTGAATACCTTCAGGGCTAATAACTACCCTAAAAATTTTTCCACTAATAACCCCTATGCTTGGGTCGAAATGTGTCACGCATGCTGCCACAACTTCTAGGCAAGGGTGCACCAAGGGAACCATGTATTGTGCGAGCCCACAGAACCATAGCCGCTTGTAAAATTGGTCCATCATATGTTTCATTCTTTCGCATGTGTCTTCCCTAAAGCTCTTAGGATTACAGGATAACTCAGGATCGAAGATGTTATCCCAATCTTCCAAGACCACTGCCCGATCTTTATGAGGAACAATGCTTGAAAACTTCTAGTTCATCGGGTGAGTGGAAGGCCAGCTGGGTTTCGCAGGTATGCCCGGAGTAGCATAGGACTCCCTATCGTAAAGCTACATAAGGGGTGCGTTCTTCATTCATTCATTTAGATCTCCTGAAACCAGGATCTGTGAAGGGTCTTCTGCAATTTCGGCCATTTTATATTCACAAGAGTTTTTCTGCAAACCTTTGGCAAATGGCTTAGCTTTTCTGAAAACTTCTCTCCTCTTGCGAATGCCTTAATTGTTTAATTCTTGGTAACTTTTGCAATAAGTATGTCTCTCTGCATGCCATAACTTGCCTTTTTGATTTCTCGAGAAAGGCAGCCAAAAAGGTACCTGCTAGCCGTTTATCCCAAGTTGCCACCATGCGTTACCAGTTTATTCGTGCGAAAAGATTGCCAACCAGCCAAACTGCTTGAGCATTCAATTGACAATCTTTCGCATGTGATAGAGATGGATTTTATCTTGAAAAATGAACCAGGCCAACTCTGTGAGCCTCCCTGCAGGTTATATGTATTGATTGATATCAATGCTCGTATGGGGCACATTGCCCAACAGAGCTTTTTCCTATAATTTCATCCGATTTGGATGAGACAGCGATGCTTATTATTATTGACACCTAGAAAATTTTTGAATTGATGTGGTAGCTTAATAGAGAAAGTTTCATGTTGCTCCTGCACTTTCCCATCACCTCACATGCTAAAGTGCTGAAAATCAAGGCAATGAGACACACTCAAGCACGGCTGATAATCATGATTTTCTTTGGCTGGTGAACCCTAACCAGTCTATAAATAGGACCCTTTGTGCAGCATCGCAAATTACAACATCCACAAGCTTTTCTACTTCAGTGAGTTTTCGCTGCCTTAGAAATTTTCATTCTTAGTTAGAAAAGCAAATGACATGGAAACACCAATGAGGCTTACTTACAAAAAGACCCAGGCTACCTTTCTTGGCAATATTACATGCAGGCACCTAAAGCTTATGATAGGTGCGAAAAACCTGTTATATGTGAAAGCCATCAAGTGGGTTCTTGGGAAGGATTGTGTGCATTATGACGAGCAGTACTGGGTGAACACTAGCATTTTCTCTCTCTTTGCAGCCTCGCTACTAGACATCAATGTTTCCAAGCGCAAGATTCTGAAACTGACAAAATGGGTCTTCCCTCTATGCTACCTCGAAGGCCTGGAATAGATTATGCATGTGGCCCAATTTGATCACGGGATTCCCTCAGTTCGAAACATTTGCCTATAGTAGCTACATGGAGGCATCGTTCCAACCAGGTCTTTCCTTTTCAGGTTTGAGCTATAAACTTATGAGGAGCATCGTGCCAGAGTCCGCGTAGGCTGCTATTTCCTGATGCGCGTACACTATCTGGAGCCATTTCAAAGTCTTTAGTAGTATGAAGATTTTTTAAAAAATGGTGTTTCCCGACCCTAAGCCACCTATTGCCCTGATCGCTGGTTCTTCCATCTGATCTCTCGAGGATGAAGCTAATTTTTCACAAATTTTGCTTTTATATGCTTACAGGCTCTGTGTTGTAGCGAACATGTGTAAACGTTAATGCAAGGCCTTCGACCTGAATATATTGTAAAAAAATTCACTCTGATGAATATAATATATGTCCTTTTTAGACCACTTAGCCCATTTTCAAATTTATTTTAATGTTTGCATTATTGTTGTAATTCATTTCTTGCACTGAGAGCATCCAAAACTTAAAACCAGGAAGAGTAATACATATATACAAAATGTAAAAAAATAACTCATAGACTGAATTAATAGAATTTTTTAAGATGTATTCCATTAACTGGAATACTCAGGGCATTTTCTTCCATATCTTCCAACTCGAAAGAGTTGAATTGTTTACACTAATAAATCTTGAATGGCCCTTCCTAGAGACTGTCAAATTTGTTGTGTTGTATGGGCTTTGCTCTGTGCTTGTTGAATTTGAGAACCAAATCTCCGTATTGCAACCCTTGATCGAAAGCTCTTTTATCAAACCATTTATTTACCACCCGCTGGCGGCTATTCATTGCTCCCAGGGCATGTTCTCTTTTCTCTTACACCTTGAGCAACTCAGAAGAACTCAGCTCCATTGCCCCATTTTGTTCAATTTCCAGGGACTTGAGCAATTGTAGGGTGGGAATTTCCATGGTGATGGGCAGCAATGCCTCCTTCCCATATACCATCTTGTAAGGGGAAGTCTTTAGTATTTGCTTGGGTGTAATTCAATCTACCCAGAGCGTTGTCTGAAGGTTCCTATGCCACTCCTTTTGATGTTCTGAGCCTATCCTTTTGATCAACCTGATGAGGTTTTTATTAGTAGACTCCACGAGACCATTTCCCTGGGGATAGTAGTTAGAGGAGGTTTTTAGGAACACTCCGTATTTTAGAGCGAACTGGCTCAATTTTGAGCCAAGAAAAGCCTTAGCATTGTCAAAGATAATTGTTTTAGGCGGGTCCAATCTGGCTACCAGTTCTTCTAAAAAATCAATAATCTCTAATTCAGTCGCATTTTTTAACGGCACTGCTTCAGCCCACCTGGTAAAATAGTTTGTTGCTATTAGTATCCATTTGTGTCCAGCTGCAGAAACAGGGTTAATCATCCCAATGAAATCTAAACCCTATTGAGCAAAAGGTTCTTCTACCACTATAGACCTCAAAGGCATGGCGGCATTCTATCTCTTTCTGACATAAAATTAACATTCCTTGCAAGACTTAATCAATGAAAATGCATCATTGAAAAGTGTCGGCCAAAAATAACCTACACATATAATTTTAATTATCGTGGGTCTTGCAAAAAAATATCCACCGGCAGGGCTGTTATGGTATTGCTCTAAAATATTTTTGGCTTGCCCCTCATCCACACATCTTAGCAGGATGTCGTTAAAATTTCTTTTAAACAGGACGCCCTCCAAAAGGACATAACTACCATTCTGTAGGCAATAGAAACGTCTTTTAAAAGATGGGAGATCAATTGGATACCTTTTTGTCTACATAAAATTTATTTTGTCATCAAGCTAGTTACTCTAGGAATTCTCTTCATTTATTAACATAGGCTCTGGGGCTCCCAGCTCTGTCGTTGTTTCATAGTTTTCAGTGATATATTCGCACAATCCTTTTCCTTTTACGGTCTTGACAGGTCTGACTTCGATGTCGTATTCTAGGATCTTGGTGATCCAATTAGCTCTCTTCTCAGTGATTTCTCCCTCCATGATATATTCTCACACACAGGGATGTGGTACATAGACAATCACCTTATTATATGATATCAAATGTCGGAACTTCTTGAGCCCCTTAACAATAGCGAAGGCCTATTTGTTAGGTTTTCATGGTAGATATCTAAAAGCTAAATGCAGATTTTATCAAATAAACCAGAAGTAAAACACACAGAAAAATAACAAAGAGAATTTAACGTGGTTCACCCAATGTGGGGTACATCCACCAAACCGCAGCCATCCAATGATTCCATTAACCAGTGTAAAAAAACCCTATTACAATATCGCGAATAATCGTCTGTTTCTTATGATACTGTAACTCTATCCTAAACCCTTTATAAATTAGGGTTATACAAAATCGGGGATTTTTCCCTTTTTGTGATTTTTCCCTTTTTCAGTAATTTCGCGAATACATGAAGAGTGTACAGTATAGAATGATCAGTCGCCACATACCAACACTATTTTTCTACGAAGTTATACTTTACTTCATATTCTTTCATGGTTCATGAGTAGAAAGCAATAGGGGACTCCCTTGTATCTTCATCATCTTTCTGCATGAGCAGTATGGCAATACTATTTCCACCGCCAGAAACATACATGATAAAATCTTTCGACAGGTTTGGGTTAACCAACATGGGAGCGGAAGAAATAACCTCCTTTATAAGCTCAAAAGCTTTTCTAACTTTCGTCATCCATTTGAAAATCTGCTCCTTCTTCAACATTAAATTAATAGGGTGAATAATACCCGCAAAATCCGTAATAAAATGGCTAGTAAAATTAACTTTTCCCAAGAAGGACTGCACACCTTTTTCATTGATGGGCAACGAGAGTTCTCAGATTGCGTCCACTCTTTTTGGATCAATGGCAATGCCTTCCTTGGAGACAACATACCCTAATAACTTCCCTTGGGGAACTCTAAACACACACTTCTTCGGGTTCAAGGAGATCCCGAATTCTTGGCATTTCTGGAAAACAAGCTCCAAATGATCAAAATGATCGTCAGCAAATTTTGAGAATATTGTTAAGTCATCCAGATAGATGAGTATAATCTTATGGATCAAGCCTTTAAAAGCAATGTCCATAGCTCTCTGAAAAGTGGCTCCATCATTTGAGAGCCTGAAAGGCATTTTAGCATATGCGTACGTTCCCCACTTTGTGGTGAATGTTGTCTTGTATTGGTCTTCCTCCTTTACCCGAATCTGGTTATAGCCCGAAAAACCATCCAGCATTGAAAACATTTCAGAGCCAACAACAGTTTGCAGGATTACTTCCATTGAAGGCAAGGGGTAATGATCCTTTAAGGATGCTCTATTTAGGTCTCAGAAGTCCACACACAGTCGTATATCTCCATTTTTCTTCTGGACTGGCACCAGGTTTAACACCCAAGTGCTATGTTTGATTGGGAACACTATTCGAGACGCGATCAACTTGTTCAGCTCCTATGACATGAGAGATTCTATCTTTGGGTTCACAGGTCTCTATTTTTGGCGAACTAGCTTCGCCCCTTCAGTCAGCTCGATAGTATGCTCAATGATTCCGGGATCATATCCCTTAAGATCATCATATGACCAAGCTACTACACCTAGATATTCTTCACAGAAGTGTTTTAGTCTGTCATTATTCTTTTGTGAGACTTCTTTCCCAACTTTGAGCTTCCTATCTTCCCCGATATGAAAAATCGGTGTAATCGCCTTTATCCACCACCAGCTTTCTCTTGTCTCTTGTCGCATCATCAAAATCAAAAAGGATTTCCAGAGTCACTAGGCCTCTCAGGAGCTTGTTGGGCTTCAACAGGATGATTTGATCTTCGTAAGTTTCAGCGATCTTTGGCTGCAGCTGATCGGCGAATTCCCTAGATGATTGGAGGAATGATGCAATATGAGCATCGCTATCAAATACCTATCAATCTTTATTATTGTCGAGAATAGTAGGTCTTACAATTACCCTTACTGCATGCTTATTCCTTAATAATTCAGAGGCCGGCTCGAACTGAGCCCCTATAGTTGCCATCATGTCGGCTTCGAAATTCATCTCTCTCGGAATAGCCTGGATATTGAATGCTTCAAAGTTGTCAATCAGATCCCAGACTCTATGTCGATAGAATCGCATATGGATGTTTTTAATCATAGAAGTCCTACGAATTTGGTTACACACTAGCTCTGAATCTTCGAAGACACTTATCTGTTTAGCACCCATTTGTTCTGCAAGGCTTAAACCATGGACAAGACCTTCATATTCAGCCTCATTGTTTGAACATGCAAACTAGAAATGGTAGGACCTCAAGGTTTTATCGTCGGACGAGGATATCAAACAGATCCCGGCTCCAAATCCTATTCTACATCTAGCTCCATCAAAGTATAAAGTCCATATTTTCGAAGATTCTTCACCTTCAGGTTCTCTGGTAACTTTGGGCATAATCTACCCATCTTCATGTATTACATAAGTTCTAAGGCCAGTTGAGTGGTAATTTCCAAAAGGGTCTGTATCAATAAATTCTTTCAACAAATCTTCTTCATCTACTGTCTAAGAGCTAGTAGCCTCTTCTTCTTCAACAAATTCCACATTGTACCTTTCTTCCTAAGAGATTGAAGTGTGTGTTTCTTTAAAATTTAGCAAAGCCTCATCAACAACATGTTCGAAATGAATATTTTCCAACAATAGTTTCATCTTAGCTCCATGCTTGGTCCTCATAATCAAGTGTGACCAGTCTAGCACCAGATATCCTCCTACGTTTGTAGTAAACTCTCCAGACAAACAGATCTCGAATAGAGGAGGGATATCGATGAATATGGTGTCTTGATTTACAGTGATACTAGGGTAGGCAAACAAAGTCATAGGTAATTCCTTGATGATCCCAACAGTATCGACCTTATTCCCATCAAGCTGCATAACTCCTTTATTCAGAGGCTCATATTTTAGACCCAAAGCATCAGCTACTTGCTTTGGCATGACAGTGGTTCTAGCACCAGAGTCGATCATACAGTTGTGCAGCAACTTGTCACCAATAATTATTGTTAGAAAGAAAGGCTTAGGTTTAGGCTTACTTTCCCTTTCGGACTCGACTTTCTCCTCTGATTGAATTGTTAGAACTTTATCCAAGTCGGGCCTAGATACACCTTTTCCATCAGATATAATAGGGACCTTAGAATCCTCCTCAACTAACAACCCCTTTTGTAGCAACACCTTTTGCTCCAGAATAGCCAGGACATCCCATAGAGAAGCATTGGCTGATGACTTCTTCAATTGCTCCACCACGTTGAATTGCGCTCGTACTTGGTGAGTGGTAGTGGCTTGCTCTTTTAGTTTGACAGTCGGTAGAGGCCTTGTGGTTAGTATGTCTATTGGTTTAGCATTAGTTGGAGTGATCGGCGGAACCTTCTCCTTTAGAGGAAGCGGGCTTGGAGAACTAGGAATAGCCGCTTCTGACTGTGATGGGATTGGCAATAGGCCTGCTGCTAGGCTAGGCATCAGTTGTGAACTAGCTTTAGTAGGTAAGGCTATGAACTCTTCGATGAATCTATGCTTGGAACATGTGTTATAGTCAGATTGCACTAGGGGTATTTTACCTATAGGGATGTCGTTTGGAAATGTTGACTCATCTCCTTCCATCCAAGAAAAGAGAGCCTGGTCCAGAATAATGTCTGACTCTTGTTGGATAGACATCCCCTTCATTTGCGTGGTGAGGACTGCATTGTCCATTTGTTGAGAAGCATACGGTGAGTTGACGGAAAGAGGTGTGTTGCCCTGGCTACGTTGATCTGCGATTTGTTGTTGCAAATTTCCTGCAGACATTTTCACGGCATGTGTGCATCATTGCAAGGAAAACACCATGAGTTAGTGTCTTCAACCAAATTGTTTTGTCCTGCTACTAGTTCCTTATTTGAACTAGGATGAACAGTCTACATAGGCAGGGTTACCAGAACCATTTGGTTACTCGGTTGAGCCGAAGTATTCCCACGTGATCTATTCTGCCACTGATTTGATTGGTACAGAGGTTTTTCGCCTTGGTAATTTTGGTATGTGGGCTTTTGATAGCCATATTACTGCCGCTTCAAAGTAGTCAGTTCATTAGTCATAGCCTGCATATGTTCTCTCATCTTGTTCATCTCGACAGCCATAGGATTAGGCACTGGAGCAACCACCGAAGCCGTACTTGGAACACTTCTGGGATAGACATACATTGATTGAGAAAGAGCTGTAGGAGCGCTGGTAGAGGGAAATTCTGCCTCTGTAGCATTGCACTTGGGGAACAATGGCATAGTGGGCCTCGACGCCAACTTCCCTATAATGATCGGATTATTTTTTGCAGTGACATCTAGGGCATAAGCATTAGGAAGAGTGTCTCCGATCAGAGCTTGTAACATCATGGAGATATTGGCATTGATTGACTTCAAGTACAACATAAATTCTAGATCTAGAGGAGGTCATCTACCCACAGGCACCCTCTACCAGGTTGAATGGAATCTCGCATTGAAGTCGGGCAGAGCTTCATGAGGGGCTCGCTTTATATTTTCCAGTTGGTGGTACAGTGAAGATTTGTTGCCAACATTTGAAAAACGCTCATCAAATGGGGTCCCAAGTTGATCCCAGGTAGCAATGGTACCAGCTTGTAAAGTCTTGTACCATTTTAGCGCCTTTCCTCAAAAGGAGGCGGCCAACAATCTGAGGGCCACATTTTCATTTGATACACCATGTACTAGACATACGTCTGCTACATCTTGCAGATGCTCTGTTGGTGTCTTTGATTCATCCTCAAAATATTTAGGAATAGCCTTTAGAGCAGAAACAGGGATAGGGGCCCATACTGCAGGAGGCACAGGTGCAACTAAAGGACTTCCAGAGTCCCAAGCTATGTAATTTCTAGCAGCCATATATGTGGGTGGGTTATGTGATGTCGGAAAAGGAGGAGACGAAGGTGGTGAAGGGCTACCTCGACAACCCCTCGGGTGCATAGATACTAAAGGCAGAACAAGTTGGTCAGGGACTCTTGCAGTATGTGACCTAGTCATAGGTCAATGGCTCATACACACCTATAAAGATCAGGCGAACATGCTAGTTCGCGGTCCCACTAGGCGTGCCAAAAAAAGAACTGTTGACGCAATATTTTTCATGTAGCAGCAACCTTATAGGAAACTTAGCTATTGGGGGACACTATGCACTAGCTAATTAACCTCCGGGATTTTATCGAAGTCGGCTCTTCGTTTAATAGGTAAAGCAGAAAGTAAAGGAGGTTGCAGGAATGTAAAATTTACACTACAGGCGATGCGCCAAAGCTTTTAGACAACTTTACCAGAGCATAGTGCAAAATGCAAAGGCTCGAATCACTAAATTGTTGTTAATTAAGATAACTTTCTCAAAAGCACTTATCATGCAAAAATACCCTCTAATTTGTATAGTGTAATCAAGCATAACTTCATTTTAACATAGAAGAGTCTGAAAAACATGGTTTGCATTCATTTTAGCTATGAAAGGTTACAAAAACTGAAGAACAGACATTCATACAAAAATAAAGATAACAACACAGGTCAATAATCCTAACAATGCTTGAAAATAGAAAGGCTGAAACTATTTGGCACAGTCCGCGGTCTTTGATCTGAAAGAAACTATTACAAGAGGCTTACTTCTCAGTGCCTGAGAGTTTTTTAAAACTTAATCAACAACCTAATAAAAGAAAAAATGACCCCATATATTAGCCAGTCCACCGCCTGGAGACCTATCCAAAGAAAGGCCACCCACGCACAGTGATTAACGCTTCAGATCTTCTCGAGCCGCCATAGTAAATATCATCTGATCAGCAACATGCCAACAAAGCCACAACATAAAGCGGAAAACCATGCAGCAGCAGGGGAGAACACCCGACGGCAGGAAGTACAAAAGATCCGTCGGCAGTTCCAAGGTAACTGGTGCAGAAAAGAAATTCCACGTGTCATTCAGACGGAGCCCGACGGAGAGTTGAACAAGAACTTAGCAGAAAACCGCGAGAGAGGGCCACGTGGAGAGCTCTAAACAAAAATAAAAAATGAGGTGAGCCCAACTCAAAAAAGCAGCCAGTGTGAGCCACGCGGCACGCAGACGAAGATTGCCAAAAAGTAAAGTGAAAGAAAATTGAAAAGCTTCACGAGGAAGCCACATGGAGGGCTCCGAAGGCAGTGAGCATAAAAAAATAAGGCACAGCCACGGTGGTAAATATGAAACTGCAAAGACCTCGGCAATTTTTGTTGAACAGTTACAAATGTCTACTACATAATAGCTATCTCTTCATCATTCCTCAATTGTTGATTAGACATGTAAGGATTGAAACCCTAAATATTTCTTTTTGTTACAGTTATGTCAAAATGAGAAATGATTGAACCTTTGAATATCAAATGAACTAATATTTATAGCATCTATATTTGATAACTAAATCCTTGCATAAATTTTATTCAAAACTTTATCTCATTAATATTGCATGTGGAACAAGTTGATATCCCATGAATCTGTTAGAATTGTGAATAACACAAGATGTAGGATCAAAAAATTAACAAAGACACCTTCCATGCAAGAGATATGTAAAACAAACATTTTCTATTCCTCAACAAGAAAAAATTACAAAATGAAAAGCTTCTATGAATCTCAAGAGTCTTCAAGGAGATTTGGTTAATAGATAATACAATGAGTGCTTTACAGGAGCAACCCTAAATGATAAATGGATTAGATCATTACAAGTGTCAACATCCTATGTGATGAACATAATGATCTAATAATAGCTTTGTATCTAACATAAAAAATCACTCCTAAGCTTAGATTAAGTTCATGAAATGAATTAGACTAATAATCAACTAAAGATTCATTAAATATTAGCTAATGCATGATCACTCTAACACCCCCCCAAGATGAACTTAGAAAGTAGCTAAAAAACCTAAAAATAGAATGACTTATGCTATTAGAAAACAAGGCCTGATGAGGTACCCATGTACAAATAATTTCATCTCTCACAACTAGAGAAAAAAAGGAGAAAACCTCATGGGAAAAAATCCTCTCCAAAAGAGAGAAAGGTGAATGAAGGTCTAAAAATGCCTCCAAACCAATGTGAAGGACGAAGAAGCCTCCAACCAAAATAATGTCCAAAAAAATAGGAACATCAATAACATTACACAAAAATGAATAAGTTGTATACAACAATTGAATGATGAATGTTATAGTACTAAAATGAAGAACCTCCTTTGAAAAAAATGATGCTCAGGATAAAGAAGACGAGAATCTACATGAGTTCCCTTAGCAACACTACTCAAATAAGATGGAAAACAAAGGAAAATATTTAGAACTCAAAGATAAAAATGGCACATGAATCTGCATGAGTGACCCCAATGATACTACTCAACATGCAAGATGCAAGCTGAAAATATAGGTACTAATAGTCTAAAGAATAGAGATCAAGTGAAAAAGGAAGGTTGCCTCTATAAATTGGAACCTAAGAATTTCCATATGGTAAATTCCATCTCATGAAAATGCATGGGTAACTAGCTGCTACATTTTCCTAGTACATAGGAACAATAAATAGATACATAGATCACTCAAAAAAAGAAACCAAGCATTAGCACCAACAGTAGAAACCCCCCATAATGCGGAAAGAGAGAGTCAAGATAGACCCAATAAAACCATGTGTCACCAAGAAGTGTATGAAGGGGAACTAAGAACATCTAAACATGCACAAAATATTACCTACAAATAAAAGGGTGTGCAAACCAGGGCACACACACATGAGGCATGAATTGTTGAGATTTTATGTTATCATGGAAGGAACACTCACTTGAAAAAAATTGAGAAAAAAACTAGCACCATTGGATAATTCTCGAAACTGGCCTTTTAACAATATCTCAATTTTTTGATTTCAATAATCGAGTGAGAAATTATGTTGGTTTTCTCAATCTTGCTAAAATCATTAAAAAAAAAAATTGTTTAGCCCCCCCAAGGGCTGGACATTGGTCACCAATATGACCTTGGGGTGGCTAATTTTTTTTCTTAAAAAAAAGCAAAAAAAGCAAAAAAATAAAGAAGATTTTAGATTTGCTCATGTAACCATAGTTAAGAAAAACCCCTCAAAATCGAGAAGGGGTTCATTGAATCCATGCTCTAATACAATGCTAGAATTATGAATAAACACGAGATGCTAGATCAAACAATGAACAATAACACCTTCCACACAAGAGATCTACAAAACAAATATTTTCTATTCCTCAACAAGAAAAACTTAAGAATGAAAAGATTACATGAATCTCAAGATTCTTCAAGGAGATATTTAGTCTTGATAATGCAATGAAAGGTCAATGGTTTATAAGATAAACCCTAAATGATAAAGGGATTATATCATGACAAGTGTTAGCATCTCAGGCAATAAGATAGAATGATCTAATAATACTCAACTAATAAAAGAATAAAAGCACTCCTAAGTTTAGCTTAAGTGCATGAAATGAATTAGAGTAGTAATCAATTAAATATTAATTAGGTATTAGGTAAAGCATGATTACTCTAATGGAATCCACCAAAATGGAAGCTCATAGATGACACAAAGGTTACATGCATCTAAAATTTTAACTTATGCATTCATGGTGGCATGAATTTCTTTATCATTCACTTTTGATTTCAAGTTTGGATCTATTCCCTTCGAATAAGTATAATTGTAAAATGCTAAAGACCAATTTCATAGGTGTAGGAGTCAAATCAAGCATTAATGACATCTTGAGAACCATGTGGGGGTGAGTGAATCAAACAAGAAGAAACATATGGATCTAAAGGGAAGCATGATAAGGATGAGATGTATGAATTTAGGTCAAGACTGGATATTGGAATTGAATGGGTAAATGGAAGTCTTGAATTTTGAGGAAACTTGAAAAGGGGGTCAAAAATAATAAATGAATTAAATAGGAAAGTACAAGAAAGTCATACAAGATTGAACATGAGAACAAGATATATAGGTGGAAGGAATAATATCTAGAGGTCAATTTGAAATCCATACAAGGGAGAAAGGAAAGACAAAATGACAATGGGAATTTAATGGGGATTTAATGAAAAATTGGACATTGGGATAAATTTTTATATGTCTGGATGTAAGAGGAAATTCCACAAAAGGGAAGAGGAGGAGAATATAGCAAAACCTTATGGAAAAGGATACATGATGTGGATGAATTGGATGGGAAGAATATTTAGATCCAATATAGAAGTTCACAAAGAATGGTAGAAATAATATTGTATGGGAGAATACAAGGTCCAAATGTAAGGATAAATAAAATAGGTCTAGATCCATATCAAGGTTCCACAAAATGAGGGAATGAAGGAATAAATGGTCCAAATAAATTTTTAGGGATTACATATGGGAATGGAGGTCAAAACTAGATACAAGACATTTAGGAAATGTTTGGTAGTGTAAAGAAAGTTTATCATTCTACAAAAATGGTAGAAAATAATGAAAAAACTCTCATACTTTTAATTTTCTTAGTATTTTGTAACTTTTAACAAATTATAGGTACATGCAGGATGAAGGGGGACAACATGGGAATATTTTTTTGAAGAATTTTCCAGATATCTATATTAATAAAGATAAAATTACAAATTCACAAAAAAGGGGTGGGTGGTAAGAAGGCACACCCCGAAAGTCACATGGGACCAGCCCAGAAAAACCAAAATAACAATTGGGCCACGCCCAGAGAGTCCAAAATATCACATGGGCCTAGCCCAAAAGTTCAATAGCAAAAAGAAAATTATGCAGCTAAGGCAGTGCCAGTAGATCCTAGGGGATCCTGGTCATCCAGATGTTTC
The DNA here is from genome assembly GCA_007115665.2 of Sequoiadendron giganteum. Taxonomy (NCBI): domain Eukaryota; kingdom Viridiplantae; phylum Streptophyta; class Pinopsida; order Cupressales; family Cupressaceae; genus Sequoiadendron; species Sequoiadendron giganteum. Next base: position 532,837,586 of record CM021107.1, on the reverse strand, counting down.
CCCCATACATCAACGGGGTTTGGAGTGACGTCAGGAGGAGCAACCCAACCATCATCAGCTTTTTCTTCATCTTAATATTTATCCTCACGCCGAGGTGAGATTGCGAGAGCCAACCGTGGGAAGGTTTTTCCAGTGGAAGGCCAACCAGAGCCAAAAGCAGGCAAAGAATCAGAGGGCCACCCAGAACCGCCACCACTACTCCTCGGTGCACCTCTAGAGTACCATCCCTGACCAAGACGCGGCGAAGGAGACCGAGCCCGCCTGGGAGGCCGAGAATCCCTCCGAGCAGGAGGCTAGGAGCGAGCCTGCGTGGAATCACTCTGCTTCTGGCCCCGAGAGCACGACCGACCGCGGGAGGAGGAGGGAGAATCAGGAATCTGAGCCACAATACAAGGGGCATTGCCCGAGTGGTCCAGGAGAACCTACAGGTGAGCCACCTCCAGTGCAACCTTGTTGGCTTGCACTTGAATCTGTAACATTACATTATAACATATAATTGCTTTAGCATAAAGAGACACATTAATATCTAAATGTGAATGAGCAAATATACAAGCATTCCTGTCTTTCCATATATTGAAAAGGATTTCCACTCTAAAAGTGTGCCAAAGCTGGGTGAACTTAGTTGGGGTTCCAGGCGGGTCCCCCAACAAAACCATATGCCACAAAAAGGGTTTAGGCCTAAAAGGCCGAAAGAAATCATGAATCCAAATCCAAAGCTGCTGAGCTCTGGAACAAAACCAAAAAAGGTGTTTGAAGCTTTCTGGCTATCCACAAAAAGGGCAGCGAGGGTCAGAGACCCCCAAATGAACCAGCCGAGAACCCACAGGCAAGCCTTGGAAAAGAATACACTAAGCAAAGTGGGCCAGCTTTGGATTAACAATTGCAGACCAAATGGCATCAAACCTCCTACACCAAGTATAGGCCAAGGAGTTAAGAAGCCACCTCTGGTTCAAAGAACTGATCATAGGAAAATGGGGTGAAAGCCACCTATAACCAAGCCTCGGCTTGTTGTTCCATAGAAGAGTATCTGGAAACCATTTCTAGTCTTTCCACCAAGGTTTGTGCCCACGAATGCCAACTTTGTGAAGAATTTCCACCGGAATGGTGCTCACCAGCCCGTCAAAAGTAAGACGATCCTGGTTTTGAAGATTGTATTGGGTTTTAAAATCATCCCACTACAAGATATGCATGGTGGGCTCGTGGAAGAGCTGATGCAGTGTATGAATGCCCTTCTTATGAAATTAGAGAGCTTTGAGCCAAGGAAACTTAGCTGGGGGTTGACCATTTTGATCCAGAAGGGGAGACCACCAGAGGTTATGCTAGTTGATGGAGAGCCCATCACAAAATCCAGCTCCGGCCCAGCGGAGCCAAGGCTTAACTATTTCCCAAGAGTGCCAAATAATTTTAGCCATAAAGGAGCCCATAATTTGAACCAGCTCCCTCATAACTAGAAGGGTTTGGAGACCAATTCCTTTCCAGGCGGGTCTGTGAACAAGAAAATCAGACTAAATGCAATGCCTGAGGAGAATTTTCCAGGCTTTATCCATAGTAAGCGCACGAATAATCCACTTGACACAGAGAGCAGTCCCTTGTCATTGAGTGGAGAGCAAGCCAAGCCCTCTCGAATCCTTGGGGAGACAACAAAATTCCCAAGCGACCCGATGAAAGCCCTTATGGGTCTCAGCAGAAGCCCATAGAAAATCATGGAGCAATTTCTCAAGCCTGTTGTAGGCTACTTCAGAAGGAGCCCAACACGAAGAATAGTAGACGTGGGTGGTAGCCAAGATTTTAGAGCAAACCTGGAATTTGCCAGTCGGCAAAAGAGGCTTGGTAACCCAATAGGCCAACTTCTGCTCAACTCTGGAGAGCACGGCTTGCCAAAGCTCCCGAGGGGAAGCCTGGAAGGTGAAAGGAATGCCCAGAAATCAAAAGATTTCACCCTGACCAATTCATTTCTAATTATAAATTTGAATCCACACAAGAGTGGGGAGCACTGATTGTCTGTAACACAAGGTTTTGTGCCATTGAATAGCGGAACCGGATGCAAGACAAAAATTATCAAGGCACTCAAGGGCAGCAATGATCGATCATTTTTCCTCTAAAAGAGTGAGAAAGGAATCATCCGCGAAGTGCCCATTGACAAGCTGCTCTTGAGAGTCCAGGAGAGTGATTCCTTTAACACGTTGTTGAGAGATAACATTGGCCAGGGGATATCCAAAGCCCTCAACAGCCAGAACATACAAAGCAGGGGCAAGAGGACATCCCTAGTGAATAGAATGAAAAAAGCCAAAAGCAAAGGACTGGTGGCCATTAATGGAGATGCAAGTTGAGGCATCGAAAAAAAGCATACGAACAGACTACAAAAAATGGGGCCCAAAGCCCAAGGCCTGTAACATTGCAAGAATGAAAGGCCATTTAATACAATCATATGCTTTGGCAAAATAAATTTTGATGAACACAGCTTTCTGGTTCGACCGTCGAGCCCACTCCATAACTTCCCAAACAGCAATAATGTTATCAAGAATGAACTTGGATTTAATGAATCTAGTCTGTTCGAGATGCACAATCTAAGGTAAGAGGTGGTGAATTTTCAAAGCCAAGGCTTTGGCAATGATTTTGTAAGAAACATTAAGAAACGTGATGGGCCACCAATTACAAATATCCTTTGGATCCCCAGGCTTAGGTATGAATTTAATATTGCCTTTATTTATTAAATTACCTAGAGAATTGTTTTGAAAGGCTTCAAGATAAACATGATGCAAATCACTCCCAATACATTCCCAAAGCGCTTTATAAAATTCACAAGGAAATTCATCAATCCCAGGAGCCTTGTCGTCGGCCATGGAGGAAACGGCTTCCTTGAGATCATCAATTGTTAGTAATTGATCACAAAAATTAATCTGGGCTAAAGAAAGCCTATGTGGCACAACAGCAAGGCAGCTCTAAAGGGCTTACTGGCGTGTAGGCGTGGGGTCCTGAGCCATGAAAACTTGCTCATAGTGATGCACAAAAGCCTAGAGAATTTCAAGTAGCTCAGAAATCACTTGATTACCATTTTTGATGACTTTAATGCCTGGGGAAGAGTTCCTAGCACGAAGAGCCAAAAAAAACTCTTTGCAAGCATAGTCGTCAATTTTGAGCCAGTGGAGCCGAGCCTTGATTTGAGCGCCCCTGGCAAAATAACTATCGGCCACTTGCTACTGGTGTCTTAAGTTTGATGTGATGGGGAAAAAGGACAAGCCACTAAGGCCTCCATAGCAGTACGCAAGTCAGCAGTGGTGGCCTCATAAGAACACCGATGGAAGATAGCAAGTTGTCGTCCATAAATGCGCAAGAAATGCACAGTACAAATGATACCATCATTCCACCAAACAATCCAGCCCGTACGGCCAAAAGGACGGCACTCTAAATTCCACACCCAAAGAATGTGGGCCAAGGTGGACTTGTGACAAAGCAGACACGTGTTCAAAAAGAATTGAGTCTTACACATGCGAGGTTGACAAGACATCCACTCAATGCAAAATTGAATTGGGAAGTGATCCAAAAGGGCCACATCCACTAACGGCTTCACAAGCAAGGCAGAGCTCCTGAAAGAAAAAAAGGACCGAGCCGAGATCATAGCTCGATCAAGGTGTTTAAAGACTCTGTCAGAATCAGTCTTGTAATTACACCAAGTGTGCCAAAGGGAATGAGAATGGCAGTGACCCATATTGGGATCAAAAAGCCCTAATTTATTACGCATATAAAACCATGCCTCCCTTTCACCTGCATCCCAACAAAAAGGCACAGTGCCATTCTTATCATACGCCATTTCAACCATGTTGAAATCCCCACAGAGCAGCCAGGTGGCAACTGGCAAAGATTCAGCAATCCAGCGCCAAAGCAAGCAATGCTCCACAGCATCATTAGAGGCATAAATATTAATAATCCCGAAGGAATGATTCTCAATATTGAGAAGAACCTAGACAACCCGCTGGGAGGGGTCAACCCCATGGTCCACCACATAAGGAAGCAACCACGAGGCCAAAAAAGTAGCAGCTCTACCACGACCACCCTCATGCAAAGTGAAAAACATAGAACTAGCTGGCCAAATAGAACAACAAGCCAAAGTAAGCAAAAAACCAAAAATTTTAACTTCTTGGAGACAAAGCACTTCAATTTATGGGTAATTCTTCAAAGTATTCCTAACAGAATACTTCCTTGAGAGATCAGTGAGACCTCGAACATTCCATGAGAGAAAATTCATGGAAAATCTTCCATGCTTGCAAAATCCTGGTCCTCTTCACCTAGGGAAGAGAAGCTATTCTTCAAAAACTCTTGTGGAACAGAACCCATTTGAATAGAGGGAGAAAATCTCCATTTTTTTCGACACATATTCACCTTCTTTCGGTGGAGGAGACGAGTTGTGAGAATGCCACTGGGTCCCCACAGTGGAGGACAATGCCAGTTGAGCACATAAAATAGTAGCAGGCTGGGGTGTGGCCTTTGGCCTAGGCTGTAGAACAACAGAAGCAACTCCTGAGGGAGTAGCGGTCCCCTTCTCTGAAGGGTTTGAAACCTGCTGGGTTGGTTCCGGGACCTTAGGAGCCGACCCAATACCAAACAACTTATTCTTCTAGTTGGTGACCGTAGTCCATTTTGTGTCCACCTTAGCTGAAGGCTCTATCAGACGAGGCTTTTCAGCACTCTATGGCTGAGAGACTATACGGGGAACTAACAAAGGGTAGTCCTTGATCTTGTGATCAGCTGATTGGCATCGGTAGCACGTGTTGGGCAGGTTAAAATATGTGATTTTCTAGGAGTGGTGAATATCCCTGATTTGAATGTCTACAGACTCTTTCAAATCCTTGGATAAATCAACTTCCACACAAACCCTCTTTTGAGGAAGAGCTTGAAAAAACTTATCAAGTTCGATGCAAACAACCCTCCCCAAAGAGGAAGCAATATGGTTCAAGAAGGGCACACAAGGCAAGGACAACCCAAGAAACTCAATCCAGACCGGAACATGCATTTTGGTGTCCTCTGAGACAGCAAAATCTTGGATCCAAGCCTGGAAAACCAACAAGGAAGAACGAACATAACAGGGTCCATGACCCAAAATAGCTTGGACATGACTAACTTGCGCAAAGCAAAACAAAAAAAAACCCTTGGTCAGGTTTTGGACCATATCAAGGCGGACCCCATAAGGGACCCAAGCCTTGTTAACCTAGTCTTTTAGCACACTTTTGAGGGGAGTCCTCCCAACAAAATAACCCACAAGGGTGTGTTGTTCAAGCCATTGGCATGCAGAATCAAAATCAGGTAAAGGTAAAACTGCATCAACAGGGGCGTCAGAATGCTTACCTCGTGAAAGACTTTCAAAACAAATTTCCGAGGGTGTTTGTTCAGTGGGGGAGCCATTAAACTGCACTGACGAACCGCTAACACCGGCAAAAATTGTCGGGTTAGAGCCGGTTGAAGGCATAATAAACCCCTAAAACTGTAGTAAATGCGGTCATACTCAATGAAGGAAACAATTTCCTACGCAAGAAGCGCAGCATGATGCAGGAGGGGCCATGAATGACCTCAAAAAGTACAAAACCCTAGCAGAGCTCATGCACCGCTATCCTTCTTCTTTTTCACAATTTTGAGAAATTAAATTAAAACTCATCACATGGGAATATTTTGATAAAGGGACACATACAAATATTTCTCAAGTCAATATTACGCGTTAGGAAAGATGAAGCCTAAATGCGCAAATGAGTAGGGATAAAATAAAATATCGACACTATCAAGTTGAGTCCCAACACCACTCAATCACCCTTGTTATATTTAATTTTAATATATTTAGTTATCTCACCAAGTAGAAATATACAATATTGCTCAAAGTTTTTTTAACTCTCTAAAACCCTTGTTATTTTATCCTTAATGCAACTTGTAAAGTAAGAAAAATAATGTGCCATCCTCTTGTATGTTAATTTGAATGAATACATTTATTAATTATATATATTTTATTATCAATAAAATTTTATTTGTTTTTTTTAAATGTATAAGAGAGGAGAATCAAAGGTGAGGGCTCTGAATTTTCTGCATCGGTGTTGTGGTGGGGGAGACTCGACTCTCCCCCATGAAGTTAAATTCCCTTCATACCCTATGGTATATTCTCTCATGTGTTGCCTTCCCATTTCAGTTTTCCTTGTGCATTTTTTTCTGAGTTTATGTGGGTTAGTGCGTGGAGGGTTTTGGTCTCCCTGTTGGCCTGAAAGACCACTCACTCGTGTGATCCCTCATGGAGGTGGGTAAATCCCCCCAACTCCAATGAGGGAATCTTGAAAGGATCCAAAGGATTTAAGGTATTTAATGTGCCCTTCTCCTTCTGAGATGTTGTTGCATCTGAGACCCCATGGTACTCAAATAATACAAAGTTTGTGTTTGAAGGTGTGGAAGAAGAAGGTGAGAATGATACAAATGGAGGGCCACAAGGTGACTATCCTCCAAAAACTACCATTATTTCTCTGAATGATGAAATGCTTAATCATATTTACTATGAGAGGGGTAGATTGTCTATGGCCATGATCTTCTTGGTTGCGGTGGACCCTAACAACCTCACCATTAGGAAATATTTAGATAATTGGTTTAACACTATCTGGAATAAAATCTTAACATTCAAATTGTTTTATGTAGAATTAATTAGAAATTTTTGTTCTTAATTTAATTCAAAAATCATGAAATGAAAAGTAGAGTCTTGAAAAATCCCTATTGGAGCATTGGGAAATTAGTATTCAGGATTTTGCCCTGGTCACTTGGGGCCAACTATGAAGAGATTCTTGCACTCTCTAGCCCTAGGTGGTTGTTAATCAAATATATCCCTCATGACATGTGGTCTTTTTCTCCCCAAATCTTGGCACCTTTTGGAAATGTGTTGTCGGTCGATAGACCTAGGGTTACCCTATCCAACATGAATGTTAGGGATCTTGTCTCACTCAATCCAGGGATTGAAATACCAAGGAACATTGGCCTGAGAATTGAAAATATCCTTCATATCTACCCAATGGAGGTGCTTGGTGGCTTTAGGGCTTGCTACCTCTATTGTAGTGAGGGGAACCTTCAAATAAATTGGCCTTTGGCATGGGGCTCTCCTAGTTCTACAAACCTTAATTCCTCAACTTCAAAAATTGGTCCTCCTAGATCTTCCCCTCTACCCTCCTTTTCCTCTCCCTCCCACTCCCCCTTGTCTTTAGCTCCTTTCTTATCTTTGAATTCCTTCGGCTTTGTGCTTTCTCCAATGTTGGCTCCATTCCTGAGATTGCCAACTGCAATCACTTTGATCCCTTGGGTAATGTTGTGTTTTCCCCCCTCCCCTTTTGCAAACCATGGAACCAATGTCCCATGTGAACTCTGATGCTCCTCCCTTTTCTCCAATTTTGGATTTCGGCCTTGGTGCAAACTTTGATGCTCCTCCCATTATGCCAGTGGTGGGCTCCTTAGGTTCTAGATTTGTTAAGAAAATGATCAACAATTGGTCCTTGAGGACTTGAGAAAGAAAGGTGGAATCCTTAGAAATAATAATAAAGAAAAAATTGTTAAGACCTATGTTAGTGGGGTTATGGTTGATGAGGAAACCATCATCCCTAACTCTAGTAAATTTTTCACTGATTCTGCAATGGTTTTTGTTAAAGAATCTACTTTGGGTGAAGAGATCTCTGTTGGTGGAAGTGAGGGAACATGCTCTTCATTGTCAAAGGAGACTCTTGATACTCTTTTTGATATGATCAAAAAGTGGTCAGTAGACAAGAAAAAACCCTTCCAAAGTACAAGTTGACTCCCCCAATCCAACTAGTGTTCCTGTTGGCAATATTGCTAAGCTTGGTGGTGAGGAGACCCCTAGAAATCCTATTGACCTCAATGACAATGTTTAAGCTACCAAACATAGGGACCCAAAGGTCAATTCTATACTTGAGGATAAGTCTGGAAAAGAGGTGGGAATAGAGACTGCTAAGAATTCCCATCTTCCTCCCAATGAGCCCAAGAAAATATGGCGAAAAGGGGAAGCACATTAGCTATAAGAAATAGAAGATTTGGATGTATGGTAGGAATGAGAAAGAAAACTAGTATCATATTGGAAATCCCTTCTCCTAAGCACCTGGAGGGTGAAGAGAATGTAATAAAATTCTTTGAAATGTTCATAAATCCCAAAGAGGCCTCCCCCCAATGGTGCTAATGATAGTTAACTGCACTTCTTGGAATTTCATGGGACTTGATTTCGCTAACAAGAAAAATGTGGTGAGGAGATTCCTCAACCTAGAACCAAATAAAGATTTTTTTTTGCTCCAAGAGGTCAAAGTTGTTGGATTCACTTTTAAGACCAACTTTAGATTCATTTGGGGCAATCATATACACCTAGCATCCCAACATGAGAGAGGGAGTGGGGGTGTGGTTATCTTGATGGCCAACAAATGGAAATTGTACCTAACTAATTCTGGGGTATCCCCATCCAATAGAGTTGTTTAGGCTATCTTCTAGAGGCAAGACTCTAAATTTGGTGTGTGCCAATTTATGCACCTAATGACTATCTTGGGATGATTGGACTATGGAAGTGGCTAAATAACCTCCCCGATATCTCATGGATATTATGAGGATACTTTAATATGATTGAGAATCAAGAAGACAAGAGAGGTAGCATAAATATGGACTGGAAAGGTAACGAAAAACACTACTAGTCTAGGTTAAAAAATAAGTTCAACATCATTGATCCACTAGAAGGTATGAAAAAGGAAAGCAATAGTGTTCGGTTTACTTGGTGTAATGCTCAAAAAGGGGGGAACAAAATTTATTGTAGATTAGATAGGTTTTATTCCAAGAGGGAATTATTTAGCTTTGAGCCCCTCAATGATGGGAACAATTTTTTGGTCTACCCTTATACACTCTCTGACCACCACCTAATCATTTCCAAACTCTCCTTTAATATTGGAATCAAGATCATATCCAAGTGTAAGGACAAATTTGTTATGAACACCAGCCTCTTGAATGATAAAAATTTTTTAGAGCCATTTGCACCTTGAGAGAGATTTACATATGGTTGCTTAAAGATGTTGACCCAATTCAAAGGTGGAACCAAAATGTAAAATATTGGAGAGTTATCTTTCAAACTATTGGTAAAAAGAAAGCTATGGACATAATAAGGGAGGAATGCCACCTCCAAGATGCTTTACTAGAGGCTAAAACTAGAATGAAACACAATCCTATGAATGAGAAACTTTATGAAGTGCTTAACCAAGCTAAATGTTCCCTAAGAAAATTGCAAGCTAACAAGATCCAAGGTCTAAAAATCATGGCTAAGCTCAATTGGTTAAGCCATGAGGATAGGGGCTCTAAACTATTTTTTAAGTACATTAAGGAGAAAGGGGTAAAATAGAAAATCGATCAAATTTTCCATAATTGTGTTACCTTGTCCAATCAAGATGAAATACTGTAGCAATTTTGTATGTTCTACCAATAGATCTTCAAGTCTAGCGACAAAGGTAGGAAGTGTGTTGAAGCTAGGACAAAGATCCAAAGTTTGATTCCTGCCAAGATCTCTAAGGAAAATATCCTCCAATTCTCAGCTAGCATAACAGAGGAAATCGAGAAAGAAATCAATTCTATGAATAATAACAAATCTCTTGGCATTGAGGGTCTCCCTATTGATCTCTACAAGGTCTTAAGTGAGTGGGTGTGTGATTATCTCCACTAATTTTATATGGAATCCCTCTCCAAAGGTTCCTTAGGAAGGGACATCAATCAAGGACTCGTCAAGCTCCTTCCTAAAGAAGGTGGCAAGACCTTGATTAATAATTGGAGGCCCAACATAGTATTGAATGTTTCCTATAAAGTACTAGATAAGGTGTTAGCACTAAGAAACCATCATCCTCCCCAAGATCATAAAATCAACAAAAATTGGATTTATCAAAGGTAGATATATCCTTAAAAATCTCTTGACTAGCTAGGAGGCCTTAGATTGGGAAAAGCGGTCTCAGCAGGATGTTGTGATTTTACTTCTGGATTTTGAGAAGGCTTGTGACAGATTTGAGTGGCCCTTCCTCAAGATGGCTCTTGAATCCTTTATGTTTCCTCAAGAGTTCTCCAACATTATCAACACTTTGTTGAAGGGTGCTGCTTCTCAGGTGGAAGTAAATGATTCAAGGTCTAAGGTATTTCATCTTGAGAAGTCTATTAGAAAAGGTTGCCCCATTTCCCTTGCTTTGTTTATAATTATGGTTGATTCCTTACGCTATTTGCTAAGAGACACTTGCATCTCCCCCAAAGTGAGTGGTTTGGTACTCCCTAATAATAACGAGATCTTGAATATTCAATTTGCGGATGACAGTTCCATTTTTGTGCAACTGGAAGAAGAGAACCTTTGCAACCTCATGACCAACCTTGATATCTTTTCCCTTGCATCTAGAGAAATATTTTCTAAGGCTAAGTCTGTGATGATTTTTTGGTTGGATGCCCCTATTGGAGTATAGGAAACACTAAGAGGGGGTGATTTAGTGTTTCAATAATCAATTTTAATTCAATAGTTTTTTAAAACACATAATCTCTTTGTAATAATTGAGTGTTCAATTTCAGGATTGTAACCAAATGTGATAGCCAATAGTAGATCTTAAAACAAAATAAAAACTCAAATGTGACAAAGTAGATAAAGAAAGCAGCAAGACCGAATTGCATGAAACATGATTATCACATGGACCATAATAGAATATAACACAGTATTTTTCATGAGTGGAAAACCCTCATAAGGATAAAAAAAACACTCGGTAAAATGCCTCATTGGCTTAATCAAAATCCACTGATTACAGAGCCCCACTGGCTATTATTTGTGCCTCACTAGTGAAAACCTCACTGGAAAGTTTAAAGTTGCTATAGCCTCAGTGGATTTTCAAGTTAACAACTACCTCATGGGAATAATGGTGTCTCACTAGCATTGATCAATAATCAAAATAAAGTGTAAAGGATAGAGGGTTACTCTATTTCTCTAATGCTCATGGCATCTTTCTACCTTAAACCATTCTATGTCATATAGGCTTCATTATACTTGAAACCCATACAACATAAAATATATTAACTTTTCTTTGCACTATCTTTTTGTACATAGCCTTTCTTAACAAAAATATTTAGTTCATAGTCCAACTACAAACAACATTTTCCGAATGCTCATTTCCATGATACTAGGGTTTTGAGAGAAACCACTACATATAGATATAATGATCATACAATCAAAACAACTATATTTTCAAACTAAAACTTTCAACAACATTGATATGTCGTGCACATGTAAATATATACCAAGCTATCAACAACTTGATAAAGCAGACTAGAGTCATGCCACTGCTAGTAACTAAATGAGGAGCTCAAAAAATTGCAAATCTTAACTGAAAAAACCACCAACATCTTCATCTACTCATAATCACAACAAATTTTCTGATGTCAAATCCTTGCAACATGTCATTGCATATCATAAGATAAAACCCTAATTTCGTTGTTACATAACCAAAGTCATAACTTTGAAAAATGTCTGATATACATTGCTTCCCTCATTATACAATGTTTCCTTGTTGAACAAGTATGCCCTAGAAAGGACCGGTGAAAACAACATCATAATCTACCTTCAAAATTTTCCTCAAACACTTGTGACTTGCTAGGCAGGTTACCAAATAAAAATAACCTTAATTTATATCTTTTATCACTTATCATATTAAAACCATAAACACCATTGAGTATGACTTTGATGAACATAGCTACCTTAGTAGAATGACTATGATAACTAAATGACATCAAATATCAACCATCATTATATTCCTTTCAAATCAACTAGAACCAAAGCAATTTTCTCATCAACGAATAACTTCCATAAAGAACATCAATAGTAGAATATAAATGTTAGAAATGTGCCAATGCTACTTCATCAACAACATTCATAATGAAGAACACTTTATATCATAATAATTGCAAACCCAAGGCACAGATAAAAATATGACTGACATCAATGACAAAACAATTCCAAAGCCAATATCCCCCCTCCTGGGTCACACAAAATGGACCTTCAATAGGGGGACCTCATAACCAGGTGAGGTATCTGGGGATACCATTTTTTGTCTCGCCAAACATAAAAGATACGTGGTTGTGGTTGAAAAGAAAATTTGAGAAGAATTTGGACAGTTGGAATAGGAAATTCCTATCTCTAGTTGGTAAGGCACAAGTCTATCAGAAGATTGTTTCCTCATACACTCTCTAATTTGCCTCTATGTGGTTTTTTGATAGTTACAAATTTAATGTAGTTCAAAAGAAAATGAAGGGTTTCCTTTGATCCGATGGGAAAGGCAAGAAGAAGTTGCACTTTGTGAAATGGGAGTGGTGTTGTCAAGATAAAGTAAATGAGGGACTTGGACCCAAAGATCTCAAAAAATATGGTATTGCCTTGACTACTAAGTGGATCATCAAGGCCCTTAAAGGGAATGAGCCCTGGAAGGTGCTTGTAAGGAATAACATTTCTCTTTTTGTACCCAAGTTAGCCAAGTCTTGGAAGGGCCTACCTTTAGTAATCTTCTTGTGACCGATGAATTATTATGGGCAGATTACACTTGGTCCATGAAGAATCGAAGCATAATGAAGCCACTAACGTAAATCTCAATAAGATCAATCAAATATAAATTAAACCAAGCATCCATTAAAACCAAGCATTCTAAACTAAGAAAGCATTAAAATGTCTACTCTAATCCATCTGAAACTTATCCCATTGTGGGACTGGTGTCACGTTGATGTGGAACAGTGACCCTTTCCCAATCCCATGGATCAATGATCTTGTTCTAGTCAGTTTTATTGAATAAAAATGATGGAACAGTTGTGATATGTGTATGAAAACATGATTTTAGTCTAAATGACCATGATGCAAACTAATTTAATATGATTTTATGCTAAAAATGATCTATTTATGCAAAATCTAACCTAATCTACATGGATTCTAAGCTAAAAGATTCAAACCCTAATTAATAAGCAAGCTAAATGGATGCATTATGTGATCATGGATGCCATTAATGGAAGCTAAAGTTATTTAATGCAATTAAAATGAACTAAAAGATGCTAAATATGAGTGTGAGTGTGAGTTATTTCAACAACATAAGTTTTCTTTTGAAATATGGATCCATTTGTCTCCAAATAGTGACCTATTTATAGGAGAGCAAATGAGAAATGGAGAGTTGAGATAAAAAAGGATAATCAATGGTCAAGGATGGAGGAAGGATGAAACATGGATCATGGATTCTCATCAAGGGTTGAAAATGTAAGATTAGATTTAATCAAGGGCTTACATTTAATCCAAACAAACACACTTTTAACTTGCACAAGAGGTCACAAGTTAACTTGCACATGAAGTTAAGTAAGTTTTTTATAAAAGGAATATTCCTTAGAATATCCTCATGGGTGAGGAAAATAGATATTTAACAAATTAAAACAAAGTTTAATTGTGTAAAAGGGGAAAGAATATTCCATGGGAATATTCCTTTTAAAGGAATGTGCAAAAGAGAAATATTCCCTTGCAAGTGGGGGGAATTAGATTTATTAGTAATTGATAATTAAATAATGTTAATTATGCAATTAGGGGATTTAGAAGAATTACATGATATTTATTAAATAAAATTATTTAATGAATGGGGGAAAGGTGGAATGATGTTTAATTAAATAACTTAGGGTCATTTAATTAAATAAGGAGATTTAGGGATTTAAATTAAATAGTTTGATTTATTTAACTTAATGAGATGAAATGTTAGCATGAAAAGGGATGAATTAACCTGATTAGATAAATTGGGTTAATAGATGAAAAATGAGGCAATCAATTAAATAGGCTAGGTTAATTTAATCAATTAATCGAAAAGAGCGCATGGATTTCAAGATGAAATGATGTTAGTATACCTGATTCGAGTGCATGATATCATTCAAGACATTTTTAAGTGTCTAAATTTTTCCCCTCTTTGAAGCAAGGTACCTGCTACTTCGGTTCAAATACTAACACTCTTCAAATTAAAAACTACTGCTCATATCAAAAAATTAAAAAATTGTGATTTTTTAGATGCCCCAATAGAAGGATTAAGCTAGTTCCTTGCCCCTTTGAGAAATCGAGCAAAAATTTAGAATTTTGGGTTGATTTCTCAACAAAGGTTAAATTCTACCACAGGGGTCCAGAAAGGTTTCAAGATGCAAAAAAATGGCAAAAACTTATGCAAAATAAGGTTCAGTTTGGAAAAATTGGTGAAAGTGATGAAAAACCCTTTCTTATGGTGAAATTAGAGCAAAAACTCCTAATTTGGAGGCATAAATAGGTGAGGAAGTGTCACTTTCTATTCATTTGTGCATTCACACTTAAGAGAAACCTTGCATTTTGAGCTCTAACCCTCTAACGAGATGGTGCAATGAGTGCTCCCATGACACATTTCTGACTGGGTTCGCAAGTACCAAAGGCTTCCAAGCGCAGGACAACCAATATGTGATTCGAAACTTGATTTGAAATTTGACTTTTTGGTGCATTTAATGCCCTTTGAAATTTGAACTTTGGCGGCATCACTCTACATTGATCCTATTTCTAGAATCAACGATGCTAATTTGATTTTTAGTGATGTATATGTTAATTGCGATGCAGTTTGCAATTTAGAATTAGGGTTTCAAATTCTAAATAGCGACACACATTTTGATTTGAAAATTAGGGTGAGGGTTTGCCAAAGATCAAATTGTGACACAGTTGTTTAGCAACACATGTCGTAATTTTTAATTTAAATGCTTTGGGTGTCGCATTTTAGAATTTGAATTATAGTGACGCTATCGTAAATAGTGACGCTATTGTCATTTTAGGGGATAACAACTCCAAACTCAATCAAATTGTTGTGAATTTTGACGTCGTACACTTCATGGGTGCAAGAGGTGATCTTGCCTTTGATATCATGTGAGCACTGGTTGACTGTATTTTCTAGACTTGGTGATTTATCTGATTTACGACAAGAGCACTTCAAAGAGATTGATTTGTGGTATGTTTCTTACATGCTTGTCGTTTAGACATATTTGGCGATGATGACAACATTGTGTGAGTGATGGCACAATGAGACCTCGTCATTCCACTTACCTACCAATGAGGCAATAGTGATGTTGGAGGATGTGTGTCAGATATTATGTTTTCCAATACATGGTGAGCATGTGTTATACGATGTTGACATTGGCTACGATGCATGCCATGAGGTCCTAGACCAGGAGGAAATCATCTTGGTTACCTCCTAGATAGACCTCAAGATGTATAGAGGTCAAGTGTCAACTTTTAGATTGATTATATTGGTGATCATCTCAAGTTTGGTTGCTCCAAATCAATGGAGTAGGGGATTCAGCCCAGGATGGGGACTGGCATGGCACATGATTATCTTTCAAAGGACTTACTATGCATGGGATCTAGTTATGTTGGCCTCTCTTTACCATGATATGCATGATTTTTTATACTAAAATGGTAGGGCTATTGGCATAGGGGTTACTCTTCTCCACATTTGGGATTGGGAGCACATTGTTGTGCTTCAACTGATTGTTCAAATGGCAGATATGGAGCCAGATGATCCAATTGTTTGGAGATATAGGGGTTCCACTAATTTTTAGGACATAGGTCAACTCAATGTTCCCTACTAGCACAAGGTGATTGATGATATGAGAGTATTCAGATGGTGCCCCTGGCTACAGATGTTAGCATGGTAAAACGATGTGCAATAGTTGGTCTTCACTAGACAGACCTAATTAATGCAAGGTCAAGAGCATACCATCATTGAGAGGTTCCTTCCAAATAGGGAGGCCAGACATTTCAACAAGCGGTAGGATAGGCCTGATGGTGCATTTACTGCCATTTTTGTGAGGTCAATCTGAGAGACAACATGGTGTCACATGATCCCATCCCATGAGGTTGTCAAGGGCTTCTGAAAGTTGGTTACTAGGCCATGGGAATACAATCAAGGATAGGTGGATGCATAAACAATTCCTACCTATGATGCTTGGTTCACACCCCCTCATTGATTGATAGATAACACAAGGGAGACCAAGAGGGAGGGGTATAGGCAGAGATGGAGGGCATCCATATGATGGGCAGGGCCAAGGATGAGGCAAAGGACAGGATGGCTAGGATCAGCAAGATGGATGGGTCCTAGGTGCAGCCCCATTGGTTCAGCAACCTCCACAATAGCCACCGTTAGGGCCAAATCCCTGTAATTTATAGATATAGTAGTTGCAGGTGGTTACAAGTGAGAGGCATTAGGGGAGACAACATATATTGGTTATTATTAATGAGAGAGACAAATCTAGGTAGCAAGTTTAGGCCTTGGAAGCTGAGAGGGATGAGGAGTGTCAACTCAAGCAGACCGCAAACATGCAGCTAGCATAGGAGGTCACATGGCGCCAGTAGCTAGAGACCATGACAGTTGCAGCCCAGGGCTAGACAGTATCTACCAGATTGTACATAGAGGTTGTGAATGAGGTGGAATATTATTGAATGCACTACCATAGGTATGTACCATAGGCACTTAGATAGTCGAATTACTCATAGAGGAGTGGGGCACATCTCAAGTCTGAGGATCAACCAGAGAGACATCCTGGTAAGGGTAGTAGCCATCAGGGCCAGATCGCTTGTACAGAGACACTTATTGATTATTTCTCGATTCTTTACAAAGATATGCATTAATGGGCTCATTTTTTATAGCCTCGTGGATATTGTACTTTTGATTGATATACATACATTAATTCATATATTGTACCATGACAGACATTTTGTTGATATATATGATATGATATGGATTCATGATGATGTGATGTGTTTGTTTTATTTCATGCTTATGAATGTATGGATGCACTTTGATATGATGTGATGTGATTCTTATATATTTTTATGTGATATGTGATGATATATGTGATATGCAATGTAATTAAATGCAATGGATGGATATACTTCTTTTTCAATATCTTTTCATGACATATTGTGGGATGGATGATATGATATATAGATGTTATGTGTATGCAAATCATATGGATGCATTTCTTTTTGTGTATTTTCTTATGTAGTTTAATGAGATGATGATGTATGCATATGGATGTTATATATGGATAATGTAGGTGTTCATGTGTATGACATGATAATGTGATATATGTTTATGATATGTGTGCAACTATTTAGGATGCTCAGAATAACAAATCTATATTATTCGTTGTAACTTAAATGATAATGATGATGAAAGATGTATGTTTCCTATGATATGTTGTGATTATGCTAAGATGATGTAGGATGTATGCATGTTGATGATATGTGGATGCAGGATGGATGCATTAATTTTTTATTTTTTCTAACTGTCATGATATTAGGCTAGCATGGAGAGAATATAGAAGAAAGAAGATGAATGACCATTGATTTTGATGATTGACTCAAAAGATCCAACAAGTCTATGATCCATTGAGACTTTATTAGAGATGGTGATGAGAAATGAATGATGATGATGATGATGATGATGATGATGATGATGGTTTTCTCATATCTTGGGATTGGGATTTTCCATCATTCCTTATTTTTGATATAACACATAGACACGATGCATCAAGGTATTGATAACCAGGATGGCGTTGTATCTAGTGTAATGGACTTTGACTCTGCAAACAAATAGGATATTTCTTGTTCACACCTTGATATATAGAAACCTCATTGGAATGTGAGTTAGAAGCTTAGAATATATTGGACCAAAGCATAAGGAATAGTCAAAAACGTACTCCAAAAAATATCCCTACACGCAACTAAGCAAGTATGCGGTAAGATTATTTTACAAGAATACCCACAAGCATAGTAAACGAAATATAATGATTGATGCCCCATTCTTTTCTCTCTAAATTTTTTTGATAGACATCATTGAGAGGTCATCAAAATGGATCATTAAGATAAATCAGAAGAAAAGAACAAAGAAAAATAGTCAGATCTATCTATATCTCTTGCTAGTTTAAATATAGCTAAGGTGTTTTTTGATACTGATGTCCATCACAAGAAGGATGCATCCTAGGACATGTTGATCAAATGGTTTTATTTAGAATGATGATGAGCTTTATGATAATCCATTGATACAAACTTCACTGACTTGTTTACTTATGATCTAGATGCTAGATTTTGACACTTAAGTTCTCACTTTATGACTCGCTATACTTGCTTTCTATTTGATTTACCAAAGGTTGAAGGGGATGAATGATTTATTATGGATGAAGGTTTATTGCAGGTGAAAGCGAAATGGGATGGATGGTTTTGGATTTTTTAGAATATTTCAATGTTTTTGGTATTTTTGAAAAAATATTGAGGTTGTTTTTGGTCTTTTTGAGAGTTTATGTGAATGTTTTTGGATTTTCGATTATTTGAGTTTGTTTAGGGTTTTATGAGATTTTCCAAATGTTTAAAGTTTTTTGAGATATTTGAATTTTTAGGGATTTTCAGAGATTTTTTCCAAGAACCTAACCTAAAAGACCTATCCTAGGGGCCTCGGGAGCTAATCAAAGATAAACCTTGCCTATATTATACACGCAAAGACCACATAGTTTGACTGACATGACTTAATAATGATGAAAAATGAATAGTTGATGGAATGCTAGTTTATTATGACATAATCCTAAAGGATTGACCTACGGTGTCTCAGGGGCACAAAAATGATGGCCTTTCCTACGTTCAAGCTCAGAAACCCATAATTTGACAAGGGTACTATTTTTGGATTTTCGATGTTTGACCTTTTTAGGGATTTTTATGTTTTTTGGATGTTTTGGATTTTGACTTTACAATTTTTTGAATGTTTTTGTATTTTTTAGTTGTATAGGATTTTGTAAATGTTTTTGGATTTTCTTATGAACATTTTACCAATTTTTTTGGGATTTTCGATAATATTTCCAATAACCTTAAGATATACAAGAACCCAACATGATCCATAACGAATTGCCCCAGTGTGATATGATAGACTAACTCAATGTAGGCAGGACAAACTGACCTTTAGGAATATGCCAAGTAGTACTAAAGGGGATATGATAGTTCAAAAAATCAAGCTATGATAAGGACACGGATGGGCGATGGAATAAATAGGATGAATGAGGCGATAGATGGAGGGTGATGCAAAGAATGATAAGATAAGGAGACAAAGGTAGATGGAGGTGCTTTATTTTTGCAAGGCACCTGTTTGATAGGTTTTCACCAAGGTACTTTCCCAAAGCACCATAGAAGTGGTCTTCACTAGAGGATTATTTATTTTCTTCTTTTTTAAATCCTTTTTCTCATTTTTTTGGATTTTGATCACTTTTTTTTTTGTATTTTTAGATTTACACCTTTCAAGACTAGGCATAAAACTTTTTAAGATGCAAGTTGTTAGTTGGTTCTTGCAAGGGTTCACCTTCAAGTGTAGATATCTGATATGCTTCTAATCCATGGCTTGTTGTGATGAAAAAGGGACCCAACCAACTAGGTTCAAACTTTCCTTTACTATCTTGATCTGAAAGATTCTTTTGATTCTGCTTTAGGACAAGATCCCCTACCTAGAAAGACCGACATTTGATCTTCTTTTTATAGCTTTGCTTCAATCAGTTTTTATATAATTTCAAGTGATTAAGAGTGTCAAGAGGACGCTCGTCCAAAAATTCTATCTCATTCAGTTGAGATACTGTGTATTCTTCATCGGTGATCAGGTATTGTAGTGACACTCGTAGCAAGGGTAGCTCAACCTCAATAGGCAAGATGGCTTTTGATCCATAGACCAAGGAGAAAGGGTTTGCACCTATAGGTGTGCATATACTAATTTTATAGGCTTAAAGAGCAGGATTTAACTACAGATTGTAGTCACGGCCAGCTTCATTGACCATTTTCTTAAGTAATTTTTAGAATGGTCTTATTCGTAGGCTCAGGTTGATCATTACCCTGGGGTTAATATGGGGTAGAGAATCAATGCTAGATGTTAAATCTTTGGCATAGCTCTTTCACATCCTGATTCTTGAAGGGTGTTTTGTTGTCTGAGATAAGGGTTTGGGGAACATCATAATGACAAATTAGGTAATTCTGGATAAACTTGGTAATTTTTTCCCCATTATGTATGTCATAGGAATGGCTTCAACCCACTTGGTAAAGTACTCAGCGGCTATTATGATGAGCTTGTGACTATTGGATGAGGTTGGAGTGATCTTTCCTATTAGGTCAAGCCCCTACTATGAGAAAGGCCAAGGTATGATCATTAGTTACAACTCTTCAGATGGAGCATGAATCAGATCTCCATGCTATTGACATTGGACATATTTCTGCACATACTGATGAGCTTCACTTTCCATGGTTGGCCAATAGTATCCAACCCTCAATATTTTCTTACTTAAATTCATACCACTAGAATGGGAACCACATATACCATCATGTACTTTTGTCAAATCGGTCAAAGCTTCCTCTTGGTTGAGATATCATTATAATTTTCTTTCGATGCTTCGGTAATAAAGGGTATCACCTAAGATCACAAATCGAGATGCCTTCTTTACAAAGATATTTTTAAGGTTGTAGGTGATATTGGATGGGAGAGTTCCTCTGCTTAGGTAGATGAATATCTCATGGTACCATGGGGATCTAGGACCAACAATGACACACACAAATTCAAATTCAAGGATTTTTAAAGTCGGTACAAGAATTTGTTCTACCAAGAATTCACATTGAAATACATTTTTCCACATGGTCTAATAGTGATTCGATTGTTTCCATGGAATTTGTTGCTCTATTGGTCATGTGAGGGGTATGTTCAAAAGTTATATCAATGAAAAGGTCCTTGAGACTTTCTACCATCTTCTTATAAGGATTAAGCTTGTCATCCTTAGTTTGGTAGTTGTCATTGACTTGTTTGATAACCAACTATGAGTCTATGTAGACTTTCATCTCTTGTATCTTCCACTAAACAACTATCCTTAGACCTCTGATTAGGGCTTCATACTCAGCAATTTTGTTAGTACATGTAAATGATAGCCTATATGATTTTGGAATTCAATCACCTTGAGGGGTGATGAAAATAATACCTGCTCTTGATCCATGTTGGGTGAACGATCCATCAAAGTACATTTTCCATCAATTGGTTAGATTGATAAGGAACACTGATTCATCAAGGAACTTAGATATTAATGGGTTCTCTTCATAGATAGGTGCCTCTCCTAGTTGGTATGCAATCACTTTTTCCTTGATTTCCTTGCGCTCCATGTACTCTATGTCAAACTTAGTTAAGATCATTACCCATTTGGCCATTTTCCCAATGAGAGTTGCTTTGGATAACATTTATTTTAATGGGACAATATTTGCAATGAGTTTTACTTGATGTGACAACATGTAATGTCTGAAATTTTGTGAATAAAAAACCATTACTAAGAATTATTTTTCAATGGGTGAATAGTTAATTTTGTATCCCACTAAGGTCCTACTGATGTAATAGATAGCCCTTTTCTTTTCGTCTTCATCATGTTGTGCTAGAAGAGCACCTAGTGCTATTGATGTTGCTGAGATATATATGATCAATGGTTTTTTTAGTATCGGCGGCATGAGCACTAGGAGTTTCAATAGATAGTCTTTGATGTGTTGGAAGGCTTTATCACACATCCCATCCCACTTGTAAATTATTCCTTTATGGAGAAGATGCGAAAATGGCTGGATTTTTTCTAATAGTTGCACTATGAACCTTTGAACGAACTACAATCTTCCTTGTAACCCTCTCATCTCCTTTAGTGTTTTTGTTGGTTCCATGTCGAGGATGGATTTTAATTTTGGTAGATTAATTTCTATTCCTCTTTTTGAGATGATATAGCCAAGATTTTTCCTGATGTAACCCTAAAGACACACTTTTTGGATTCAGTCATACCTTGTACTCTTCAAGTCTATCAAAGAGGGGTCCTAAGACTTGTATGTGCTCATTCCTTTTCTTTGATTTTTCCTGATGTAACCCTAAAGACACACTTTTTTGGATTCAGTCATACCTTGTACTCTTCAAGTCTGTCAAAGAGGGGTCCTAAGACTTGTATGTGCTCATTCCTTTTCTTTGATTTTTCCAAAATACCATCCACATAATCTTCAACTATTTTATGGATCATGTCATGAAAGATGAGGGTCATTGCTCTTTGATAGGTTGATCCTAAATTCTTCAACCCAAATGGCATCACATTCTAGAAATAGGTTCCCCATGGAAAAGTGAATATCATTTTGTGTTGATCCTCCTTGGCAATTATGATTTGATTGTAACCTGAAAACCCATCCATGAGTGATATAATTCCATGCCCCATTGTTAAATCCATGATGAGGTCAATGTTAGGAAGAGTTAAATCATCCTTGAGGCATGCCTTGTTTAAGTCTCTGAAATCAGTGCAAATTTTGATGCCCCCTAGTGGGTTTGGAGACCGGTACAAGGTTTGAAACCCACTCAAGATAATCTATCAGTCGGATGAACCCAACGTCAAGAATATTTTTTAACTCTAGTTTCACCAAGAGTGTTATCTGAGGGTCAATCTTCCTTGATTTTTTCTTTATTGGCTTGGCTTTAGGATAAATTGCTAAGTGATGCACAACCACTTCTAGATCGAGCCCTAGCATATCAGTGTATGACCATGCAAAGTTAGCTCTTTTCTCTTTCAGTAATGATGCTAGGTTTTTTTGTTCATCATCCAACAAGGATTCAGAATAGAAAGTGATCTTGGGTGCTCCTTTTGTTCCCACATTAACTAGAGTGGCTTTTTCTACTAGAATTTTTGGCTTCTCTGGATGTATTTCACTAAGGGGGAGATTGAATCCATCCTTGGGCACCTCGAAGAGGTTTTCACCCTCAAATACATCCTTTGTTTTTACTAGTTTAGGATCAAAAAGTGCCACAATGTGGTTTTCACTCAAAGATCTACATTTTATTTTTATTTCATCAATTTTGTGACTGAAGGACTCAATCATCTCCCCGTAGTACGCCCTTGTGTCTATCTCTATGTCAAAAATTTCTATGTGATTTTCCCATGGTAAGATGTCATGGAGTCCCATGAATTTTTAGATCACTTTATCATTTTCAAATAAATCAAGAATTGGCGGTCCTTGTTGGTCCAAGTCAATGAGTTGTGGGTATACTAGGTGTATTTCAGTGGGTTGATTGCTTGGAGCAAAGGATGTTATGGATATCATAAAGAGATTTTTTCTCAAATAAGTCAGCAAAATTAAGGGGGAAGTCTTCTAAGGTCATATCACGTGATGTAGGTAACCAAGAGGAAGCCTCGACATGTTTAGCGGAAGTACCTTTGCCAATAAGAGTGACCTTGCTAGTAGTGCAACCTAGGCCAAGATTATTTAGGCATTTCTCATGAATGATGGGTTCTAGCAAACCATTATCATTCTATCCTAGTTTCTCATTCTTGTTAAAGCCCCATCCCTTCATTAGTTGTAATCCTTTTTTGTCATCTTCCATGGGAAGCATGGGGATGGGTCATCCATCCTGATAGAGGAGTTTAGAGACATATTCCTCATTGATATCTTCTTGGTCTAGATCCCCCCACTCGATGAAGGTATTAGTTGTCATCTTGATCGTTTCATCCTCTTTGTTGCTAGATGTGGGTTTCCCATGGGATTGAGGAGAAAGAGGTAGTTCTCGCAAGACAAAGGTATTCTTCATTAGCTTATAGTTTCCACAACCATCATCCTGGATCACTGATTTATTTTCAGGAATATTCTGCACAATAGGTATTTTCATTTTTGAGGTCGATGCAAGGGATGATGGGTCAAAAAATGAAGCAAGCAGGTTAATCCCTTCGTCATTCTTGGGTACTTGGGGGATCTTATAGAACTTGGCTTCAAGATTCTTGCAGTAGTAAAAAGGTTTAGAATCTCCATGGATGGTAATCTCTCTACCTTCAAAAGGAAACTTTGCACATTGATGATAGGTCAAGGCTACAACTTTTAAATCATACATCCATGGTCGACCAAGTAGGATTTTGTAGGGAAGATCAAGGTCTAAAACTTGGCACATAGTTTCTGCAATGATAGGTCCCACTTGGATGGGTAACAATATGATGCATTGTGATACCTGCTCTTGGTCATCATATTCTCTGATGGTGGTACTTTTTGCTTTCTCAATAGTATCCTCTAAATAGCCCAAGTTCTTGATTAACTGAACGGTACAAATTTTTAGACCAACACCTCCATCTAGTAAGAATCTTTTGACTTTTTTTTTATGAATGAAAACCTCAAAGTGTAAAGCATGGTTATGAGATGGTTGTGATGGTAGATCTCGTTCTGAGAAGGTAAGGATATGATTAGCGATATGCCCTACCATAGCTTGAAATATATCTATATCAATATCCTCAGGGATGGATGACTTTGATAAATCTTTCTTTATGATTTCCCTATGCATGGGGGATAGCCTTGATAGTTCCAAGATTGAAATTTGTGTAGGAGTCTTCTTAAGCTGATATAGGAGATTATACTTGTTGGGATTTGATGGTGGAAAAGTAGTTTGTGCCCTAGATTGAGATGGGACTCCTTGGATGGTGACTTTTCCATGTTACATGGTAACTCCACACTGCACGCTTGGCCCTTTGATGGTGATGACAATGATGACACTATCACAAGAAGTGACTACATTGGAATATGTATGTTGCACATTTTTGTAATCCTTATCTTTTTTAGTATTTTTTGCTTTATTATGATCTTACATAGGCTTCTTGTATATCTTAAGATCTTGATTCCTAGCTGGTACCTCAATAGATATGGTGTCATTTTCTATGAGGTCTTGGATAATGCTTTTGAGCCTCATGCAGTTTTCCATTTTTTGTCCTTCAATTTTGTGAAAGTCACAAAGGTCACTCTCATTGTACTAGGATGGTTGCTCTTGTGGTTCTTGGTAGTTTTCAAATTTGGGATGTTTTATCAAGTTTGACTCTACCAACTTCTTCATGATGGTCTCGATAGGTTCAAATAACTATGTGTACTTGCATTTTGGATAGTTTTTCTTGTTAGACGTTCGCCTTTGTTGCGTGTCGATATTGTTGATCTGATTTTTCTGAGGAGGTTTTGTGTGTTGCACAATTGGTTGAATATTAGCAACTTGATTGTTGTTTGGTCTAGAAGCACTTAGGACCACCTTAGCATCTATCATTCCATCACTTTTTTGTGTTCTTGTTCTTAGCCCAGACACGAGGCTTGTCGTTTGAACTAGTCGATGGACGGTTGTTAGCTTGAGTATTCCCTGGTGAGATTAGAGCTCTCTCGATGTTAATGGCTCTAGGGATAAACTCATCATAGGATGTGATGCACTACATTTTCAAGTGGAAGGATAGATCTAGATCTAGATTTGTGATGATGATCCCCACTTGTTGTTCATCAAGAAGAGGCCACTTTCTCTTACTAGCTCTTTTCCTCCATCGCTACAAGAAATTAGCAAAATATTTTCCTTTTTTCTCTCTCTGAGAGTATACAACTCTTCTAGGCTTGTGTCCATGTAAAGGTTAAAGGAGAAGTAATCAATTAATTTATCGGTTATTTCTTGGAAATTTTTTATATCGGGAGGCAGTTGACAAAACCAATCCATTGCAAGACCTGTTAAACTTTGAGGGAAGAGCCGCATCAAATAGGAATCATTATAGGCCACCTCCATACACATGACATTAAAATCTTTGACATGGTCCACAATACTTCCTCTCCCTTTGTATTTATTGAATTTGGGGATTTCAAATCTAGGAGGGAATGGTACCATTGTGATGTTTCTATCAAATGGATATGGACATAAGTTATGTGTATGGGGCTTCTTTGTCTTACCCATCCGAAGATCTTGCATTTCTTGTGACAACGCCTTGAGTTGTGATGCTAGATTGTCTTGCAGGTTTGGTGGAGGAACATACATTGAGTATTGTGAGGGTGGATGGATTATATATGGGATTCTAATATGTTAAAGGGTTATATGGTGTATATTACAGTGTGGGATTATGTGGAGGTGATTGAGGTGTTGATGTGTATGTTCCTAACATATTTGTATTGATGATGTTATATTGAGGATTATTTTTTAGGAACTTTGTTGTTGTTGTTGGACATATTGTTGAGCTAGTAAGGCTTGTTGTTGTTGTTGAGCCATAAGGGCTTGTTGTTGTTGTTGTGTCGTCAGGGCTTATTGTTGGGCCTACTTTTGTCCTAGGCTAAGGCTACTTGTTGTGTCATTAAGGTTGCTTCTTGTTTTTGTTGTTGTGCTACATGTTATGCCGTTAAGGATGCTTGTTGTTGATGATGTTATTGGACAGCTTGTTGATAAGACTATTGTGCTACTTGTTGTGTCTCTAAGGCTACTTGTTGTTTTTGTTGTTGGGCTAAGGCTTCTTTTTGTTATTGTTGGGCTAAGGCCGCTTATTTTTGTTGTTACTGGTATTGATGTGCTAAGGTTGCTTGTTGTTGTCAATGTTGTTGGATGGATTGATAAGCCTATTATGCTTGTTGTAAAGCTAAGGCATGCACTTGCAATGTAGGATCAGTTGGTTGCTGGGACACTTGTGATAGATTGTGTGTGTTGATATTTTGTGTGGGTAGCAGATTGGTGATGAGAGGTTGGGGGTTCCCTTTTTTTAACATTCCTTGGAAGATGGTGGATTGATATGGAGGAACGTAAGTTTGAGGTCCCATTTGATTTTGCATGGTGAAGGGGATCGTGGGTAAATATGAGGATGGTATCAGTAGAATTTTTAATGGTAATGACATGTTAGGACCTTAAGTCTATTGATTGAAAAGGTTCCCTTATCCAAGGTCTTGAATATTTCCTTGTGTTAGGGATGTGGTCAAAGTATTACATGGGTCAATGGAATTTGTCACCAAGGGATTGTTTTGATTCGGGTTGATGATGGATAGAATGAATGTTTTTTGTGAAACCAATGGTGCACATGAACCAGTTAGGGGATTGGACAAAGATGTCCCTATTTGCATTAAGTATTGATTTTTCATTATGGTGTTGACATGTGCTTGTGGGTCGATTTGAGACATTTGGTCCATACTTCCTTGTGAGATGTTATGCATACTTATGGTACTTGTGGGGATGGATGAAGATGGGTACCCTCGATATATTAATGTTGTCATGGATTCATGAAGTGTAAGTGGTTGATGTTGGTTTTGGTGTTGGAAGTGTTCAGGAATGGTAGCAGTGTCAAATGTTGGTGTCCAAGTAGTGGATGGATTGGTCTTGAGGGTACCCAAAAGTGTATTTCTTTCAAATGGAAGAGTTAGACCAAAGTCCTTGGAAAAACTAGTTGCAATAATAGAAGTGGATGTTTGATTTAGACCTAGTGATGGATTTTTTAAGCCATGTGTCAAATTTTGTGCAAAAAAAGATAGGGAAATTAGAGAAACACTTTCTAAGGCTTGATGTTCTTGTTTGTACTCCATGAGTTCTTCCTTAGTAAGTCCAAATGGGTTGTTTATAACATCTTAAGCCTCACACGGTCCCAATGGAGATGAGGGTTGTTGTGATGGGGTAACTTGAATTCTAGGATCAAATTCTAAAGGATTGGGATCACTTGAGGTTAATGTGACTTTGGTTTTCTCCATGATTCTCTTATGTTGTGATCTTGTCTTTACCATAAATTTTGGGTCACCTACAAGAGATTTGTGTTGAGATTTGTAATGTTTAAACTCTCTAGTTGACTCTAATCTAGGTAAAAGGGATTCTCTAAGTCTCTTGGGAGCAATGATGATAATGGGGGATGAAGAGATGGATGATTTGTAAAGTGATTTTTGCAAACATTTTGGAACAACACTTTTGACTTGAGATTGATGTTTGATGTTAGGATAAAAGATGTTTATAAACTTGGAAATATATAGGGTAGACTCATGACCTTCAAGATAAAATAGTTCAAAGATGATAACTAACTCAGCTAAGTGAATGGAAAAGGATACATTTCACATAAAAAGTAGCTAAGTTAGGGGTTGTTTTGATAGATGTTCAAGTCAAAAAAGTGTTGGTGTATTCAATTTTTTTTTTGCAAATTTTGGTGAAGTGAAGGATGAATTTTGATGGAGGGGTGAGTGGAATATTTGACCCAATGTTTACCTAAAATGAACCTTTGTGTGATAATACCAAGGTAGTGAGAAACATGCTAGACCTCTAAAATTTTCAAATCCTAAAGACCCAATGTTTTAGATAGGTTCATTATCATGAAAAAGACTTGGGTTTTGACCAAAAAAGAACATATTCAAGTTTGGATTGTTCCTTGAAACACGTTTATAGAATTTGTATAAATCTTGGTTATGTTTTGGTGAAGCGTTGAAAGTTAGTTTTTGAGAGCTTTTGGAGTAAGATGCCTAAGTTTAAAATGACAATTTGTAGACCTTCTCTTGGGAATCTTGATTTTGCGTGAGAACATTTGGAGAAGTTTAAGATCATGGAAGAGGATATTTATTTCCACGCAAGTGGTGGTAATATGGGCCTTCTAATCACAATATTGGTTAGTTCCTCTTCTTCCTCTAAGATGTTTGTGTCATTTCTCCACTGAATGGGTATTTCCTTTGTGTCAAAAGTGAATCTTATTAAACTACTAATGATATTAGTTTGTTCTCCTTCAATGAGTTCAAATTTTGGTTGAATAATAGCAGGTGTAATATCAGGTTGTTCAATGGGAGCGATCGGTCTCCAAATGGTCATGTGGGATTCATTTTTTTCAAATTATCTTGCTTAAGTGAGTTTATTTTACCAAAACCACTTGTCTTGATTATGTTTTCAAACTAAATGTCTATGTCAAAAACATCATAAATTTCACAATGTCCATTTTGTGAAAAGGTTAAAATTTAAGACATACTTTCCTATGTTGACTTTTGAAAATATGGATTGAGATATAAGTCAAGATATTTAGAAATCTCTAAGGATAGAAATCCTTAGGATAAGCATTAATATCAAGGATTTTTTCAAAATTTATCCATACTTTGACCAAAGGGTTTGAAATTTTGAGGAAGATTGTGAATGTTTGTTTGCAATGTTTTGGAACTAAGAAAAGTATTAAACTAACTCACAATAATTTACCACCTAGGTTGAAATGTCCATACTTGTTGATTCCACACTTGGATTTCTCCAAACACTAAGACAATGCAAACAGTTAGAGATTTGGTGACACTGGATCCCCTCCACAACACACACTTCTTGGGACCACCAAATCTCAAAATCCTGAAGATCCTAAGGATTTTTTTGTTTCAACAATGAATAGTACAAATGTGGGACCACTTCGGAACAACCGTTCTTGCAACAACAAGCATTAAGGATTTTTGGTAACTAAATAATTTGGTTCTTAGTAACAAACCGAGAACACCCAGCCATATACACACCCGCTTTTCCACTTAAGGCTCTTACTATTGTTCCCATTCCACTTAAGGAATGTTACTAGGTGCAATATGTTATACAGTCCAGGATAGAAGGTACTTTCTCATGATTTCTTGACCTTTAATATAGCCCACCGATAAACGTGCTTGCAAGAACTTTCCTATGAGGTTTCCTATTGTAGGGTTTGTCTCATAGTAAGTCCTCTCTTAAGGGTGACACAAAGCATAAAGGTGTACTTAAGTATTTCTATTTACCCAAGATTGCATGAAGCGCAAGGGGATTGGATGCGTACTATAAGTGCACACAAACAACAAAGTACACTTGGAGTGTTTCTCTTCACCAAAGATTGCACAAAGAGCAAGGGGATTGGATACACACTACAAGTCTATCACAATAAAGCAAGAACTCATTCATTTTAACCTCTACAACTAAGATGAATTCATATTATGCACCAAATGAAATGTTAATTTGCCTTGTTCAATTTTAAACCCAAAATACAGTAATGAAATGAGGGTTCAATTTTAGTCCTGCTTGAGCATTCTTTTTAAAACCCAATTGAAAGCTAGTGTGGTCTTAAAGAATAAAATAAAAAGTATATGAAATTGGGTTTAAATTTCCCCAAAATAATCAAGAAACTTGTTACAATTATAAGATTCAAAGATGAGAATGCTTCTTCACTTTAACTTTTATTGTCCAACGTGCAAAACCTAGTTAGCCTAAAAACTAGAACGTCGTTAGAAGCATATTAGTGGTCAAATAAAGTAAAAAAAATTAAGACACATGCTAAAAACAAGTCATTGTTTTGCTTACCAGATTAGGACGTCATTTTTCATGATAGCATCCTTCTGGTGAATTAGGGCATCACTCTGGTGAATTTGGGTGTCGCTCTATAGAAAACTAGTGACAACGATAGCGTCGCTATTTTGGGAGTGTCATCGTTTATAAATCTTGATACCTCTAAAATTATTTGGTGTCATTTTGTTTAATCGACGTCGAGATATTAAATAGGTGTCATTGTTCATGATCAAAATAGCTTTGTTGTATGGCGGCGCCTAGAAAGGGCATCACTGAAATTGTTTTGGTTGTCGTTGCATCCTACAAAAGTTAGAAAGAATAGAATTTGAGATAGAAATTGATTAAATTTGATTGGTTTTTCCCTCCTTCTAGTGCTAGAATGTGACCGACGGATTAGTATTGGCCAATTACGCTTGATCCATGAAGAATCAAAGCACAAGGAAGCTGCTAACGTCAATCTCAATAGGATCAATCAAATGTAAATTAAACCAAGCATCCATTAAAACCAAGCATTCTAAACTATGAAAGCGTTAAAATGTCTACTCTAATCCATCTGAAACTTATCCTGATGTGGGAGTGGTGTCACGTTGATGTGGAACAATGACCCTTTCCCAATATCGTGGATCAATGAGCTTGTTCCAGACAGTTTTATTGAAGAAAACTGATGGAATGGTTGTGAGATGTGCATGAAACATGATTTTAGTCTAAATGAGCATGATGCAAGCTAATTTAATTATTTTATGCTAAAAATGATCTATTTATGTAAAATCTAAGCAAGTAGAATCTAAATGGATTTTAAGCTAAAAGATTCAAACCCTAATTAATAAGCAAGCTAAATGGATACATTATGTGATCATGGATGCCATTAATGGAAGCTAAAGCTAAATCTATTTAATGCAATTATAATGAACTAAAAGATGCTAAATATGAGTGTGAGTGTGGGTGATTTCAATAGCATAAGTTTTCTTTTGAAAGATGGATCCATTTGTCTCCAAATAATGACATATTTATACGAGAGCAAATGAGAAATGGAGAGTTGAGATCAAAAAGGATAATCAATTGTCAAGGATGGAGGAAGGATGAAATATGGATCATGGATTCCCATCAAGGGTTGAAAATGCAAGATGAGATTTAATCAAGGGCTTACATTTAATTCAAACAAACACACTTTTTACTTGCACAAAAGGTCACAAGTTAACTTGCACATGAAGTTAAGTAAGTTTGTTAGAAAAGGAATATTCCTTAGAATATCCTCATGGGTGAGGAAAATAGATATTTAGAAAATTAAAACAAAGTTTAATTGTGCAAAAGGGGAAGGAATATTCCTTTTGGAGAAATGTGCAAAGGAGGAATATTCCCTTGCAAGTGGGGGGATTAGATTTATTAGTAATTGATAATTAAACAATGTTAATTATGCAATTAGGGGATTTAGAATAATTACATGATATTTATTAAATAAAATGATTTAATGAATGGGGAAAAGGTGGAATGATATTTAATTAAATAACTTAGGGTTATTTAGTTAAATAAGGAGATTTCGGGATTTAAATTAAATAGTTTGATTTATTTAACTTAATGAGATGAAATGTTAGCATGAAAAGGGATGAATTAACCCAATTAGATAAATTGGGTTAATAGATGAAAAATGAGGCAATCAATTAAATAGGATAGGCTAATTTAATCAATTAAGAGAAAAGAGGATGGGTTTCAAGACAAAATGATGTTGGTATACCTAGTTTGAGTGCATGATATCATTCAGGACATTTTTTAAGTGTCTACACTTCTCATCACCAAGTTCCCAATATTTCCTATAGGTTCCCTAGTCTTCAGGAGTATTTGGAAGGCTTGGGAAGAGGTTAGGGGTAACTTCACTTGTCTTCCCTTAACTAATGTCAATAACAATATAATCCATATTGGTAGGTCCATATGGTGGAACCTTCAATATAATGGGAAACCCTTAGCCTTGCTACAAGGTTGCTTTGCTAAGAAATGGTCTCAATTTGGTATCAAAAATTTTAGCAATATCATCAAGTATGGGGTCTTGATTAGTTGGGATCAATTAAGGGTTGATTTTGATTTACCGCCCTCCAACCATAGAACCTATTCTATTGTTAAAGAAGCTTGCAAAGTTTGGATCCCAAACCTTAAAATAGATAAGTAGGTTGATAATCCAGTCGAGCTCCTTTGGAAGGGTTTTTTGTCTCTGTAAGAAGTAAAGGCTAAAACTATAGCACCCCTAGTGACTATCTTAATAAGGTATGGAAGACCAACCTTGATAGAAAATATTGGAATAAATTGTTTTGTTCTTTGTGGCATAAAGGTATTGATGTAATAAAACATGTTTCAGATGGCTTGTACTGTTACAAAAAGTGCCTTTTAAACTGAATTTTTTTTACATTGATATTTGTAACCTATGTAAGGTACTTGAGACTATGCAACACATATTTTTTGAAAAAAAAAATTCTAATGAAATATGGAACTTACTTCTTAGTGATTTGGAAATTCGGGATATTAATGGAAAAATTAATTGGAAGGAAATTCTTATAGCAAATAATAGGAAATTGAATAAAGATATACAATTATTTTGGTTTATATTATCTTCTAAAATTTTGTGGTTCCTTTGGAAGGCAAGAAATGAGGACAATTATAGTGGGGTTCTGAGGGTGCTCATTGAGTCTGCCAAAAGGCCCACCCTTTTCAATATTGCTTTACAGGTAGTGGCTACGATGGAGATTACTAAGAGAAAGTTCTTAAAGCTACTAAAGGATGGGATTGTGCTCATACATCTAGATGAGATTAAATATGGACACTCTTGACAGTAGGGACAACCCAACCTTCCTATGTTTTTGAAAGCACTTGAGACCTTCAAGAAGGAATTCAATGAATATTTAAGGAAAGATAAGTGCACTCAAGAGGAGAGAGACCCAAGGTTGTTCACAAACTAGAACCTAGATATTGAAGAAGTCTTCTCCAATGTTGAACTAGATGCCATCAACACCTTGGTTAATTGGGGCTCCATGGAGGAATGCAATGAAAGCGGGAACCTTGGAGCTAATAGCTAACTGATGTCTACAAAGCCTCTTATTTTTGTATCTAATATGTAATATGTTGTATCTTTTTGCATAATCCGATGTGAATATGGTGTATATCTTTTTGTACAGAGGGAATTACTGCTTAACATCCAATTTCCACTACTTGGACCTAATGTAAAAGCCTATATATGAATTTACTCAACTTTAGTTAGTAGTGAAAACATTGTAATCTATGTTACACTATTATTAATATATTTAAAAAAAATCTAAGGAATAATTACTAATAAATTCTTGATTGGTACTTCACATCCTTAATAATAATAGTTGGGTTCATCAATATCACACCAGGTTTCTTACAAAGAAATTAATATTAACATGATTTTTTTTAGGCAAAAGGCTTAGTAGCCTATGTATTATATTATATTAATATCAATAATAGCTAATTACAAAATTTCCATAGAAGCAAGAGTGTCACTTTTATAAGCTGGTTCAAATATCATAAAAACATTTCTAACTACCCACACATATTTTGTATCATGATTAGTATGCCTTAATATTTATTGTATGATAATACTAAACTAGGTTTATTGCTAAGAAAATATTCAAGTAAATTATAAATAATAGAAAATCCAAATTAAAATATAGATGGAAAAATTAAAACAAACTAAACTAAAAAAATAAAAATAAGAAAAAATAA
Organism: Sequoiadendron giganteum; assembly: GCA_007115665.2. Classification (NCBI taxonomy): domain Eukaryota; kingdom Viridiplantae; phylum Streptophyta; class Pinopsida; order Cupressales; family Cupressaceae; genus Sequoiadendron; species Sequoiadendron giganteum. The sequence continues at coordinate 532,803,705 of CM021107.1, read as the reverse complement.
TACTAATTCAAATATAATTTAAGAAATAAAATCTATAATGAGTTCTCATTTATAAAATAAAAATGAATTTTGTTACCATCAACCCCTAAATTAAAGATTGAGAACCATAATTCATACTTCAAAGAACCATATTGTAAACCTAGAATTCCAAATTCAATGCCAAGCCATTTTTTTATTTATAAAATGTTGGAGACACTTTTCTCATAATCACCAGTTATACATACTAGCTCAAACAACTCCTCATAATGTCTTCAAACAATTAAAAATATTGCTTAGAATTATTATGTATTTAATTTAGTATGATCAATATAACAACCTATGTAAAACAAGTTAACACCTCCAAAAAAGTGTGAAAAAACCACAAAAGAGACTTGTTATGCCTTGCCTACACACCCCTTATTTTCCTTCAAAATATGGGGACCCTTTTATTGTTTTCTTTTCTTTTGTGTGTTTTCTTTTACAATATCTTAGTTAATGTTTTTGTACTCCTCTAATAATCTCTTCCTTAGAGAATTTTGTCTCCTTTTGATGGGGTTCTAGGACTTTCAAAGTGCCAACAAATCCTTTGGTTCCTCTCGAGTGGGGAACCTTGACAAGAACGTAGAACCTAGGTTCCAATATTTAGGTTCCTCCCATGACCCAGTCCCAAGCTTCATTTCTTCAACTTTGATTCCACTTCAAGTGGTGGGTTCTAATAGGGACCTAAAACCAAGTCCCAAGTCCTTTGTATATTCCATGGTCCAATGTCTTGTCATATCTTCCCTACATATTTTATGGCACTCATGTTCTCTCTCTATGGCCTTTATATTCTTTTAGGCTTTCATCTCTTCCTTACATTTTCACATTTTAACCCCTTGTGAGCTTAAGACCTCCTATCTTTCCTATGATTGTAATATTGTGTTCCTATTTGTGTGCTTGTGATCATTTGGGTGATCTAGGTGATATTTCTTAAATTTTTCTCTATCACATCTTGGTATTCATAAGTAATTCTTCTTCCTACCTGAGTTTCGTGTTGTCAAGTGAGTTCCGCTGCTAATCATTTTGTCTCTCTCCATTCTCATTTTTTCTCCTATTGATTATTGCAAGTAGTTGTTTCTTTAATTGATTATGTTGAGTAGGTTTTATTTTATTTATCCCTTATTTTCCTTTTCTTTTCATGCTTAGTATAGTCTTAAATCCTTGCTTGTTTTATTTTTAGGGTTTCTACATTTTATCCTCATGGGTTTTTCAATTAATTAAATGTGCCTTTTAAATCATTTTTTCCTACCATCGTAGGGATTCAAAAATGTGACCTAATATTTATTTGTTATGGGTCATGGGTCCCAATATAGACTTGGAACCAAGTTTTAGGTTTATGTCCTTACTTGGATCCCATGCCCACAATCTCCTCCTCTTAATTCTTTCCTTAAGAACTCACTCACTGGGTATTAGGCATCAAGTGTCACTGGTCAAGGAATTTAAACCTAAATCCAAATTCCATGTTTTTACCCACTCTCCATCCCCCACTCATCATAAAATCCCCTTTCCATCTAATAAAATGCATCCCTTATATGTTTTATTTAGATGTCGATAGCCAAAGGGAACTTGGAATCTAGGTTCCAAGTTCTCATTTCTTTATGCAACCCACCATCTGCCTCATCACAATAAACCTTTTACTTCTTTCATATATTACAATCAAGGGGCCCAATCAAAATTTGGAACCTATGTTCCAATTTTTTAGTTCCTTCCATAACTTTCCACCCACTAGTAGTCACAATAATCTTTTTGCATATGTTTCAATTAGATTTTGAGACTCGATAGGTACTTAGGACCTATGTCCCAAGTCCACATTTCCTCTTGTAGCTCGCCATCCTCCTCTCATTCCATAATAAAGTTTCAAATCATTTTTTACTAATTCTCAAGACCTGATAGGAACCTAGAACCATATTCCAAGTTCTTGGTTTGATCCATGACTTGAAGCCCACCAAATTTCAAAAGAAGGTTCCAGGTTCTAGTTTTGAATTGCGACCCACAACCTAACCATAATAAAAAAGTACTTATATTTTATGGTGAAATAATATAGCTCCCACTACCCTTTAAGAAATATTTTTGTGGTTTTTTAGGTTTAATAACAACTTTTTCAAATATTTATTCCTCCTTAGAAATATAAATAATGAGTCTGGAATATAAATATGAGAAACTTATTAGGTCCTTTCTATTTGATGCAGAATGACTGATAAAGTTGTTGAGAAGTTATACAAGATCCCTAAAACCATGAAGTATGAATTCCAAGGAGTCCTTAAGGTCTCCAAGTTTACTTCTACCATCCAATACATCACTAAAACCAATATTGGACAGATTGACCTTAAGGATTTCAAGCATAGGAATTTTGGAGATAGAACTACCTCAAGATCCAAGATCATAAAAAATATGGATTGGACCATGTTATGGGATTATTGGCTTCTCTCTAGTGCCATAGCTAATTTTTTCATGCACTTCTCATTACAACCTAAACATTGAGATATCTAAGAATCCAAATATGAATGTTGTCCTTAACATTAACCTTGAATTTATAGATCATGTCTTTGGTTTACCCTTCAAGGAGACCTTGAATATTTTAATATAAAAAAGGCTCAAAAATCCTTGAGACAAATGAGGAACATAATTTTATACATATTAACACTTCCTAGTTAATAAAGTCAAGAAAATAAATTTCCAATATTCTAAAGAACCTAACTAGAGAAAACTTTCAAAATGAGATTGGTGATAATCACTTTATTGAATTAGGTTATGGGGAAATTAAAATCTAGGAATTATCATACCTAGATGTATCAACTCATTTATATGATTCTCAAAGACAGAATATATTGATTGGAAGTAAGTAGTTAGTGACAACTTACATCATCAAATGGTAAATATTTAGGTGATAAACAATTTCTCTATGACTTCTTATGGAGTGTATATACTTGCTAGGAAAGCTACCTTCCCTAGACTAACAAAAGAGGGAACTTTGGGTCAAGTGAATGGAAAAAAGAGAGTTTGGGAGTACTATTATCAAGTTGAACTTAAGAAATCCTAGAAGCACTATAAGAGGGTGAATGATGTTTTTATTTATGCTATTATCAACAAGCTCTCCAAAGATAATTCAATGAGATTTTTTATGAATCCAAGTAGCTAATTTCGAGATGGGGACATTGGTTTATGTAGTTACCTAAATCAACTTATATCATAATCACAAGTTTTTTATAGAGCTTATTTCTTCCTTCCTAGGTTCTACAACAACAAGGTAATATTAATGGATTTCACTCAGAAAATATTAGAAGTCAAAAGAAAGTTTATAGAAAAATAATAAGCCTAGTGTGCAATTCCATTTTTTCCTTGGTAACTATTCTTTCCCTAATATAGTATGTTTCAAAAAATTTGAGGAAGAACTCTTCTTCCTTAATTTAAAAAATACAATACAAGCGATGGTTATGATCCTAATAAGAAGGAAAAAAATGTTTGGTCTAGGTCATAAGAATAAAACAAGTATGGAGGATTTATGATTTTGATGTTAGAAAGATGAGCATCTATAGATACATTTGAATAGATGAGAGATATGGGAATTGGAAAGGATATCCCTGATGAGCTGACAAATAATAGGAACCTATTAAGCCCATTCTATTACCTAAAAAATATAGAAAACATGATTTACTAGTGGTTGATTGGATGGTTCCTAAAGATAAAGATCTAACATTGATCAATCAAAAAGTACAAAATTAGAGTTTTGGGTGGCTAGATGCCCATAAGCTAAAAATGGGCAAAGGAAAAGAAAATGAGAGGAAGAAGCTGAGTGAACATCCTTTGGTATATAAGAAATAAGATTTTTTCAACACAAAATATCTTATAGAAGGTTTGAAAAACCTTTATAAAGGATACAAATTTGAAAGAAGTTAGTGAGGTAGGAGTTGAGGAAGAATTTTTGGGCATAACCATTACAATAGGCTCATCCTAACAAGACTAAGTTTATTTTTCCAACTCCTTATCTATACATGGATCTATAGGTGTATGAGGATTGATATATATGGAAGCAAGCACTGAACTTGGGGGAATAAAACACAAAGCAAGCACACAAAGTTGAGAGAAATTTGAAAATAAATTTATGGTGAAAATAAGATAAGATTTACAAGGAGAAAGATCATACGTATAGGATGATGCTTTTGAGTCATTGCAAAATTTCTCAACTCAAGGTAGAAATAATTCTCCACCAAGTGGAAAATTATAAGATCCACATATCTTTAAAGAGTTCAAATAACTCTCTAAATGACACATCGCCACTTAAGGTGGCTTAATACTTAAAGCAGAATATTAAAATAATTAAATTATAATTCTACTCTAATGTACCCCTTTAATCTCAACTTATGTGGGTACAAATATGGATGGGTCATGAAAACTAGGCCTAATGAGGTACCTATGTACAATTAAAATCTCCCATTAAGTGGAGAAAGGTAGAAAACCTTGTGGGAAAAACTACCCTTCAAAAAGGATATGATACAATGAAGAGAGACTAATTAGCCCCCCCCCCCCTAAGATGATGAATTCCTTGAATTATACTCAATTTTTCCATGTGATACTAATGTAGAATGGGTACCAAATAAGTGATGTGAATTCTTGCTATAAAGAATCTCTAGATGCTCTTGGTGAAGTGTTTTTGGAATCTCATGTAGTTGCAAATGATGGTGGATGAGTTGATCATATTTATTTTCAATCATTCCCATATTCTTTGAGTTTAAAACTTATAATCATAGAATAAATTTAATAGAAATATAAAAATCAAGGCATGATGACAATGAAAACCCTCCTTGATTATTTCGATTCCCCTTGAATTGGCACTTTATATGTTTTAGTGCATATAAAAATTTCAATGTAATGATTAATGACACTTTTTAATTAAGTGTGATATCATTTCCAATGAAATGGGAAAGTGATATTCACTTTCATAAAATTAATACTTAATTTGAGTAGCTAATCAAAAGATGCAATAATCATATGCGCCTAATTTTGCACTTAGAAACTTAAAGTTTTCCTTTCGAAGGAGGAGACAAAATATTTGTTTAAAAACACAATTTTCACATCATCTTGATGCTTAAGTCTCTGAAATGGAAAGATTTTTTCATTAGCTATTCACAATCAAAATTTTGACTTTCTATTTGAAAGTTATGCCAAAATGAAAAAAAACTCCCCCCTTTAAAATCTCTTGAAAAGACGTGATAGTTTTTAGTCTAACCACTCGTGTTGAATAAATTTGCATGATTATGATAAAATTTATTAGCAAAAAAACTAATCATATGATATTAATGTCAAATAAATCTTTCACTAAATTCTTATAAATTGGTAGTTGACCAAGTCATGGGAGATCGATGGGGGATCTATTCATTGAATCAATCTATGAGGAGCATAAAGAGATGTGTGGCTTTAATATAAAGTGGAGACGAAAGGCATTGGAAGAGCTAATATTGAAGGTATGTCAAGTGTGAGTCAAATAAAGATGTGATGGATGTCTAGTGGTGAAATCAATTCAATTTATACTCCCAATATTTCTATTGAAACTTTAACCACTTTAATATCATCAATTGTAATAAAAAATAGATGCAATAACACTCCCACTTTTATATCCACCCCTTTGGATAACTTCACTACCACCTTGGATTCTCAACAAAAGCCACCAAGTCTCTAATTTTATTTATGCCCCTTATCTTTAAAACATCAATCTTTTTTAAGATTCCTTAAATCCTTTCTTTGGTGCATGATTCTTGATCCATTATTGAATGGTACCATGGTCTAGGACATATGGATCTCCATGAATGAAATGAGAAAAACTTGTAGAGGAGGGGATTTTCTATTCTCAAGATGATGAGGTATTAATGATAAAATAACCCTCAACTACCTCAAAGGATCCAACTCAAGTGACAAGATAAAATGATAAAGAGTGTTTATTGGTGTTTTACATAGAATTAAAATGTGAGAGTTCTAGAAACTAAAAGAGTGGGTCATAGAGGTCTTCTAGGAAAAATGACGAGCTCTATTCCAAGGACAAAAACATGACATGTAGACATCTTTATGTTGTGTTGGCATCTTGTATGGACCAAAAATTGATAATGTCTCAAAAAACAAGAAAGTGGCTACTAACAATTATGATAATTGAAAATTCTTAAAATACGGGAAAATAATAGAGAATAACAAAAATTAAAGTAATTTGAACTAAATGAAAGATAGATGATAAAGCAATAGGAAAGGAAAATAATACTCATAAAGAACCAAAAAATGAACCCTCCAACAAATAAATATCTCTAGTACTTGCACATATAAGACCAAGGAAAAATGTTGGGGTTGTTTAGGGATTTGCCTTAGTCAGATCCTCGCTTTAGTGTTTCTACCTCCATGGACAACCAAACAAGATAGAGATAAATAAAATAGACATGATAGAAGAAGAAATAAATATACTAGAATAATATGGTAACTATATTAAAAGACAATGTAATGAAGAAATCATGGTTACCCTCCTTTAGAAAAATGAGAATACCAAAAGGGAGAGGTTGCAATCTCCAAGATTGAGAGAAATATGTTGATAATACCAAAGATTCAATGTAGTATGGTTGTGAGAACAAGAAGATTCAATTGAGATGGTGGAATGGAGGCAAATAAGTTGTTGTGATGAAGAAAGAGCAAGAGAGAATGAAGAGATTGTGAAATTCCTTCTTATGTTTAGAGAGAGGATCCAAAATGAAGTGTTTTAGGAAGGCTTATGCATGTAGGAGTTGTCCCATCACGTTTATGAGCTAGCAAAGGTGTTACATTCACTGATATGTAGGAAACGTAATGTCAACAACTACTGCTATCAAGAATCTATTCGATATGTTCACACAACACACAAACATCTACGCGGTTCACATTCATCTGAGACATAAATCCACCTTATTAAAAGGAAACTAATGGGTTAAGAAATTAAGGATTAAATTAAAGTTGGATAAAAGGAACATTGCATTATTATCTTTAATTTGTACATGGGAGGCTCATGAAATGTGAAATTTCATAAGATGCAATTTATGACATTACATTTTTCCCCCAATTTAGCAAGCATATGCATTCTAGTATATGTGAGCTAAAGTAGAGATAGAAAGAGGTTGAAGAGAATATACCCAGGATGAAGAGGACATAGGTCTTTGATCCTATATTCAATTGTAAAGTTGAGTTAGGACATGAAGAGGACATGTTTCCTCTATCCTATGAAGATTACAAATTCACCAAAAACATGCTAGCTATAAATAAAGACATTAGGAAAAAAAGGAAAAAAAAATGTGATAAATCTTATCAGAAATAAAGAAGTGCTAAAAAATATGGCTAGCAAGTTGTATTATGCTAGAGACCATATGACAAGATAATAGGCTTGTTGTTGTTGTAAAATAAATTACAAGACAATCGCATAAAATACAAGTCTAGTCAGGTTTCCCCCAAGCTAGATGATGAGATCATAAGACATCAAGAATTTTAAGACATATTTCTAAATAAAATAAAATAACATGATATGGTAGCCCCCCTTAGAATGATATGTGCTACACAAAGGAGCACAAGTCATTCTAAGGAGAATAGAGAGAGAGAGAGAGAGAGAGAGAGAGAGAGAGAGAGAGAGAGAGAGAAATGTTGTCTCACGACATACATAGAAAGATTTATCCATGGAATAATATCATGTGAGGGATTTAATATCCCATTGATTAAATATTTCAATTTTGTAATGGAAATCTTCACAACAGAGAAAATTGGGTATAAGGAAAAATAAATCAAACAACTTTAAACTATGATTGAATAGTAAAAAAATATTAAGGAGAGATTCATTACAGATTTTTAAATGGATTTACATCATTTTTTCTATGAATACATTAGCTAACAACAATTAAACATTTTCTGCAAATATGCATAAAGAAATCAAAATCTTGAAACTCCAACACACCACTAAAAAATCAAAACCAACTCCACAAAACTCCTAAATGCCTATCAACTATTTTGGAGAGAAAAATTCATAATTAAATTCTTATAATATAAAGATATTTTTTGTTAAGAACATCAATATAAACTGAAATAGCAAAACTTCACTTTGCACCCCAAACTACAAAACTCTTGCCAATTGTTTGACGAAATGTACACCAAGAACTAGAACTTCCAGCACCATTGCAACTCAAAAAATTTATTATGATATCCACATGGAATTACATCATTATTTTTTTTAAACACTTCAAATAATAGCCATGAACAACCTCAACAAAATACATAAATAAATCTCTAGCTGGAAGCCAAAAACACACTCTGAAATTGAAGCTAACTCCACACAAACTTGCCCAACTTCACACCAAATATCATGAACAACAATTATATAATAAAATACTTCAATATAATATAAATATTCTGCCAAAAACATCATTTAAAATATGCAACCCATAATCTAAAATATGCATACCAAACTACACTAAAATTTCTACAAATAAAATGAAGACAAAATACCAAACTGAAGAGCATTCAACACAATGGTAATATCTAGGTGAAATTACACCTAGAGACCCTCAAAACCATTGTCTCTAAGCCACAATCCTCTTGGTTTACCAGCCTCGAAGATCCTTTCTTCATTGGTTTACCAGCCTTTCAATAAAATTCACAAACCTATGAAAGAAAACAATATTTGGGATAATAAATTATGTGAGGGAAATTGAAATATATTCAATTCCTTTTTAAACCACCAATTTGGATGGCCAATTTGAGGAATCTTACATACCTTGAATGTAACTGTTGTCATAAATATGCCTTATGCAACTTTCCAAGTGTCAGTTGGAATCTTGAATAAAATAAAGCCAAAAACGTTCCAAAATAACTCCTCCCAAAATCAAACACCCCATTTGGACTCATTAAAATAAATATAATTTATAAATTTGTTCCCTAAAAATTATTTAATAATTTTATTTGGAAACACCAATTTACCTGCTTCATCCACAAGTCCTGACTTGCTATTTTGAAAACCAAGTTTACTAAAAATAGTAAATGCTATTTTAGAAAAGGGGATATTACAAGTCCTCCCTCCTCAAGATTTATTTTCCTCAAGCAATGATGACTTGGATGGTTGTTATTTTATGTCATTTCCCACGTTGCATCTTCAAATTTGAGTTCTTGATGATACATTTGTTCCTTACCTTCTCCTCTCTTATTTCCATAACTCTTCCAGGTGTCATTTTGTTTCCTCTCATCATATAATGGTTGAAATTCAAAAGAGATTACAGTTTGTTGTCCCACCATTCTTAAGATACATGAAACATGAAATATTGTGTATGTTGCAAACTAGTGGCACATCCACCTTAACGACTACCTTTCCATCCTTCATGGTGACTTTGTGAGATCCATTGAACCTTTCTACTCTACCTTTCTTTAGGAAACTTTGATTATATGGCTACAACCCAAAGAAATATCCAATCTAGAAATTAGAATGTAGATTGAGGCAAACTTCAACCTCAAAGATTCTCTCCATTATTTTCCTATTTTCATTTAGTTTTTTTTTATCATGTGAAAGACATGAATTGTTTCTGAATGACCCTAGGTCCTCTTGACTTTGTAGTAAAAATTCACTTGTTGTAGGGGCTCTACTATTTGAAAATATTAACTCAACAAAAAAGAGAGAATCATAACTAGCTTGAAATGGAGACATACCAAAGGATATATGATGGAAAGGGTTATGACAATATTCCCCTAGTTGCAAACATTTCACTTGAGCACCATGTTGATATTGTGTCACTAAAAATCCACCATACTTAAATTGAACTATCCTGTAATCCCAAAAAGAATACATTGTCCAACCCACAACTGAAATTCCTGAGAGGACTAAAATCAATGCTACAAAACATACCCTACCAAATTAACTCAAAGAAGACCAAATTAGCTAACTCACTGCCAGTCGCGATCGTGGGAAAAATATAAGACACCCCACTTGACCAAAAGTATGAATCCAATCAATCACACCCATCTCTCTGAAATCTACCAACCAATAAATAATTCTATTGTCACCATTTAGAATCATAGCATCAACACTTAACCTCCAAGTGTCAAATGGAAGACCTTGGGCACACCAAAGCAACCAAACCAATACAATCATTAAACTATCATCTAGAATCATGCATTTCATCCCCATGAATTAATTTCAATGATCATTGCTCACCAAAGTGGAAGCAATGAAGAATGAATTGTGTCCAAGAAAATGCTTACAACCAACTACCAAATTTTTTGCCAATGCTCAACAAAAATCTACTCATGAAAAGATATCTCTATAAAAAACAAAAATATATAAGGTAAGCAATGAACAATCTGAAATCCAATTGAGAAAATAGGAGAGATGAGTATGTAGGAACATCTCCTATGGTCAAATTACCTCTACCATCCAACCTCAACCAAGAACTATTCAATTGTTGGGCCGAAAAGACCATCCAACTGATTTCTTAATCAGGATCTGAAGTCATGTGCAAGTTGATCTAAAAGTGGGTATTAGTATTAACATTGGAGGTTGACCCACTACTCCAATCTTGATACAAAATCTCATGGTAAGAAACTACACCTAAGTCCTAAATCTTGTAATCAAGTCCAATCTCATCACTGCAATCAATTAGATCTTCATTACCCAACTCAAATGAAAGATTATCATGATTAAAATTAGCATCTATCTCAAATAAAGGATTAGAAACAAGATGAATATTATAGCCATCCCCTTGCTGGTCCAAACTCCTACTATCTGAATGTGCCAAATCAGATTCCTCTTGGATGCAATCTAGCTCCCTAAACTATTGAGCCTCATAGAGTTGATCACTTTCCTCTAGAAGTGCCTCTTGGACACTTTCCAAAGTAAGATTTTTAGATTTAAGCTTACTAATTATCTCACCCACTTCTCCCCTTAATTTATTATTCATGGATAGGGCCTCATTTGAAAACTTGTTAGCCATATCTATATCATGTAACATGTGAAAGTATATCATGTAACATGTGAAAGTAAGCTATTTTGATTTATTCCATGGTGTTCTTCATTGTTTTCAAGTCATCATAGACAACATTAAACTCATTTTGATCCCTTGGTTCATTTTAAATGATGCTTTCTACATGCATGATTGTCTTATCCAGTCTAGATAAAACTTGCACTTCATTTTTTAGTGGACACCAAGAGATTTTTTCTAAGACTTTCCTCATTCATACCAAGTTTTTTCAAATTATATTGCATGCCAAAATATAAATCTTCTTCATACCTATCACCAACAACACCATGGCTATCCCAAACCTCATAAACCTCTTCTTTGCCAACTTGATGAAAATGTACAGGATTGGGTTGAGGATCCAAATCAACAACACTACTATGACTTAGCTCATAATCAAGGCTTCAATGTTTTTTTCTAAAAATCAAGGTTGTTATATCTTTGCTCAAAATCATAACCAAGCAATAATAAATCAGATTTACATTCAATATAATTAGCATACCTTTTAGCCTTAGCTTCTTCAATTCCATCCTCCCTACATGACTCTTAAGATGAATCTGAAACAACATTGGAATGAAGGGGAAATTCATCCCAAGATAGTACCTCATCATACTTAGATGTTGGCAATCCTAGATCCCAAATGAAAGAGGGTTGATTTCTTTGATCAAGATATGATTATTCACTATGGTCTTCATGAGTGGTTGCCTCTTTGAAAGAGTCACTCTCCACATTTCTAGGACTAAAATATTCATCAACATCCTCCTCTATAGGCTTTTTTTGGAAACCAAACCCAAAGCCACCTAAAATCTCATCAATGAAATGGTATGAGTTGTCATCAAAAGCTAATTTGAAGATATCATCACCTTTGCCTCTTCCATGTCCATCTTTTGATAGTACCACATAGAACCATCATCAGTATCAGATCCACTAGAGATGTATCAAGGTAGATATTAGTCTTAGAATCTTCAACAAATGAATCCAAACTAGGATTCAAGGCTATAATATTTTCCTATTCTTCATGCACCACCTTATCCATAGTAATTTCATGCATGAACAAAGAGTCATCCTAAGAATTTTTCACACATGCATCATTTTTCAAGGCACTCATTGCATTATATTCCCTACTATGAACCATTCTACAACTACTTGTTCCTCTTCAAATTTGAGTTCACATCTATCAATCAATCTTTGGAAAAGATCATCAAAAGAATTTACTTGGATGTGGTCTTGGGTGTTCATACCTTGGTAACACTAATCATGAGAAGCTCCTCCAAGATGTAAGATTTCATACTTAATGGAAAATTTCTCCTTCATGGGAATAAGTATGAAATAGTCCTAGATATTTTGTAACCATGCTCTTGTTGAGATCTTGTTTGTTCCATCAAAAGTTGGAGTTCAAGATTTAATGATTTCCTTTCTAAATTATCCTAGCTGATGTTTGTATCCCTTTGTATCTAACATCCTTTGCATCAAAGTGACATAATCATTGTATGGGATTGAATTTATAAATCGTTCATCTTGATTAGCATAAGTTTCTCTCATGGCCACTTGTTCTCTTCCCAAATCTTCCATGGAATCCGAGAGGGGAATGGATGTAGCATGATCACCAAAATCAGCCATTTTTTAGCTCCTCTTTTCTCTTTGAAAAAAATTAGCAAACCCTCAGGCTGGAAAGATCATGGCTTTGATACCACTGTGTTATCCCATTGATTAAATATTTCAATTTTGTAATGGAAATCTTCACAACGAAGCAAATCGGGTATAAGGAAAAATACATCAAACAACTTCAAACTATGATCAAATAGTAAAAAAATATTGAGAGATTCATTATAGATTTGAACATGGATTTAAATCATTTTTTATATTAGTACATTAGCTAACAAAAATTAAATAGCTACTACAAATATGCAAAAGAAAACACAATTTGGAAGCTCCAACACACCACTAAAAATCAAAACCAACTCCACACAACTCCCAAATGCCTATCAACTATTTTGGATAGAAAAATGAATAATTAAATGATTATAATATAAATATATTTTCTATTAATAACATCAATAAAAATTGAAATACCAAAACTTCACTTTGCACCCCAAACCACAAAACTCTTGCCAATTGTTTGATGAAATGTACACCAAGAACTAGAACTTCTAGCACCACTGCAACTTAAAAAAATGTATTATAGATATACACATGTAATTATATCATTTTTTCTATTAAATGCTTCAAATAACATCCATAAATAATTGCAGAAAAATACATAAAGAAATCTCTAGCTGGAAGCCAAAACACACTCTAAAACAAAAGAAAACTCCATACAAACTCGCCCCGCTTCACACCAAAGATCAGGAACAAAAATTACATAATAAAATACTTCAATACCATCTAAATGTGCTTCCAACAATAGAATTTACAATATGCAACCCATAATCTAAAATATGCATACCAAACTACACCAAAATTCCTACAAATAAAATGAAGACAAAATACCAAACTAAAGAGCATTCAAAACAATGGAAATCTCTGGATGAAATTGCACCTAAAGACCCTCATAACCACTATATTTGATCCCTTTATGGCATTATTATCCTTTGACTACCCTATTTGGCCATTGATTCAAACCTCTATCCATGCCCTTTATGACTATATAGTTTCCTTTCCACCTTCTTTCCAATTTACATGACAATAATTTGATCTTTTAAAAAATCCTTTATCTTTATGATTGTCATTATGGACTGTCCACCTTGGAAAACTATATTCTTGTAACCCCGTGACTATCTTGTAAGTCCTTTATGTGACTATCATATTTTACCAAAGGTTTGTCACTATTGGGCATTTATCACTTTTTATTTAGTATCCATGACTATGCAGTTGTCCTCTTAGCATTGTCATGTTTTTTATTAAGATAGAATAGGTTTTGAGGGGACCTAAAACCCTTTACAAATAAGTTTTTAAGGGACTTCAAACCCTTTCTAAAAAAATAATTCTACCAAAGATAAACTAGAGACAACTAACAACCAAGACACAACAAACAAATAGATCAAATAAACATCTCCTCATCCAAGAAGGACATCAAGCACTAGCTCACAACTCAAAATAAACCTTACAATGCTCCCTAAATATGTAGAAAACCGATCACATAACCCTCCTTAACTCTCCACCTCAATATGAGAATAAGAGGAAAAACAAAAAGAAGGGCAACAAGGGTCCCCTTCCACCTTCACCACTCGTCTCTAGCAAAACCAATCTCCACCTTAATAGGATACATCTCCACCTCAATAGGAGAAACAATCTATGAAGCCAGGAACATAAGCTCCCTTTAAACAGCAAGAGCACATGGGACTTTAGAAAAGATGTTGAGAATATCATGTCCAACAACACATAGCCAGAAAAAAAGGGCAGTAAACACTCCCTTACACTGTCATGTTACATATGGATCACTATTACAAAATACTATCCCCACCTAGGGTTTACCAAAATATACCTCTTGCATGCTTATAAAACTATCCTTAAGATTGTCACTTAATTTTTTTCTAGCACCAACATATTCAATGGTGAGCTATCACCATTGTGTTTTATTGATATCTAGGAATTATTTGCAGATCATGATAAAAAGATTGATCCATTTTCAAAATTGCTATCAAATGCACACCCCTCCTCATTTTCATGGAAAATTACAAAAATATTGACATATTATCATAACTGAACTATTTACCTACCCATTACATTCTCATTCATGGTTCTTTTGCTTGAAATGACTTAGACCTACCCCTGATTGTATTTCCTTGTATTTTGTCACATGCCTTCTCTGATCCTAGGGTTTGGAAGGAAAGATCATGAAATAAGACCTTATGGTTGTATCTCACGACTCTTTAATGGTTGCACTCATTGATAAGGAAAAATCTTCAAACCTTATGTAGTGTCTCAGACCATATTATTTTTAAACATTCAGTTTAGGTCTCTACTATTCTTCTTAATACTAATCACTTGTAATAAAAATAAAGTGTGAAATACGAAGAAAAATTAAACATTCACATTCAAATCTCTTGGTATTTTTCATGAGGTAAATGGTTTGCAACTATGTTATACCTTGAAAGTGTCTCCACATTATTTTGATTTTATCAAAACCTTAACCCCTTATGCTATTTCATATTTTTTTAATATCTCCTTTAGGTCTCTACATGTCTTTAAGACTTTATATATATGGGACAAGGGATTTAGTACAATAAACTAGGTAATAATTCCTTGCCTTTCCATTGCCTTGACCCCTCATGCAAGAAGATATTAATCTCACTCCCCAATGACCCAAAATTTCTCTTGCAATAACAATACATAGTAGAAAAATGATTTCTCTTAATAGGTGACAAAAATAGTATCAAAAGGTCCAAGCCCAAGTAAACCAAGAGATATTGTTAGAACTCTTCTTGAACTTTAAAATGTAAATTATGAAACCAAATAATGTATTTAGCATCTTGATATCAATGAATATTGTATAATAAATTAATAAAACAACAACCCATAAACCCTTCTTCTTATCGTTCTTTTCCTTCTAGGGTTCGCACAATACCTATATAGGGTTTTGGTTAGCATTAGGGTTTCATAGAGACTTGATGTCTTTAGTGTTTATAAATATTTACACTCCTTTATAATATTATCTGTCTACATGAGTGCAAATTGCATCCACATGAAACTTGCATTTTGGAAGGTCCTTGATTATATGGGAAGAACGTGTATGAGCCTTGAAAACTATCTTTCTTCCTTCAAAATGCCATGCATAATGACAAATTATCTTCAAATCCTCGTAACCAAGGAGTTCTACCTAGTAAGTATCACCCTCCTTCACTTCACCCATTATGCCATAAATTCTAAGAGATCTTAGGCAGCTATAATATTTCTCTTTGGATAGATTTTAAATCTGGATTTCTCTACATGCCATGCATCCTTTGGTTTTTCTTGAAACTTAGCATGAATAGAAGCAAGAAATATGTTATCATGTCTTAGTATTTGACCTATTCAAAAAGATAAAATATAACCTAAACAACCCCTAAACTTAGACCACTAACTTAATCCAACAAAACTTGACTCTTTTAAATAATGTTTCCTTCTCTTTTATGGATTTTAATTGTTGGAGATAATATGATTATTTCAATGATTTAAATCTCAAAATACAATGTTTGACAACCAATTTAGACCTTGAAGACTTATCAATTATTTTATAAGACATGTCAAGATGAAACAATACCATTAAATACTTTCACACACTCTTTTTAAAATCCTAAGACAAAACTAAGGCTTTTAAAATGACAAGAGACACCTAATGAAGGTCATTTAAGCCAAAGGCAAAAAATAGACTAACAATTATCTCATCTCATTAATCTATGTTAACCTCTAAATTAATTTCTTGGTTGATTTATTTAGCCTAATTATTCTAAAAGATAGTTTTTATTTCTTTTCATTTTAGTGAACCTATCCAAATTTATACCTCTAGGATTTGGGGTTTAGAGCTTTATTTTTCAAATTTATCTGTAGTCTTATTTTTTAAATTTTTTAATCAGATCTTAAATTCATTTTATCCTTATATAATTTTATGGTTTGTGGATTTTTAAGTGTATGCTAAGGTATTACTATCCTCCCCACTTGAACTTTAAGTCCTCATTGAATCCTATAATGGCCATGAGTCCAGTTGGGAATGGTATTTGTGAATATAAAATTCCCAAGCTCCCTTCGAGATATTTTATTTTTCTTAAGTACCAACCACACCCTCCTTCAAAAGACAATATCGGGCTCCTTTCACAAAGGCTTTATGTGAACACCACCACTTGTCATCCAAGCACTCCTCGTAAGGTTTCCTTATCTCACTTTTCAATAACTGTCCTCATGCTTCCACGTGTTAGTAGTTCACAATCTTCAGTGCCTCTTTCCATTGCTCTCCTAGTGGAATCCACATAGCATCGATCTGCATAAATCTCTTAGCAGAATCCACCTTTCTCATAGTATTCTTGGAGACCTCCACATGTTTTCGTAGCACAATTTTATCATCGCATAAAGGGAAGGATGAATGTCAGCCCTGACCGCTTGCCACGTGATCTTCTAAAAGGCTTCATCGCAAAGGAAAAACTGTAGGCGACAACCTCACACCAGCTGCCATGTTTTGTAACTATTGCCATGAGTGGACAGCACATTTCAATGCTTTGGTCTATTGGGACCATTTCCATCATTCATAGGGGATGCATCCAACTCTAAGGAATCCTCGTTCATGGCTCGAATATTTTCGGTTGCAACGACAGGGGAAATCATTGTTAAAACATCATTACTCATGATTGGAGGATCTTTTTGTTATGGGCTCACCAAGATGGGTTTTTATTATAAATACTGCTTCTTCTTTCAAAGTAGGGGTGGAGACTTTTGACAAAATAATTGGTAGAAAAACTAGGCCTTTCATTGCTTTATTAGATTATTGTAAAGAACTCATAGACTGTGCCATTGTTCGGCCTTTCTGTTTTCTTTGATATTTGATAAGTTTTACTGTGTCATTATTGTACTGAATGTTCCATTTACAAAAATTCTATAAATTTAATGCAATTTTTTTGGTTTAGATCATGTCTTTGACTCCTCTTTCTATAAAATGTGTATGAAAGTTATTTTATGTCATTTAGTGAATCATTCAAGCTTCTATCTTTATTTTTGTCATTTTGGAACACAGTAGACTACTGAACGGGCCCTCAAATCGCATTTGAAAGATAGATTTACCATGCCTATATCTAAATCTTACTGCATCGCCTTATTTAGATCCTTTTATTTTATATCTGCTTTCTTTTCCCATTCAAAACCTCGGTTACAAAAGAAGCCGACTTCTTTAAAATCTGGAGGTTACTTAGTTTAGCGCAATAGGTCCCCCATTTAACTGAGTTTCCCACAAATATTTGTTACCTTGCCAATTTTCGACATCAACAGTTTTTTCTTTTTCCTAGCACGCCTAGTGGGACCACTTAAATATACCAAATCTAGAGGGTGTATAAGCCATTGGCCTATTACTAGGTCACGAAGTGCAAATAATCCTGTCTTGTTAGTGCCCCACTAGTAACAACGCATATCCCAACTCACCCAGTAGGACTATTGGATCCCATCCATGATGCAAATCACAAACCAAAATTATGTGGCTTGGGACGCCGGAAGTCCCCTTGTAGCCCCAATCACACCCATTTTTTGGGCTCCTATCCCGATCTCTACTCTCAAATTTATTCCAAAGTTTATCAAGGATGACTCAAGAACACCATCTGAACATCTACAAGATGTTGCAGACGTGTGTTTCGTGCACAGAGTGACCAATCAAAACATAGCGCTAAAATTTCTTGTGACTTCTTTGTGAGGAAGAGCATTAGATTCGTATCACACTCTGTCAAATAACTCTCAGAGTGAGGAAGAGCGTTAGATTCGTATCGCGCTAAATAACTCTCAGAGTGACCAATCAGAACATAGTGCTAAGATTTCTTGCGACTTCTTTGTGAGGAAGAGCGTTAGATTTCGTATCGCACTCTGTCGAATAACTCTATCGATACTTGGGACTAGCTCAGGGATCCTTTTTATGAAATATTCTCTAATGATAGAGACAGGTCTTCACTATATCACCAGCTATCGACAATCAAATGGGCCCCATCTGAAGCCATGACTGATTTCAATGCTCGGTTCCATACAACCTGGCAGAGAATCTAGAATGCCATCCGACCTCCACCTGAGTTAGCATTTATGTTCTACTTAAAGTCCATCAACGCTGAAATATCCATAATGATCCAATCACTTGGTGGGACCACGTTATTGGATGCATACAATATAGCAGTTAAGGAAAAGAACAACCTAATCGACGTCAAAAAGTTGCTACCTCGGCCCATTATATCGATATTCCCTGAAATATCAACCTCTACTCAGGAGATGCCATCTACTAGCTCACCTGCACAGCCCCCATCTATGTACACATCAGAGTGTACTGCAAAATGTTGCTTCTACATCCAGTGCTTTGAAGGAAAAGATGAGAGACATAAGGCAAATGTTACGGAACTTAACCAATGAAGTAACCACTATCAAGCACAACCAGGTTGTTCCTCCGAGACCATCCTACCAAAGTTATCAAAGTGGCAAACCCTCCTACCAACATAACCAATATCAAGGAGCCACACTCATGACTCCACTGACCCAGACAAATAAATAGATAGTCTCGGTACCGACTCTATTGGGAGCAACTCAAACAAGTACAAGCAGAGAGTTGACCACATGGAAGAACAATCTCATCAAATATTTCAATCCATGGTGCTATCCCTGCGGTGACGTGCATATACCTTGAAATTGTCTATGTGGAAATCTATAGCAAAAGGTCATGGAGGAGCATAGCCAAGACGTGGCAACAAATTTGAGACATACATACGCATCTCCCTAAATGGAGAATGTGGTTCTTACCACATAGATGCAGGGAATGCCCTTGGGGAAAGAAAATGGCATAGCTACCGACCATGCCCTCCTCCCATGGATGAAAGGAGAGGAAGTAGTGTTCACTTATGAAGCATCTACATTGGTGACCCCGAAAGTACAGTCTGACTACAACACTTGATCGAACAGGAGATTCACAAGTGAATCGGTCACTTCGCAGCCCATAAGAAGCCTAGATCAACCCCTTGGCCCTTCCACAATTGCTCCATAGCCGCAGCTTTGCAAGGAAATTATCATCACCAAATCCAAGGAACAGAAGCCTCCAAATCCACCACCCTTCAACATGGTGGAACAATTGAAGAAAAAATTCGCTAATGTATCCCTTTGGGATATCTTAGCCATTCCAGAGTAGGAGTCATTACTACAGAAGACCCTACAGAAAGATACGACTATAAAGTCAATCAGACAAGATTTTGAAAATGCTATCGAATCATCGCCTCCAGCCAAAGTTCTTGTGAATACTGTAGAGGAGGATTCACCTGCAAAAAAGAGGAGAAACCAAAACCTAAACCTTTTTTCTTAACTCTCATTGGAGGGAAGAAAATGCTACTCAAATCCATGATTGACTCTGGTGTCAGCACCATAGTCATTCCCAGGCAGACAACTAAAGCCTTAGGGCTTAGCTATGAGCCCTTAAAAAAAGGAGTTATGCAGCTGGATGGGAACAAGGTTGAAACATTAGGCCTCATTAAAGACCTCCCCTTAACTTCTTTTTTTGTCCTAGCATCATAGTACTGCAAGACACCATGATCATTGACATCCCTCCCATGTTCGGCCTCTGCCTATCTGGGGAATTCACCTCAAAAATAGGTAGATACCTTTCTTTGGATTGATCCCACCTAATTCTCAGAACTAAGGACATGGCTAAAATTAAGATAATATCAAAACCTTTGCATGTAGAACATGTAGCTGATGAAGCCATGATCAACTTCAAAGACACTCATACCTCTATCATCGAAGAAGAAGCCAGTGATAGCAAGCTACTGGGAGATGAGAAGGTGACTGAAGACAAAGTTGATCGAGAAGAAGTCTTCTTAACCAAGTATGTAGGAAACAATCCTTTCGAAAATAATCATGCTACAGGTTTGGGCACCTATGTCATCTATGATGGAGATCAAGAGTTCCTGAGGGTATTGAAGGACTCCATGGCTGAACAAGCCTTAGAGCTCTGTGTATTACACTTTGACGGTGTGAGATGCAAGGTTAGCATTGGTGTTGGGATACGCCTAATGTCTCCATCTAATGAGTAGATCCTTAGGTATTTTTGCTTCCAGTTTGTTTGCTCAAACAATGAAGCCGAATATGAGGGTCTTGTGCAAGGACTAAGCCTCATGGAGTGCATGGGTATCAAACAATTAGTGGTGTTCAAAGATTCTAAATTCGTAATCAATCAAATCAAAAAAATCTCCACTGCAAATAAATGTTTGTATGCGGTCTTATAGGCATAGGTTATGGGACCTCATCGAAGGTTTTGAAGCTTTTAACAACCATTTGGTTCCAAGGGAGCAGAATTCATATGTGAATCGCATGGCAATGATAGGATCTCAATTCGATCCTATCTCTAACTTGATTGAGAATGTACACTCTATGTGAGTAATCGGCTGACCCTCCATTCCAGATAATGATCAGAGCTGGAAAGTATTTGAAAGTGATGAAAAAATCACTTCATTTATTCAACAGTCGGGAGAGTTCGTCGATCAATTTCAGCCAAAAATTGAGGAAGCATACGAAGGACAGATCATCTAGTTGAAATCAAACAAGCTTCTGAAAGGGTTGGTCACTCTCAAAAATTTGTTCGACTGTGATGATGCAAGGAATGATAGGAGGAAATTTGTAGCAAACCGAGTAAACTTCACCGACCTTGAGGTCAGGAATGAAAGAAACCTGAAGGTCGGGAAAGAAGTCTTGTAGTGTGGTAAAGATAGGCCTATACGCTTCTGTGAAAAATATAAAGGGGTTGTGACTTGGTCTTATGATGACCTCAGAGGGTATAATACTGAAATCATCCAGCACACCATCAAACTAACGGAAGGTACTAAACCTGTTTGGCAAAACCAGAGGCTCATCAATCCAAAGATTGAAGCCTTAATGGCACAAGAGCCAAAGAAGTTGATCCATTCCAAGATCATCTTTCCAATCAAGCACAGTACGTGGGTATCTAACCTTGTTCCGATTTGAAAGAAAAATAGAGACATTTGTCTTTGTGTTGACTTTTGTGACCTAAAAAGAGCATCACTAAAGGATCATTACCCATTGCCTTCCATGGAATCAATCTTGTAGACTGTGGCAGGTTCGAAGATATTTTCTTTGTTAGATGGTTTCTTGGGCTACAATTAGGTTCGGGTTAAAGAAAAAGATCAACAGAATACCATGTTCACCACCAAGTGGGGAATTTTTGCATATGACAAAATGCCTTTTGGCCTATCAAATGCGGGGGCCACTTTCCAAAAGGGAAATGGACATCACCTTCAGTGAGTTGATCAACAACCTCATCTATTTAGATGATCTAACTGTATTTTCCAAATCTAAAGATGACCATTTTGATCATCTAGAAATGGTTTTCAAAAAATGCCAAGAGTTCAGGGTATCCTTGAACCAAATAATATATGTTTTTGGAGTACCACAAGGCAAATTGTTGGGACACGTACTGTCCCAAGAAGGAATCTCTATTGATCCCAAAAGGGTAAAAGCAATCAGAGAACTTCCTCTTCCAATAAACAAGAAAGGAGTCCAATATTTTTTGGGGAAGGTTAACTTTGTAAACAAGCTTATTTCTAATTTTGCAGGAATAATTAGACCAATCACCCTGATGCTAAAAAAGGACCAATGGTTCAAATGGACAAAAGAAGCAAGAGAATCCTTTGAGAGGGTGAAGGATGTTATTTCTTCAGCTCCTCTATTGGAAAATTTGGACTTTAAAAAAGACTTCATAATGTATGTTTTTAGCAACAAGACAAGCATCGTCACTATCCTGATTTAGAAGGATGATGAAGGAAAGGGAGAGCATCCTATAGCATTCCATTCTTGAAAATTGAAGGAGTATGAAATGAACTATAAATTCATTGAAAGGAAATCTTTCGCAATTGTAAAGGGACTCAAGAATTTCTAACATCGTATAGCTTGCACTAAGGTGATCGTTTATGTCGCACATTCCAATGTGTGTGAGTACATCATGGAAGGATAAATCACCGAAAAAAGTTCCAAATGGATCAATAAGATCCTAGAATATGAAATTAAGGTCAGGCCTACAAAGATTTTCAAAGGAAGATGGTTGTGCAAATATTTGGAGCACGATGAAGAAATGGAAGCTGAGGAAGAGCAAGCAAAGATAGTCCCAACAAATGAATCCAAACCTGAAGGTTGTTGGTTGACGAATAGGGTAAAATTTATGCACATCAACAAGTATCCATCAAGACTTCTTTCTCAAAGAAGAAGATTCTATTGACTGCAAAACAATGGGTACTCACTTATTGAAGGGATCATCTTTAAGAGGAATTTCAACAGTGTGTTACTGCGATGCATCACCACAGAGTAAGCAAAGAAAATTCTTGACACTTTTCACAGTAGCTCGAAAGTCGGACACTTCTTTGCTAAGACCACTGCCATCAAAATTTTGTGTGCTTGGTACTTTTGGCCTACATTATTCAATGACTCCTACAAAATGATAAAATCTGGCAAGGAATGCCAATTCTATGTAGGGAGAAAAAAAATTGCCATGCCTCTCAATCCAATAGTAGAGGATGAGCCATTTGTGCAATGGGGGCTAGATTTCATTGGGATGATCAACCCCGCTAGTAATGTTGGTCATAAGTGGATCCTCACAGCCATGGACTACTTCATGAGGTGGATCGAGGCCCTACCCTTGAAGAACATGGCAAAGGTAGAAATCATGGACTTCCTTGAGGGGCTGGTAACAAGGTTCGGTGTGCCAAAGACTATCATCTTGGACAACACCAAAGCTTTCTTAGTTTCCAAGGTATGTCAATTTGCATTTAAACATGACATATTCTTGAAAACATCCTCAAACTACTACCCACAAGGAAACGACTTGGCTGAGTCAACTAACAAGAATCTGGTCTGACTCATTAAACGGATCAGGTCTGATCATGAGAAGGAATGGCATAAGAATCTCCAAAAAATGTTATGGGTAGACCACATAACTCCTAAGCAAGCCCTAAATACTTTGCCATACGAGCTAGTATATGGGAAGGAGGCGTTGTTACCTATCTCTATAGAGATACCTATGCTACAACTACTCAAGTCCCTAGAGATTGAGGAAAATGGAGCTATGGAAGTTCAATTGGCCGAATTACTAGAAGTAAAAGAAAAAAGGGAGAAAGCCCTAATAGCCATGACTAACCTCCAATAGGTGGTTAAGAGGTGGTTTGACAAGAAAGCTTTAGACCAAGGTCTAAAATGCGAAGACCTAGTACTAAAATTCAATGAAAGAGCCTCAAGGGTCGACCAGCATGAAAAATTTGACAAACTCTGGGAGTGTCCTTTCAAAATAATTTAGTGCAAACAAAATAATGTATTCGAATTAGATAATATGGAACAAGAGCCACTGGGAATTCTGGTTAACGAGATTCACTTAAAATTGTTCAATTAAGCTACAATTACTTTGTACAGGTGTAAATATGTGATTAATTTAATTATTTTCCCTTTTATGTTTTGTTGACCAGTTCTTTCCAACATTTTCATAGATACAAGAAGCAAGAAAATTCATGAGACCCATTATTACAAGAATAGAGAAAGACTATGCTACTCATATTGCAGGAATTAAGTTCATATGTGAGTAATTCAAGAAAAGTTGCAAAGAGCACAAGAATGAAGACAAAGGTTGAAGATAAGCAATTATATTCGTTATATATATATATATATATATATATATATATATATATATATACTTTGATAAAAACATTGTCAAAATGGCTTTGAGGCCATGCGCTCAAAAGTATGACTATATACAACTTCCTTATATATGTGTGTATATGAGCCCTTTTCTTTGGGGCATATATATACAAAAAGAGAAAAGTGTGTTAATTTTCAGATGTTTGAAACATGAGTGTTGTCTTCATCGACAGGGGCATTGTTAGGAGAATTAGCAGGGGTAGCAGGAGGATTATCAGCAGCAACAACAAGACCTATAGTATAAGTAGCATCAACTCCCAGAACAAGCGGTGAAGGGAACACAAGGTTCCTAAAGTTGGTATACCAATCCACGTCATAGAATAGAACTACATTATAACATCGCAACAAAAAGTGGCATGCACAGGTGGCTTTCTCACAATGCTCAGCAAGCAATTGAAGTTGAAACCCACTTAATAATGGTACCACCACATCTTCTTTAACATGCTTACATAGGTCACTCATGACGGGAAGGCCTAAGCTATACACTGTATTACTCAACACTTCACTTAAATCTTTGAGGTGCTTCTTCAAAAAGATCTGAAGCATCAAATGAAGAATCATGGCTTTTGGAGCCCCAAAATCGAGCAAAAAGGAAATGAAATGGGAGCAGATATTGATGTTTACCTGATATCTATCTTTTGTATTCAATACAATCTCTACCCAAGACCCACTTTATGGCTATGATAGCCAGTGAGTGTTTGTTCTTGGTCATGCACTTCAAATGCCTCTTTGAAATCTCTCTTAGAAAGGTTGTTTGAGATTTGTTGCACACTAATCTTATTGGAGTGCCCATCATGTCAGTTTCACTCGACAACCTAATTTTATGCCTTGCACAAATTCAGAAGCTACTCAACCACCTAAATGATAATCCTATCCAATCACTCAAAGCTACTTCCGCTAAAAAGGCTAAGTATAATTCAACTATCATGTTAGGGCCTATTTATAGAAATATCTAAGGTAGCCTGCATACAAAGCATGGTGGTAATTGAGTGTTAACTCAAAAATTGCACCAAAAGGTCAGCTCGATATTCCAACTCAATTACGTTCGTAGGTACGAATTGTTGTGTGCAGGATTAGGGAGAAGTAATCAATTAGTGCAAATTGGTGGCAAGCTCAAGCGATGTCTCATACAAACAGAAGCTAGGTGGCATGATGCAGGCAGTTTCAAGCTCCAAGGTTGAGTGCAAATATTTCTAAGGTACTCATTATGGTATCAACTTAATTATGCTTTCAGGGATATTAAAGGAAAATGCAGGCAAGGAGATGGCAAGAATTTCATCGGTGGCTCAATTTCTCATGAAAATCATGTTGAAGGAACATTATCGCTAACGTAATTATGAATTCTTATCTTTTCAGAAGAGGTAAGTAGTTCATTTTGCATGGACGAAAGAGCTAGCAGTACATGCTGAATTAAATGCAGAAAGGAAACTATTGTCTACCGGTTGTTGGCAGAAAATCAAAGAAAAAGCAAGTGTCGCATGCAAAAAACTATACAAAGCATAAAAAATTCTTGAGTATGCAAAGGGACTTAAAAGAATAGAATTGTCAAGAGAACCAGGTGTGGCGCATTTAGTAGCAAGGTAGTTGAAAGCAGAGGTAATTGCAGAGAATTCACTGCCCCGGTGTGGATTAAACTTGAAACGGGAGGTTGTCTGGTTTTGAATTCAGAGCTTTACATTGTGTTTTGGGTTCCATTCATACCAATTCAATGTGCTTTCTAGGTAGAAGGTCTGCAAAGGATGGCAACTGCTAGAAATTCTCAAGCAGAGATGCAAGAAGGAGGGGCCCAAATTTTATTTAATATCATGTGCAAAGCACCAGCCACCTATATCTTTGAGGATGTCTCTTATGCTTCGCTTGGAATACCAAGAAAGCCAACTTGGGTGAATACGTGGGTTGCAGAAAAGAAGAGCCCTCCCAAAGATAAGAAATGAATTAAAGAAGAATAGGATAATATTTGTGACCCAATTCTTGCAAGGAACCCGAAGACACTTAGGGAGGTGGCCTGTGAAAGAATGAAAAAGAACAATGACCCAGATTCCTTGGCATAGAAATTTTGGCCCAATGGGCTTCCACAATATATGGTCTCGGTCATGCACTATTGCCTTGAATTGGTCGACGAGGCCATTAAACACTTCAACTTGAGTACCAACACCATAGAGGGCCAGGAGGTGATTGTGGTTACCTGCAAGGAAGCTATCTGGAATATGATTTATATCCTGGAGCAAAGCTCCAAGGTGCCTCAAATGGATCCATTCACTCCAGTGAAAGGGGAGACCTCTCGGAGGACCCTAGACCAAGTGATGAATTTTTACAACGCAAAGACTCAAAGACTCAAAGAAGCTCAAAAAAGGCCAATGTAGATCCCAACGACACATAAGAGCTTCAAAATTGATATGAAGGATGCCTTCTCAATGATGGTATTTGTCTGTAGCCTGGACACTGACAAAGAGGTCCATGAGTTTCAACTAGGTTTGGGTTTTCAAATACACAAGCAACATTTTCTTTTCTAGTATGATTTTGTTGAATTTATTGTATAGGAGATGCTCAACCAAATAGCAGAATACCAGCATCAACAGAGGTTCAAGTTCCCATCTTTTCTTGCTCACATGTTCTTGCATTAGAATCCTGACTTCTTCTAGAAGCGTCTAGGGCTCTCCATTTTTTATGAGAGCCAGAGGAGGAAGCTAGTTTCCACGTGGACTCCCCTTCTCTCTGTGACATTTGATTATTATGCATTTTTGGATTATTTCTTATATCCAATTTTGTAGGATTTAAGAAGAGACAATAGTGTCTTACAGTTCAACTTGGACCAAACTGAGTTCATGCAGAACTTCACTCCAAAGTGTGATTGGTTCTTGGGCGAAGACTTCAAGTTCGTTCGATTGTGTGGCTCCACTAGAGAGCCCTTCCAACTTCCGACATGTCTTAACTGAACGAATATAGGTGCTTGAATTTTTTCGCCAGGTATCAATTATCGATGTCATCTTTTGTAGTGAAAAAGCAAAGAAGGGATTTTTCATCTGCCCAATGAGCTTCAAAACTGTAATCATAGCCAAGAGGAAGGCTCGCGACTCACTGGAAGAAAATTTGGCTCGTCTAGGGTTGGTATGGATTTTTGATAAGTGGAATTACAACCTCGATGATGACTTGCCAAATAAATATGTCAAAGTAACACACTACCCCTGACCTTATTGGGAGAAGCATCTGAATTTGATGTCGGATGCGAATGAATATATAGTCGACCTAGCTTATATCCCTACTGAATGTGGTCGGCCTCCCTGGCTCGCATTCTACTACTTAACTGGGTAGTATGATAAGACCAAGTGAATGGGGACTACTCTCTACAATAATCTGATAAAAAACTACAACTAGAAGGAAGAAAAGGTTAATGATTTCTTGATATGTCGGTAGGAGACTCAGCACACTGAGGCCCCTTATGATAATGAGGAGATGGATGATAAGTTTGACAAATTGTGGAACGAGCATCTAAATTCCAATGAGAGCGATGATAAATACTCTAGTTCGAAAGAGGTCGAATGATAGTCAGATGAAGGAGTGGAACCAAGCACAGAAGCATAGAACGCCTCGACGCAGCAAAAGGGAAACGTCGTGAAACAACCTAGTAAGGTCTCCTCTAATATACAGGTTAACATATCATGTGTGAGGTCCTCATTAACTCACACCTCAATGGTAAGGAGGACAAGGGAAACCCAACCGCAATAATCTAAAATTATAGCAGTAGACAACTCACCACCAGCAAAGCGGCAGCGAACCAAGGCATCTTTTGAAGAGTGTTCGTAGGACCCCGAGGCAAGCGAAGATCCAATAATAGGTCAAGGATCACAATCATCCCCACCGCAGGTACCTTTTGCTCCATCTTCTCTTATTTCACAAACCTTAGATTCCCCTGTTGTGTCCACAACACCTCTCGTTTCATGCACCGACCAAGGCATTTTGGTCTTTGCTTCAATGGTTGCAAGGGGTTTCACACAGTTCTCTCATGCGACCCCATTTTCCCTTACTCCTCTAAGGACCCTTACATGATCTACCTTGGCCCATTCTGCATCCCAAAGTGTCACACACTCTGCCTCTTCTACCTTCATCAATACATCTCCTGCCACCGCAATGTCAAAATCGATCCACTCTTCCTTGCAAATGGAAACCGCCATGACTCTGCTTCCTTCGATTCCTCCTACTCGTTCATAGTTCAATTATTGGAGTATCCCTCCTTTCTCACCTTAGACAATTAGTGTTCCAAAGAAGAATTCTCCTAAGACTACCACCCTTTTATTCCCTTTTTCCCTTCCTCCCGGTGCACCTTTCGCAGGCGGACTCATCAGGTCACCCTCTGAATTCTTATTAGAAGGCAAAAAAACTAAGTAGGCACGAGCAATGAGATCCCAGAGGCAAAAGGCTAAAAATTATAGAAGGTTGGTGGAGCCAAAGGTACATAATATTTTTAATGAGGCTCAACAGTTGCTACATTTTATGACTATGTACCTGACTATCAATAAGCCACAAGAATAAATGCAGCCAGATGACTACAACATGTATGTTGTGGGGGCTCGATTTAAGCATAGCCAAGCCTTTAGACAAGGTGGAGCTCATGGAGGAAACACAATGGGTGGTGACTACTAGCTTTCTTAAGTTTGATCGCCAGCTAAAGAAAAGAGAAGAAGAATTGAAAATCATAAAGGATAGAGTTGAGGTATTACTCACCAAGGATAAAGCTAGGGATGTTTAATTTAAGTGCTTATCCCAACAAAAGGAGGAGGAGCAAGCAAAGTTCCAAGAGGAACTTGTGAAGTTTCAATCCCTCAACCCTAACTTGGTCGTTGACTTGTAGCAGAAGAACCAGGAATATCAAGACCAGTTGGCAAGGTTGGAATAGGAAGTGCAATAAAAGGATGAGGAGTTTCATCACCAACATGCTCAACTAGCGTAGAAAATGCAGCACAAATATGCAGATTTCAAGATCCATTCGGCCCAATTAGAAAATGAGATTGCAGAAGTAAAGTATTCCTTAAAAGAGGAAGGAAAAAATAAGGAATGAGTTGAGGCTAGTTGGGTCACAGAATCATGGAGCCTATAGGGACAACTCACCATGACAAACCAAAAGGTTGTGGAGATCACACATAATATAAAGAAAAGGGATGTTGAGATCATCCTATTGAAGAGCTTCACCTTACCTCTAGTCGATCAATCGGACCTTCTTCAGATAGCCCAATAATTATATGTTTCATATTGGGAAAGAGTGAAGGCTTTCTACCTAACTCTAGAATCGACACTCCAATTTATGGCAGAGGTAATAGGCTTGGGTAGAGGGGTTCGTGAAGCAATCAATAAATTCCCTTAGTCCATCGAAGAGAGAGTTCTTGAGGCTAGGAGATTATTGGAAAAACTACATATGGTCCCAGACGAAGTCTTGGCAGGTGCAGGGATTGAAGACCGAAAGGCCACTGCTAAAATAGCTAATAAGTTCATCTATTGCCACACAGCTATCCTTCATGCTAGCAAATATGTAACCAAATTGGATTAGACCATGAATAGCATGCGCTCTAGGTTCTCTCACCTAACTCAAATGGGATTACCATCTTTGTTCCTTGAAGATGAATCAGTAGCCACGGTGGAGCATATTACGGAAAAGATCGAAGAGAAGCAACGAGATGCATCTACCTTTCAGATTTTTAGCCAACCCCTTGTTGTAGGAAATATTAAGAGCATCACTCATCCGATTGCATGGCTCCTTTTTCAACTCAAGTCTTGGGTTGACATATGGTCGACGCTACCTTACAAAGAAGTGACCAGTCTGCATGGAGTGCAAGAAATTATGCACGACATATTGACTCCATCTAACCCTACAGACCGCCCTCTCTAAGCTCTGGTCTGTGAGCCAGAAGAATTTTGGGTTCCTCATTCTGCAAGAAAAATGCCCCTAATAAGTCACCAAAAGCTATGAATATAAAATTTCCAAGCTCCCTTCAAGTTATTTTATTTTTCTTAAGTACCGACCATGCCCTCCTTTAAAATACAATATTAGGCTCCTTTCACAAAGGCTTTATGCAAACGCTGCCACTTGTCAGCCAAGTGCTCCTTGTAAGGTTTCCTTCTCTCACTTTTCAATAATCATCGTCATGCTTCCACATGTAAGAAATTTGCAATATTCAGTGCCTCTTTCCATCACTCTCCTTTCAACACCCGACTGCAAGCCACATAGCATTGATCCACATAAATCTCTTGGCGGCCCCCACCTTTTGCACAATATGTGTGGAGACCTCCACGTGTCTTCGTAGTGCAAGTTTTTCATCGCATAAAGGGAAGGATGAATGTCGGCCCTGACCACTTGCCACGTGATCTTCTAAAAGGCTTCATCGCAAAGGAAAAACTATAGGCAACAACCTCACACAGCTGCCATGTTTTATAGCTGTAGCCATGAGTGGATAGCACATGTCGATGCTCTGGTCAACTGGGACCAATGCCATCATTTGCATGGGATGCATCCGAATCTAAGGAATCCTCATTCATGGCTTGAATATTTCAATTGCAATGACATGGGTAAATCATTGCTTGTGATTGGAGGATATTTTCTATTACGGGCTCACCAAGTTGGGTTTTTATTATAAATATTGCTTCTTCTTTCAAAGCAAGGGTGGAGATTTTTGATAGAAGAATTGGTAGAAGAACAAGGCCTTTCATTGCTTTATTAGATTATCATAAAGAACTCATAGATTGTGCCATTGTTCGGCCTTTCTATTTTTTTTGATACTTGATAAGTTTTACTGTGCCATTATTGTACTGAGTGTTCCATTTACAGAACTTCTATAAATTTAACGCAATTTTGTTGGTCTAGATCATGTATTTGAATCCTCTTTCTATAAAAAGTGTATGAAAGTTATTTTATGTCATTTAGTGAATCATTCAGACTTCTATCTTTATTTTTTCCATTCTAGAACACAATAGACTACTAAACGGGCCCTTAAATCACATCTGAAAGATAGATTTACCATTCCTATATCTAAATCTTGGTGCATCACCTTAGTTAGATCCTTTTATTTTATATCCGCTTCCTTTTCTGATTCAAAACCTCAGTTATAGAAGAAGTTGTATTCTTTAAAATCTGGAGGTTACTCAATTTAGCGCAATAGGTCCCCCCTTTAACTGAATTTCCCACAAAGGGTTGTTATCAATAGTATTCACTAAAAATATTAATGACCCTATTCATCTTAATGAGGAAGATATGTTTGATCATGATGCACATATTGAACAAATGGACAAACATGATATTACTTTGATTGCACAAATGATTTCTTCTAACCTTGCATTGTTGACTAGTGATGTTAATCCCACACAATTGATCGATGTTATTCTTTTTTATTGATTAGTAAACCATATGGATTAGAGGTACTTAAAGACATAGCTAAAATTATTGGTTCATCAAGTCCTTTTAGTGGCATGTATTACTTGAATCTCACCTAGAAGCCTTATCTTCTTTTATGCCTCCTCCTAAATTCACTCCTTTATATGGTATGCCTATTTCCACTCCTATTGAGATTGAACTTCCATTTATTTTGGTTCTTCTCATCCCACCAATGTCCTACCCAATTCCCATGTTCATCCTACCGATGTTATTCTTACTGTAGCATCATAAATCGCCGCCCTTGACAATTTCGAACTAGATCTTGCTCCCTCCTAAGTGCATGGACCTAATTATACATCTAATGTCCTAAATTATGCATTCTATGGCCCATTTAAATATCTATCAAGAGAACCCATGTACAAAACCAAGGAAAACATTTAATATTTTTCTCTCGATCCTTTACACTTTGCAAAATAGGGTTGGGACAATGACATCCTAGGCAACTTGGTCCCCCTATTTTAGCTCTAATTATTAATATGTCAAAGTCGAAATTTTATTATTTGAATTCCAATTGTCAAATGTTGGTTATCGAGATTTATTTTTTGGGAAATTAGGTTAATTGCATATAAATACCTAGTCATTCCATCATTTAAAAAGTAAGTGAAATCATCAAGAAAAAATTGAAAATCAAGAGCATTATCAAACAATTATTATCAAGTCAAGAGCATTCAAGAACAAAAATATTGCAAAATTTCAAGTTTGTCAAAGCATCATGTCAAGTTCTATGTCAGTTTGTTCATGTTTATGCATACATTTTGTTTGTGAGGACTAACACTTGTGGGTCTTCAAAGCGATCCAATCCAAATTACAATCAAGACTTGAAGAGATGTGCATGAATTCAATCCTTCAAGGAAATCAGATATGAGTGGTGAGTTACAATCCATTTGTGATTCATCATTCATTTATCATTTAGCCTCTATCCCTCAAAGGGATAAGCTCTCTTTTATCAATTTTTCCACTGTGGAGGTGAAAACACGAACACGGGGTTTGACTAAGGCAAGCCTCTATATGGAACAACCCTTCCTCTCTCTTTGAATGTGTAGGTTTCAGATCTGAAGAATATTAGAGGAAGGTTGAAGATCATTTATTCATTGTTGCATTCAAACCCTACAACTTTTTTTAGACTATAAGAATTAGATAGCCCCTTATAAAATATAATGCTCCTAGTAAAAAAAATCTCATGTAACACTAATGCAAAATTCCCTCCAATACCATGGGGATGGGGGGAATACTATACCTTGTGACCTCTTTCCTGCAATAGGATGCTTTATCCAATCAAGCTAAGTCCCCCGCACTATTCAAACCCTACAACTTGACAAGATACAAAAACTTAATTATTTCAGCATTCAACAAAGATCCAACAATGGGATCCGAAAGAAAAAAGCCTCTAATCAGAATCTCAAGGACTGTGAAGACAAATTTTAAACTGAGTTACTCAGATATTGGCACCCTTGGCACCTTAGTCCTGTAAATTTAGCTCCAAATTTATATGATAGGTGCACACAAGTCTGCTCAATTTGTTTATGAACATTAAATTTGTTTATGACTTTCCAAATTTATTATATTTACATCAAAGTAGTGAATTTTCGTCATTAGTTAGTTGCATCATTGCATTTAATAAAAAATCCATTTCAAATCATTCCAATTCAAATTCCCCGAGGGTTGATTGACTCACCTTTGAGATTGCAAGTCAATCTTATATCCCCTCAATCCAATTCTAAATGATAAGCCCTCATGGAAAAGTCCATGAAATCCTAAGGTGAATTCCTAGGTTTTAGTTTTCCACCTTATCACTCACCTATCACCACATTAGTGCTATGAATACCTCTCATATTACTAGTACCTTGGACACATCTCACTCTTCTAGTGTTGCCACTACTTACAAGTGCATGCCCTCTTCTCATATCGTTTCCCCCATATTTTCTACCATTATGCCTCATCTTATCTATACGCCACCAATTGTGTCTCATTTTATTGCTTCCATGGCTATTCCCACCATTGGTGTAACCCATTCCAACATTTACACACTTTTGAAAAGGCTTTATAGAAGAGAGAAAATGCCTTAAGCAATGGGAATACCAAGGATATATATTGAAGCACACCATAAACCAATATCTTTTGAGAATTTGGTTTATTTATTACATGTTAGTTTTGTGGTATATTTTTTTAAAATATATAATGGTAAGAGTGATCTAATGACATATTTGATCCTTTAATTTGACATGTTCAAATTTTGTGTATGAGTTAAATTGTTAGCCAAAATTTTCCAAAGATCATTAAAATATTATCTTATTGAATGATTGTACTCTTTTCCAAATGGATCTATTCACTCTTTATCACTTATAACCAATGCTTTTGTAATTAATTTTCATCTAAATATTGGCTTAAAGACTAATATTTAAGATCTATTAAATTTCATCAAGGATCAAATGAGCATATGCACGATTATGTCATAAGATTTTAATCCTTGTGAGCTAAAATGTAGCATCAAATAATTGATCATGAGTTGTATATCTGATAAGGGACTATTTCCTATAATTCAACAAAGTGATATCTTAATATGTATGCTTAATTCATGGATTTATGCCCATAATGAAGATCAGTGCATTAATGTTGTTAGAAATAAATGCAATTATGTACCTTCGCATGCTCCTTCATCCCACCCTTCCAAGATTCAAAGTTCAAATGGTTTTTAAAAGTTTAATGACAAGCAAGATAGAAATTTTGGTACTCATCATGTTGCCATTGCTTCAATTTTTTTTACTTTCAGGTCATAAATTCTTTGAATTTTTTTAGATAACATGATTCAAAATTTACTTATTGAAAATATGATCATACTATTTATTATGTTTTAGATAACATTCTTCAAAATATTTATTTTGTTGATCTATCTTGTTAGTAAATTATATTAATATAATATTTTTTTTGTATAATCATAATCATGTTCTA
This sequence comes from Sequoiadendron giganteum, assembly GCA_007115665.2. NCBI lineage: Eukaryota > Viridiplantae > Streptophyta > Pinopsida > Cupressales > Cupressaceae > Sequoiadendron > Sequoiadendron giganteum. The sequence continues at coordinate 532,768,935 of CM021107.1, read as the reverse complement.
GGGTGGCTTTAAAAATGACTATTATTATTTTGATTGAAATTATAGGTTGTAACATAATTCTTTTATAGGTTGGCTCAAAAGAAGGGCTAGTTTATTTCATATTATTCAATCTTTAGATATATATTTTTTAATTTTACTTGAGAGGTCATGATTTGAGAAATATCAATGGGTGCCATATGTTATGCAAAAAAATATTAAATATGATCATAAAGGTGAGGTGGTTACCATTCCTAGAGATCCATATCAGCCCGCTTCAAAATAGTGTCACTTTACATTAGATACATAAATGAAGACACCTCGAGAATATCCATATGGGAGATGAGATATTAACAATGAAGAAAAAATGAGAGAAAACAAGAAATATATGAGGCCACAAGAACCTAAAAAGGTAAAATTAAATGGTATTTACTTGTCTTCATATTATAAAGTGTTCGAAGAAAATTTAGACAGAAGAGGCATGACACAAAAAATGCCACATCATACTCCACCTAAGCACAAGGGTTACAATATATGTGAACCTTCACATAATGAGCAACCAAATACCTCCACATTTACCAAATAGAATAATTACAAATAAGAAATATAAAGTTGCTTCATCTCTAGAGGATTATTATAATTGGGTATCAAATAAGATTTCAATGTTAATCAAATTCAAAATATACATATATAAGCAACTTTGAGAAAAAAATATAAATAGATAATAAAATATAAATCATAAATTAAACCTTGTTGATGCATATTTACTAAGAACACTACTTTCAAAATGACAATAAATTTCTACTTGATGATAGAGTCATAGAGCATAAGGAAATTGGGTTTCATAATTGGGAGGAGGATGACCTAATGGGAGAAGAATCTTTCAAAATAATTGGTTGAGAATTTGACCTTGGACCATTCATTATCATGAGAGATGGGTTCTTGTGAACCACTACTCATGA